>JARVJO010000111.1:3178820-3192476 GCA_031762555.1 Cynodonichthys magdalenae
CGCATCAAGCTAGTTGATGGAAACACGTCTTGAGTCGCATTTATTATTCATTTCCTTTTTGTGAAATTTTAAAAATTTGCTCTAAATTCGAATTAAATTGGATGGAAACACGGCTATTGAGCCCTCTGCTCCTTCAGATTTAATTCAGCCGAGATCTGTTTGTTTCTCCTGTTTCTGTTCAGCTAAGTCGCTTTGTTTTCTTTAACTGTGGGGGTGGTTTGTTTTTGTTTTTATGCAATGTAAATATTTTCTTTAAGGTTTTTATAGAACATAAAGCAACCTAAAAGCAGAGGAAGATTTACTTAAAATAAATGAAGTAAAAGTAAAAAAATATCTGGACAAGGTGTTTTTTGGGGGTGGCACATACTTATAAAATAGCTCAATTTGAAAATTCAATATGGCCGCCACTAATTCCAAATGATTTAATTAGCTGCTTTAAGAAATGTTGAGCTGATAATAGCTAAGAATAAAAAAAAAACATGCTGAAAGCTACACAACTTAATATTCAGCCAGTTTTAGACCTACAAAGCTGAAAACTAGTGTAAAATAGCCAAAAACAATCTTCTCTATCTCTAAATGCTAATAAAAATTCCAGACAGCCACCACAGCTAACTTTAAAAAGCTATAATTCAACCATTTTAAGACTTAAGATAACATTTGTTGTGGAAAAGCTGAGAATGATCATGTCCATGCTAATCCTAAATTAAGCTAACCACTAATGCTAATTAACAAAAGGCTATTTAAACACACACAGCTGAAACTTTATACAACAATATGAAGCTAATCAGGTGCCAGGGGTGGCACCAGTAACCCCTCTGGCTCCGCCCCTGTTACCTCTTATTTTAAAATGTATGTTTTTGGCCTGTGAGAGAAAACTCTCATGTGCACAGAAAGAACATGCAAACCCCACTCGGACCTGGACCGGCTCTGATCCCATGACCATGAGCTCTACCAGCTCCACCGCCCGTATCCCCCCCCCCGACCAGCAACATTTACAGGAAATCTGAATTTTATTTGACTATAAAAACAAACTTTCATCTGCGATGAATCAAACTCACAGACTGTAAAGAACGACACTGAAGCAAAATAAACTTCAGTATTCGGAGCTCGTGGTCTTTATATAAACACAATTTAAGGTTAAATATAACTGTTTATATTTCTCATGCTCTGAATGAATCACTGAATACATAATGATGAGTCATGCTGGGATTTGTAAGCTGAGATCCAACCTGCATGTTTGATGTTGGCCTTTCTAGTTCCAGCTTATTCAAAGAGACACCCCCCCATCCGCAAACTGAGGGAACAAAAGACGGGACAACGGACCGACACTGATAAAGACGGGGGGGGGGGTCTGTAGTTCCTGGGTGTTTGCTGGCCCACGGGCCATTTCTGAGCCAACTCTCCCTGAGACTCAACCGTACGGGGGATTTTAAACAAAAATAAAACTCTGAGCAACACATCAAACATTCCTACTCACAGGAGAGGTAATTTTTCATCACAGGGCATCAAGGTAACTGAGTTTGTTTAGAGAGAAAAAACAGTTTTTATCTAATGAGGCCGCTGCAAGATGCAGAGCAAACGACTCGTCTTCGTTCTGTTGGAGGTAATTTAAGAGGAAAGGCCATCATGTTTCAACACATAAACTCACAAATCAAGAATTAATAAATACAACCAGGATTCTGAAAAGGTCGGGCCGGTGTAAAATAACAAAACAGCTGCAGTGCAATAATTTATAAATCTCATATATTATTCCCAATATAAAACATATCAAAATCCAAAACTAGGAAAAATGTCAGGTTATTTTGAATGTTATGGAATCTTATTTTAAATAGGTCAGATTCTGTGACATACAGAAGGTCACATTCTGTGTTTTTAACTGTCAGCAGCTGGGGGGCAAAGGTCAACAGAGAAAATTAGCAGCTGTCCTTTTTCCTCTCCTTTCATGTTAGCCGCGGGGCTAACCACCGAGCGGCTATGAACCACTTTCCTGCGCTAACATTTTACTGAACCAAAGAAAGTTAAGAACTGGAAGGTCTTAGTTTCCATCTTTACATTTCTCTCACCCCTGTTTCAGCCACATCATCATCATCATCCTCATCATCATCATCAGGTGTGGGTCAACTGAGGTAGCTGCCTGTGATGACTTCATTCCTCAAGATTTAATTGTCTTTAAACTGAAACGTAAATAAAAACATTCATCACTTCAAGACTAAGCCTTAAGTTTTGTCTTTTTATGATGTGTTAAAATGAAATAAATCTCACATTCAGTGTTATTTAAAATAGATTGTTTCCTCGACTTTGACCTTTGTTTCCCTTTTTTTTCCTGTTTGTACTTTGACTTTCCGTCTCTTCTCATTTTTTCCTTTTTTTCCCCGTCTCTGTGGGAAAGTTTTCTCTCCTGGTTGTCAGAGCAGCAGAGCTTTGATGATCTTCCTCTTTGCCTATCTGCTGTGCAATATGTTTTGAAACTCACCCTCCCTCTGCTCACCTGCTGCGGAGCTGCATGACACTGGGAAACATCCCACAACAGGGTCAACGCACTTTTATCTTAGTTTTAGTTATGGATTTAGAAACTCTTTCAGGATTAAAGGAAGGCGGCGCAGCTGGCCGGTGCTGAGGACCTGTAGGATTGTTCTTTTCTGCTTCATCTGGGGGCTTCCTTTGTTCACAGTGGGTGGGTTCAGCTCGTCATTTGGTAAAAATATCACTTTCAAGAATAAAAAGGTAAATTGCAATTTTTTAAAAATACTTCACCTTGTTTCTCTTCATATAATTTGGTTTACACATGACTCATTGAGGTATGTGACTGAAGATGATTGAGTGCTACAAATGAGGCATTTTTGTCTCTTTATTCTGAAACTTCACTTTTTGATTTAGTCTGAGATTCTTTTGGAGCCCATCGAGGCGATGACTCACGCCGAAACCACAAAAGCCAGAGAAGCTGAGGATAATCACCAACATGAAGAACCAAATTAAAAAATATCAGCTTCATTCTTTATTCTTTTCATTTTTAAACAAAATCACAAAAAGAAGTCGAGTTTTATTATTTTTTTTAGTTTATAAATTCAAAATGAAAAAATGTCAAATCAAACTAATTAAAACTCCACAGTGTTTGATTTTTGCTGCAGCTATCTAAATCCAAAATAAAATACATGTTTGTTGTTTTAATATGTAGTGACTGGAAAACGTGAGAATATTGAAGTAATTTTGTTCACGGTAAGATTAGCAACTCTTAATGAGTTGAAAACATAATGCTCCGAGAGTTCAGGACATGATTTCTAGTTCTGTCAGAAGATCCCCAAATTGTGCACTAAAAAAAATCATGTCTTTGTTTAAGCATTAAAGAGATCCAAGATAACTTGTAACATTAGACTTTATTTTATAAACATTTATTTTAACTGCAAAGTAAAGTCTGTAAAAATACTGTAGGCTTTATAATTTTTCAACTAAATTTTTAACACAGACGGAGCCATTTTATTTACATGCAAAGCATACTGGGTAAATGATGACGTAGGTCATCGGTGCGCGGCAGCGAGCTTCATCCACCCTGAAGGTTTATCTTGGACAATATCTGACGATCAGCTCTTTTAAATGAAACCAGAGAGTGTTGAAAGAGAGGAGAATGTAGAAACGACTCAGCCTGCAACTGAAAATGTGGACGGATGACCTCAGCTTAGCCTGTTAGTTTAAGCGTTAGCGCCAACGCTGTATCGCCATATATGTTAGCTCAGCGCTACACATTCTCCTCTTGTCACTGAGTTCATCCATCCACATGACACAGAGAGTTAGTGCCAAAATAAAACATTTATAAGAAAATATAGCATCGGCGCTAACGCTAAAGCTAACAGGCTAAAGCTAACAGGCTAAACTGAGGTCCTCCATCCACATTTTCAGTTGCAGGCTGAATCGTTTCTACATTCTCAGCTCTGTCAGCGCGCTCTGGTTTTATTTCAAAGAGCTCATTGTCAGATATTGTCAAAGAATAACCTTCAGGGTGGATGAAGCTCGCTGCCGGGCACCGAAGACCTATGTCATTGTTTACCAAGTATGCTTTGCGTGTAAACAAAATGGGTCCGTCTGTGTTAATAATTTAGTTAAAAAATTATAAAGCCTACAGTATTTTTACAGACTGTATTTTGCAGTTAAAATATATGTTAATCAAATAAATTCTAATGTTACAACTAATCATGGATCACTTTAAAATAAAAAATTAGTCTTTTTCATTTTTGTATTTTTGCATTTTTAGTTTTTTTTATTTAGTTTTAAAACAAAAGTTTTATTTTGAAATAAATTTTATTTGTTTGGATTAAACTAAACAGATGCTGATAAACTACTAAAAACAGTAAAACTGAGATGCAGTCATTCAAACTAAACACAACTGTCATTCGGATGTAAAAACGTTTGGTGACTGGATACATTTATAAAACCACAACTGAGCAAACTGAAAGACAAACTGACACAGAAACAGTTTCTGTCAAACATTTCAACCAACACGGATTAGACCAAACATTACAGGCATTGTTTTTACACATTATTCAACTTTTAAGCCACCGAAAAACAGGATTGTTTAGAAATAAAAGAAGAGGAGAGTGAGAGGAGAAAGTAATTATTCATCCTCGGTGCTTCTCCAGCAAATCCTGCAGTCAGGTTTCCAAAGATGACCAGAAGGTTCTGTTTATTATTTAGTTTGTTGACAGGCTCACCTGATTATCGGCCCCGATGCTTCGTTAAAGTTGAAATTAAAGTTTGTTTCCCTGAATTAGGCCTTCAAAAAGGAACGCTCTTAACAAGCCATAACCGGCGGATGAATGGCTGCTTCTCCAACTTTAAGGGTGTTATGCACCATGTCGGACTTCAAAGCCCGTCTTAACTCCACACTTTAATTGTATCTTCTTCAAGCCTGTCTGCCTGACCGCCATCTGATTCTGCTGACAACAGCATCCCTTTCTCCTCTCCCTCATCCCTCTATCTCCTCCGTCCTCCTCCTTCTGTCTCTCTCCATCTGTCGTTGCAGATATTCTCCTCCTTCCCTTCAGCTCTTCTAAAGTTGCTCAGCTACAAGTGTCAGCTCAGGCTCAGGCTCTAAATGACTTCTGGAGGAGTTTGATGTACGTTGTTGAACTTTTCTGCAGCGTTTGTCTTTGTGGTTTTCTGAAGTTATGCGCTTTTAAAGCGTTTAGTCTGTCGTGACCGGGGTTGTAGGTTAGATTAGAGGTGGATCCACGACATCAACTGTTTTAAAAGGTTGAATTCAGGTTCAGAAAATACTGCTGAGGCTCCTAAAATGCTGTTTCTGAGCACATGGAGCCTTTGCTACAAGTGTCAACTCAGGCACGAGCTCCAAATGACTTCTTTCTCTGGAGGAGTGTTGACATCTGACAAAAAAACAAAAAAAAGAAAAAAAAAACTGATGCTGTTTACCCCACCACCCCTCCTCTCTTCTCTTTTTCTTTGCCATTTCTCTTTGAGCCTACAAACAGACATTCACGCTTCTCTCCATATGAGCTTTAATTTGCCATTGTCCCCCAAGATATTCCTCGCTCAGGCTTGAGATAAAGGGATAATCACTTCAAAGGAAAGCTGGGAGGGGGAGGACGAGGACTGCCCCCTCCCTCCCAGCTGAAAGGAGAAGTGGACAATACGCTAATTGAGAGAGGGAACTGATCACAGGGTCTGTTCAAAGGGACGCCTGGCCACGCCCCCTCCCAGATGCACTTAATTTTATTAGTGTTTATGGTGATGCTTTAGCCAAAATTATCACCACATCCTTTGAACTCACAAGTTTTGGGTTATTGGCAATTATCCACCCTAATTCTCTGTTTTTTCCGGTGGTATTTGAGTGCAAGCATGGGATTTGTGAGAAGGAAGCAGCGATAAAATGAGCTGTATAGAATTTATTGTCCACAATGTGGGAACATATATAAGCTGTGGGCTGAGGAGTGATGCAAATCCAAAGGTTCTTGTGAAAATGAGACCAAAAAAAGGATGAATGCGGGCCTTATTTTTGACTGATGCAACTAATGATGCACCATCAAAGCCTTCCGCCGATGTGCAGTAACACAGCGAGGAGGAAAAGAAAGAAAGAACAAAAGAGATGGAAAGTTTTTTTTGTTTTCAAACGAATCATTCCTTCCATTCCTTTGTCATGTTTAAGTCCTCCGTCTATTTCTGTGTTTCCTGACGACACCTCCGCCGACAGAAGCCAACAGAACACTTTCACCCGCTGTAACTCACGCTCTAATTAAAGCTGAGCTTCGTTTCCAATCTGCCGCGACGCACCAGATGCCTTTAATTTCTCATGAACCACAAGCTCTCAATTAGCCCCCAGGTCAGCGTGTTTATTGGGGCTCGGCGGCGCTCCGCTCCTGTATTGTGCTTTTAAAACGTTTGGGTCTCCCTGTGAAACGGTCAGGGCTCCAACAAAGGGGTCAGGGCAGGGTCAACTTCAAAAAGGGGGCTTCTTGTGGTAACTTTACTGCACCCTTGCTCTTTTGTCACTAAACACAAGCGCTCACACTCAGGAGGGTCAACAGGTGTGGGCTAAGTGTCTCTTTGCAATAAAAAATGAATCAAATTAAAGGAAGGAATGTTTATTGCCCAACAGCATTGGTGCCATAGTTGAAGGATAAGATCATCTCATATTGAGAAGCTGTTTTGGTCAAACCTTATGTCGTGCATCACATGAAGTCATGATCAGAATCTGGAATGAAACAACTACTGTCACATCAAATTTTAGCTCAGTATCTGCAAAACTGACTGAGTTTAAGCCATTTTTGAGTTAGCTGTGGCGGCTAGCTTCCATTGGATTGACCACAAAAGAGATTATTTACTAAACGTTTAATCAAAGTCTACACAGTTCATGAAATATTTTGCTAACAGACATCCATCTTTTGCCTTTCTCCAGCAGGCGATAATTAAGCACCACCTTGTATTTCAGCCACTTTGGGATGCAAAAAAAAGCCGAAAAACATCCTAAACAGCTGATAGACCTGAACTTTATGTGTCAATAAAAGCAAACTGAGCAAATCTCCCTGCCTGTCAGCAAAAACGTACAGTTTTACTGCGCAGCTTAATTTAATTTGAGGCAGGATATCATCTTTTGTGCCTCTTTTGAAAATATCCCTCTTTTAAGATTGTCCTGCGTTTCCAGTCCTCCATTTTAAACCTCGTCTCAATCTCAGTTCTCCTTTAAGGGCTGCAGATAACGCTGCAGCGAGATGGTTTATAATTTGAATTGGGCATCGCAGATCAGCAGAATTTCCCTTTAGTTTTACATTGTGGGTTTTAAAGTCTTTTCGTGCAGCTCGGTTGGTGTGGTCCGCCTGTTCTGGTGTAAACTCATTACAGATGATCTCTTCATTTTTGGCATCGTCGCAAAGAAAGAGACGCTGTGCCGTTTGCTGATACGTTAGCTTTTAGCTGATAATAATGTCTTCTGAAAAGCACACATCATTCAGGAAGTGGCACGCGTGTATTTTGGTTTGTCTTCTGTTTGTGCTGCAGCCTCTATCAGTCAAAAAGAATTCTTCCAACTTAACATGATCAAATCGATTGACTGTTTCACGATTACAGCTAAATACAGACATGAGTAAATGCACCTTCAGCTTTGGAGATGAGCAATAATACAAGAAATGTGAAAAACTAGAAACGTGCATCAGGTTTTTCTACATGGAGGCGGAAAAAATCCCCCGTTTGAACGGCGTCCAGTTCAGTAATCAACGGCTTTAAACATGCAGCCAAGATCTGCATGAATCGACAAAGATTCTGACACAAGTTTGGGTCCACATGGGAGTTTCTGAGCCTCATGCTTACTTCTCTATCTTTTTCTAATTCAACATAAATTAATCACCACTTAGTGACCTCAGAGAAGTTGGATTTCATTAGCTGTCCTGTACCATCATGAGAGTTTTGTGCATTTGAATCCACTGACTTATATAATTATATTCTCCTTTAAAGTTGATTTTCAACATCAAAGGGACAATATATCCTTTGAAGTAGCATGGGATTGGATCAGTGTCTAACCCACTCTTTAAGATTCTGTCACAATGACATTAGGGAAGTCATGTGAATTAAAAGACTAGAGAACAGCTCTTTGCCTTTGCTCTGTGTCCAATTTCAATCAAAATGTCATGCTGTGCCATTTTCCCTGAATGTGGAACTGGCAAGTGTGTTCCACTCACATCTTTGTGGCTAAAATCCTGTGACTAATATTTAAATTATTTGACAGTTACACTCCACGGGATTATCAAACTGGGCCTATAATTTAAAGAATATGTTTTTTTAAATCTTTGTGAAATTTGTTTGAAGTTGAACACTGTCACTCCACTTTCCTCTCGTCAATCTGCTGTTTTTTTGGGAAACGTCAAAAGAAAACTTTGTTTATGTTGGAATCTGAGACTTAAAGGAACTTCTTAGAGGGATATTCTGGACATTTTGAAACGGGGTTCTGTGAAAATGTTACAAACAATTGGTTCTGTAGCTTTTTGAGCTGTTTGTGCCGAGTCATAATTTTTACACAATCAGCAGTTTTGTGATACATGTGTGTTTAAATGGAACATTATGGTTATTTGCAAAATAATCACATAATATGATTCAAACAGAAGCAACAACCATGGTAAAACTTTGAGGATTAGATTTGTCTTAAGGCTCAAAGTCTTTCTTAGTTCTGCAGATACTTGTGTTTACCAATAATAACAGACTTATTTGTAAACAACTCACGTTTTCTAACAATCTAAGATATTCTAAAAATATTACATTGTTTATTCAGACGTTTTCCACAGAATCCTCAAAAATGACTGAAATATTTAAATAAATTAATAAAAAACTAAACGCCAGAGGAAGTTTAAAGATCCTGATTGTGATGTTTTGTTGTTTTATGAAACAAAATACTGCTGAATGATTATATTTTTGCACAGCTTGCTGTTTATTCGTCAAGCTTTGTTGTATTATGTTTATGTTTGTAGTTCGTTTTGTAAATACTGAAAGAAACAAAGTTTTGTTGTGCTAATGCATAATGACAATTATTATTGAAAATTTGAAAAACTAAATTTGAACACTGTTCTCTCAAATCAGTGGTTATTGTGTCCTAAAATTCAAACCGTGTAAATAAATTTTGTGAACGGGTGCTCACTAAGATGAGGGTTTTTCTATAAAAACAGCCTGACTCCGACAGAAACAGACTGAAAACACGTTCACAGTGACGACAGACATGAGACGCTGTTTGGGACGGAGAAGTTGGACATGTTTCATATTAGTCTGTATTTTTGCTCAGCTTTGTTCAGTAAAGCAGATAAATGTTGGGATGTTAAAGTTACAGATAGAAGTTTCACAAAGCATTGAGTTTAAAGTTGTTTTTATTAATGTTTATGTTTAGCTGCTGGTTCACTTTTATAATTCCACCTAAAATTCTCTGATATTCTTCATTTGTCCAGTTCCACCATATTTGTTTACCTACAGATTGCAGCCTAACAGGATTAGTCACGTGACCTTGGCAGATTTAGCTAAGTGCTTTGTTTACATTGAGTGCAGACCTGCATTTCAGAATTCCTTTTAAATAGACCTGGCTGCACATGCAGCTGGGTGGAGTTTGCATGTTCTTTGGATTTCATTTTAGCAATGATTAACTTTGATTTTATATAACTTTTCCACAAATGGCTGGAATATCACTTTAATTAAAAAAGCAAGATAAGAGAAAGTTTTTAAAAGTTTTTTTTCAGGATAAATGTGTCTCTCCTCGGTTACAGAGGATAATAAAGCCTCTCCTGTCACTGGAGGAGGTCAGAGGCAGCAGAAGTGTTGCTTTTGTTTGCTTTGTGTTTCTGTTGTAACAGACGGACAGTGAGAAGAATAGTGTCGGCGGCGGCAGATCACTTACTTCTGACGCTTCAAAGCCTCGGGGAGTTGGCTCGAGATGGCTTGTCTTTGATAAGGTCCTGACAAACTACCAGATTCTGCTCGGTCTAGGAAAAAAGTTAAGAAAACCTCGCGTAAGCTTTTCAAATAAAGACTCGCATCACAAACAGTTCAGAGCCGTTTTAGCCACGCTTTGACTCTCCTTGTTTTATTTTTGTTTTATTTCAAAGAGGAGGCTCCGCGTGGTTTTTATGTATCTTCCGGGACCAGGCCAGCGGCTCCTCACTTTGAAGTCCACAGTTAAACCTTTAGCCCAGTTGGTGGAGCAACAGCCGGGAGCATTTCAACCGCCTGCCGTGACTTCTTGAAACACTACCTGCCGAGAAAAGTCAAGACAAGGAGGCTGCTTTCTTTTTCTTTTATTTGCAACTGGATAAAATAAATGAAGCATAATGCGGAGGGACAGGACGGGGAGCAGAGCCAGGGCTGCCGGTGGTGTATCATAGACACAGTCTGTTGTTGGACTCCTTCACGTTTTCTAATCAGAGCGGCTAACATGGACGGTAAGTTGTCGGGAAGCTGTTCCACAGACCCCCTCTCTCGGCCGCTTTGATGTGCTGCTGCTGCGCTTTGAAGTTGAGAAAATGCGGGCTGTGTTTCTTGTTTGTGGGCGAGGAATACGGTGTTATAGATAAGAAGCTTATGTATGTGTGTGTGTGTGTGTTGAGGAGAGAGAGAGAGAACGCGAATGTATGAATGTCTAGCCCAGATAAAAAGCCGAACATTTTTCGGGTGGTGCTGCGTAAAAAGTGTGATGTTTTCTTCAGTGAACCCCCTCCACTCCCCCTCCTCTTCCTCCTCCTCCTTCAGATTTTGACACCCCTATAGGCTCGAGCCTGCCTCCTCTGAGGTCAGTTGTTGAATGGGACAGAGTACGTGAAACTACTGCGCTCGTGGTGCGGCGAACAGCGCGCGCATGTGGCGCAACCTCCAAGTGGAGTCCGTGGTTGAATTTTGCGCTTCGCGGGACTCGGGACAGTTTTTTGGACACGATTTAGAAAAAGAATGGAGCGAAAAGATCAACCTTTAATGGGATTTTAATCTGGTCGGATCTGCTCTGCGATGGTATGTGGCTTGGCACTTTTTTATTTGATATTTTTAAACGTGTTTGGCGACTCGAAGTTCTGCTCTGAAGCGCTTATCTTGGTTTGTTCTTAAGAAAATGATGCAGTTTCTTGACTTTTTTTGAGAGTCTAATCGCTCAGATCAGCCGAGTATTTGTAGTTCAGTCACGTCTCAGACTGTATGTAAAAGAAATGCTGTAATCACCATCTTTGACCGATAAACGGACTGTCTGCTCCCGCGGGGTGAGTTTAAGGTGGTGGAGAGCTGTCCAGGATGAGGACGAGCGTGGACTGAGTGGAAACATCTAAATGTGTGCGTGAAGCAGAGATTCGTATGGAATTAATTGGAGTTGAAGCCTGTGACATGGTCTCGTTAGGCAAACACGTGTAAGCCACGGTTATAGCATTTTTTAGGAGTGCGTGAGGTGATTATTCCTGTAAAATGGTTTTGATGTGGCACATCAATGCGCGCGGAGAATGTGGGCTGCAGTTGATCTCTCATTTAGGTTATAAATAGATAAATGAAGCGAAAAAAGCCTTTCATTCTTCCTTTCTCTGTGAACCAGGCGAGTTTTTCTCTCTGTCTCTGTTTCATTTTTTGAAAGGGACTGTTTACTTGATGTCTTTTCTTTGAAGTTCAGCAGGATCTGGCTTTGATTAGATCAATACTTTGTGTTTCAGAGTTGAAGAGGAGCTGAGAAGCTCCCCCGCTGCTTTTAGAGAGTGAGGATTTGGCTGCAGCTCGGCGGCTCTCTCACACAAACCCAGAGCTGGAGCCATGAGCAGGGCGCTCACGGAGCACATCAGCAGCATCCTTAGCTTCCGAGAAGATGCTCCTCGTCCTCCGGTGCCGGGGGAGGAGGGAGAGGCGTCATGCTACAACCCGGCCAGATCTGGCAAAATGAGAGCCCAGAGCAAGGTTAAAGAGATCGCCTCCGCGCCTCCCGGATCCATGCCGCGGAGGAACGAGGATGGACTCGGGGAGCCAGAGGGCAGCGCGTCTCCGGACTCCCCCCTCGTCCGGTGGACTAAGTCCCTGCATTTCCTCCTGGGCGACCAGGACGGCGCTCACCTGTTCAGGACCTTCCTGGAGCGGGAGAACTGCGTGGACACGTTGGACTTTTGGTTCGCCTGCAACGGCTTCAGGCAGATGGACCTAAAGGATACCAAAACGCTGCGAGTTGCCAAAGTGATCTTCAAGCGGTACGTGGAGAACAACAGCGTGGTGGCCAAGCAGCTGAAACCAGCCACCAAGACCTTCTTACGGGATGGTATCAAGAAGCAACAGATAGACTCGGACATGTTTGACCAGGCGCAGACGGAGATCCAGTCCCACATGGAGGACAATTCCTACCAGATGTTTCTGACCTCTGACATATACCTCGAATATGTGCGCACCGGCTGCGAGAACGCCGCCTACATGAACCACGGCGGGCTGGGGAGCCTGAAGCTGATGTGCGGATACCTTCCTCCTCTCATGGAGGAAGAGGAGTGGAGTTGTACCGATCTGAAAACGAAGGGGTTGGGGTCTGTGATCGGACTGTCTGCAAAAAACCTGCGGGCTTCTGTGACCATCCGGACAGCAGCTGAGGTGCTGGAGAAGAGCTGCAGGTAAGAGCAGCGCGCACTTTTACGCACATCTGGTTAGGACTGTTGATTCATCCAACATCACTCCCCTCATTAAAACTGACTGAATATAAAGCAGCTATTTCTGAGGGAGAGAGAGGGAGCTAAAGCCACATGATCAAAGGGTCTCAGAGGAACATATTTGTGCCCTCCTGCCTTGCAGTTAGTCAAGAGGTTCGGAGGGGTGGAGAGGCAGGGTGGGTACAAAACATCAATGCATCTGAGGCTTCCTTTTAAGTAAATAGTGTCTTGCAGGCAGCCCTCTGCTGGCTCGCTCAAGTTTCCTGTGCTTTGAAACCCTTCCTCCGGTTTAGGAATGAACTCAGACACCAAACCTCATGACTGTTACAGCTGCATCAATCAGGGCGATGGTATTGTCCTACTTTAATCTCTCTGCTATCACCAAATTTAACACAAGTTTAACAAAAGACTTGAGGAGTCAGATTCCAGGTGGAGTTGATGTTCTTGGTCTGAGATGAAAGCAGGAGTGTGTGGACAGCATTCTGCTTTTATCTGACTTAAGAAGTCATCCCACACATTGTCCAACAGCTGAAATCTTTTCATACCAGGAACATTTTCAAAAAACTGGATTGCATGCATGAGCCAGCATCAAAGGAAATTTGAAAAATTCTTCTTCTTTTTTTAAACCCTCACATCTGGTTGCAGTTATTACTTAAAGGTTTGAAAATGCCTCGATTTCTTTGCATATGGAAAACTTTATATATTTTTATTACTTTTAGGAAGAGTTAGTTGATTTTAATATGACTTTTTATATGAAAGTAAGTAAGAAGTCTTACTTTAAACCCTCCCATGGGAGTTTTAGTCTAATTCTAAAACCTTTTTTTGTATCTAAAGTGTAGTTGGACACAGTTGTGCAAAAAGAAGGAAATGAAGACATGTAGGCGTTAATAAATAAGATGGTACAGTTGCTCATCTGTTTGGAAGTTGTGTTGAGAGGAGAACCAATAAGCTCCTGGTTTGTTGATATGTTCTGCTTTCCTGGTGTGATCCCCTGCCTTCTTGTTTTTCTCCAAAAGAGGAGGGAGAGAGCCCC
>JARVJO010000111.1:3216737-3231896 GCA_031762555.1 Cynodonichthys magdalenae
ATTGACGTGTTTCCATTAAGCAAATTTATTTTTGAAATTTTAATTTGCGCATTTTCATGGTCAATGGAAACGTGACTTATGACATGGTCCCACCTTTGGTAGCAACTATGCCAGGCCTGTGTGTGGTGCTGTGACGTCGCCAAGAAAAGGCTTAAAAAACAGGAAACAAGGCATGGAGCGCGCTCCTACAGCTGATCTGTAAATGAATATGAACCGTAAACTTTATTTTCTGCTGTGTGGTTCCAAATATTACATGAGTAAGAACCAAATGTTTTTTTGTGGATTGTTGACTACTTTGTGTCACATTAAATTACAAAACCAGAAAAGTGCAGGACAATAAAAAACTGTTCCTGTGTGAACGGCATCTCCATCTAGCCCAGTTTTATTGTTACAGCCTGTTGGGACCTCCGGCTTTGAAGGGAAACTTATCCAGGTAGACAGGTTTGTATTTTTCTTCAGCAAAGCGTTGATAGATGGACACCGACTGTTGCGTTCTCTTTGCTCGGGCTCCACTCGTCTACACAAACCTTTCTTCCTCTGGTCTCTCCTCTCAGTCCTTCTGTGGCATTCTGGTCCTGAAAAAGGTGCTTTGTTGAGGTGCAGGTGCTGCTTTCACAGAAATTTCACTTCCATTTGATGCTTCTGACCCCTTTTCAATTTAAAATCGAAGCGCAAAAAATTCTCTCACAGTCATTTTTATTTATTTATTTTGTCAGCGGTGAGCATTTCTTTGGTGCACATTTGATTTTATAAACATCTTTTTATCTCTCCCTTATGTCCTGCACATCTTTTCCATCGTGGCGGTGTTTTCCCCTAATGGTGGCTTTTATTTCTTTTGCATTGTGGTAATTGGCGTGGCGTGGTTGGGTCTATTGTAAACATGGCTATGTGAGACCGGTATAAAGCGACACCAGACGCTCCCTAGGCTAAGCTAGTGCGCGGAGCAGGCAGGGGCTGCTGCCTATTGTGCTGCTGAAGCCTTTGTAGATTTGCAGTGGGGCCCCTTTTTAATCGCCTTCTCATACACCGCCTGTCGCCTCACTTTGCATATTTAATTGCCAGGTAAAATCATTTTGTCGACAATCCGTTTAATTATTTGATTGTACAGTAAGCGTAAAGAGTGAGCAGAGGGAAGTGGAAGGGATAAAGGGGGTTTGTGGGGAAGGAGGGAGACAGAGAGAGCAGCAGGCAGCAGAGAAAGAAAAGAGTCTGTTGCCAGAATAGACATCAAAGCTGTGCCTTGATGTTGATGTTGAATGGGCATTAATGGTTTCTGAAGGCAAGAGATTGCACAGAAAAAAAGGGGAGAGGAAAAAAATAAACCTTCCTTTTTCTCTGACAATCCCGCCAGCCATCTGAGTAAATGCATAAACATTGGAAGCCAGAGCAAGTTAGAGCAGTGAGCAGAGATAAAGTGAGACGGAGAGAAGCCAGTTAGGTTGTTCACTTTTATTTCCCGTAATGACTGGAGAGTGACTGATGGAGAAAAGACGGGTCAAACGGACTGAAGAGGCCATCATAACGTTAAACCTTCAAAGCCTGAAAGCAAAGTTTCGTCAGGCTTTGAGATGTTACCTTTGTGATTCAGAAACGGTGACTTTTTGAGGTTTTTATAACAAAATATCTTCTGGAATTCAAAGCAAAGTGTATTGCAGTCCAACGGCGATGGTTTCATGCGGTCCCCGGGGTTTTATTATACACCTCTGTTTGACTCTACCTTTGTTGCCTCTTAGATCCTGTTGGTTCCACCATCCAACCAAGAGAAGTTTTAATAATCTAATTTTGTTTTATTCAATTTAAATCATATTTGTACAGTCAAACTCTCTGCACACATCGAAACAGACTGAGAGTGTTTCCTCTGCAGGATGTGAGAGGATGAACACTGAACGCCGTCCTGTCACCCGACTCCTTAGTGTCCTCTCAGGTTTCGTGACGTGTGCGAGGGGACTTGGCTTTTTTGTGTGAACGGTCCGAGCTCGGAGCTCAAACTGCAGCTTACCTCTGAAATTTATCCAAAGGCACCTTGATCCTGTTTCGACTGGCACTGCTGGAGATCTCTTCCCTCTCCTGTTTGTCTCTCCTCTTCATCTTTTCCAAACAATCCTGGTTCTTCCATGTTACCTGTCAGGTGCAACGTGAGGGCCTAAAGGATGTATTTATCAGGAGGGAATATCAGAAATAAATATAATTTTGATGCATATCTGCTGAAAGGGAAAAACTGGGCTCTATTTACCACAGATTTTTTAAAATCTTGTCCCTGTGTGCAAATTTTAACTTCAGGAAGAAGCTTTTTTTCATTATAAGGTGGTCAAATTAAAGATGAGTTCTTGTCAGTGTTTTGAGGGTGAGGTATTAGCAGTGAAACCAATGAAAAACAAAAAACAATTCATGGTGGCCGCCACTTCTAACCGACCCAAAAACAGAATTTCTAATTTTCTAATACTTGAGTTGAATTTTGTTGTGGTCGTAGCTGAGAGTCATCTTTAACGTATTCCATGATAATCTGAGGAATGATTTATGACTATTTTTTAAATCTCATAAATAGATGCTTCGTGTCCCCAGGAATCCTAAACTCAGGGGAGTCTGAAGCAGCTCTGTGGTTCTGATATAAAAGCATTCTTTTTTCTGTTTATTTTGAGCGCATCCATTTGTCTCCATCCGTTTCTCTCTACCTCTGCCAGCTCTGTGTCAGCTGTGGAAAGGCATTGTCTATTTTGTCTAAATAACCCCCTGTTGGGTTGCAAACCACCCCCAAGGGAAGCTTGTGTTCTTTGGGCAAGACACAAGTTTAGGCCCAAAAACCACTGTCAACAAGGGGAACAATTTGGCTGGCAACGGCCGTATTTACAGACTGGTCAACCACAGCTGCTTTTAGCAGTGTTCTGTCGTCAGTAAACACCAGAGCTCAGTGTCTCTCTCTGATCTCGGAAGGAGAAACAGAGATAGAGATATGCTGTGCGGTTGGACGTCGGTCTGCAACGGCCACTTCTCGGATCGCCTTTGTTTAGAAGTTCAGACCAGGCGAATGATCCGATAACAGAAGTTTGTCATGACACGTACTTTCTGCACATTCCTCGCTGACCCACTGGAATGTAGTTCCTCAAAAGACTTCGCCTGTGGCCCCCGCCTGGATGGTGTGTGGTATATAGTTTCAATTTAGTCTTTTCTTCTGCAGTCTTGAATACTGAAAGGGTCTTTTTCCTAAAAATACTGATTTAAGTTTTGAGTGTTTCACATGAACCCATGAAGTGAACTCTCCTCTGGGTCACGGTGCACTTGTGGAGCATGGTACTGGATGGTACACGATAACCCAGAGCCTTGTTGACACTTTGGCCCACATCAGATTGTGGGCAGCTTGGTATGCTAAGAGGGAACTCGTTTGGAGTTTGGGGTCAGAAAAGCCTTTGAAACTAAACATACCAGTGTCATAAAGTTCTATCTGGGACAGAGGAGACTAATAAACCGGAGGCTCAGGGGACACTGTCTTTACTAATAAAGTCTAGTTTGGATTTAGGTGAGTGATTTTTTTAGAGCACTTTGCTGTCGTAAAGAAAAAAGCATCCTTTCACTCAGTTTGAATTAACAAAAGATGAAGGCAGATGATAAAGTTTTTTTGTCATGAACCAAAGCAGGAAGCATTCGCTGGATGTACATCAATGATTACGTTTTGGAGACTATCCACAATTCAGTTTTATAGATATTCTGTGAAAAGAAGGTTGTCCTCTTTGACAAGAAGGTCAAAGGTCATTTCTTTACACAAATGATTGAAGTCTAAAAACCTAAAGGGGGACATGCATTATTTCCAAGAAATGTTTAACCTTTTTGTTTAAGAATAAAAAGTTAAAGGGTGGGTTTTACTACTGGTTAGGTTTAAAACCTGCCATTTTAATCACAGCATTGAGTTGATACACATTCTGCACGTACCAGTTGTCCAGTTTTTCTTTTATTTCTCGCTTCATAAGGAACTAAAATGCACAGAGAAGTCCCAGCAGGACCTCACCGCTAAAACAAACCCATCTGTTTGCAAACAAGTCATTTAAAGGTTGTAGTTTTGGGTTTAGAGCTCCTTGTCGGTCCTACATGTTGTCCTGTCTGGGTGTGGCTGCCACAGACGCTGCTGAACGCAGCTCGTATTTAGAAACTGGGGAATTTCTCTGCACTT
This sequence comes from Cynodonichthys magdalenae, assembly GCA_031762555.1. Classification (NCBI taxonomy): domain Eukaryota; kingdom Metazoa; phylum Chordata; class Actinopteri; order Cyprinodontiformes; family Rivulidae; genus Cynodonichthys; species Cynodonichthys magdalenae. Next base: position 3,220,900 of record JARVJO010000111.1, read on the forward strand.
TTATCCGAAGACAACCGCAGTGCTTCAGTGTTGTGCCTCACACATACCTTCAGCTCCGCAGTCCATTCCCCAGACAGCTGTGGGAAATGTGGCGAGGCCACTCTGGCTTTGGACGCCTCCCAGGCACCACGGGGATAAAAACGAAGTCTCTGTCATGTGATGTCGTCACGTGATCCCTGCAGAACTGAGGGAGGGACAAATCACAGCTGGAATGAGAAACATACATTGTATTCTTCATTAAACACCTCCCCGTCTCTCGTGTTCGGCCTGTGAGTGTTGGTTTTTAGCATCCCTCACGGAGAGATTAGACCTAAACATGCCTCAGAAAAACCACCTGGGCCTTGAGCGCTCAGGCCTGGTTCCCATCCGAGACTCTGCTTGGCAAATCTGAGGACTTAGCTGCTGTTGTTTACTCTTTCCCCACAGATCCCAGCACCTGTTAGAGATTGAGCCCAACATAATCCAGCTGCAAGCCTTTTTCTCCTAACACCCAAGAAGATAACTTCCCCCGAAGCATGAATGATTAGACTAATTGGCCCTGATGATGGCAGGAGACAAAGTTGGATGAGAAAGTAAAAAACTGTGGGTAGAAAATTACGTTTCTGTTTAAAAAAATGAAGGTCTAGTATTTGTTGAAGGAATGCACGCCGTTTAGAGCTAAACACTCAGAAGGAATTGAGTTGTAGCTTTTTAAATCAAACTCTGTAAAAAAATCATGCAGCTACTACCACACCAAGTTTTAGCTCAATATCTGTAAAATTGACTGAATTGTATTAATATTTCAATAATCTGTTGCAGTCATCTTGAACTTAGCTTCAAAAGTGAATCAGCTCTAGATGAACATCCAGATGAGTTTCTGAGAGTTTCATCGTGATCCTGTTCATCCTGTCTAACGGATTGATTGTTGGAAAAGTTGTGAAAACTTCTCTCCCTCCCTCTCTCCCTCTCTTCCAGCGGGTTTGTTTTGTGGCTGATGAGGAGTGTAGCGGACAGAAGGGAGGTGGAACGCTGCGTTTCCAGCTTTATGATGAACCACATGTGTTTCTGACTCTTAATATTTATGTTTCTCATGGAAAAGAGAGAGAAGAAATGCGGACATGTGGTTCTTGTTTGCTGATTTAAAGTCGGAGCTGGACTGTTTGTTTCCTGTGATGAGCAGGATGCTAATCATGGTCAGACTCTGCTGAGTCCCTTCATACCTGCTGCAGAGAAACAACGAACAAAACCAGCTCATGCACAAACAGGAAGTGTGTAAACGCTGATTCAGCATTCAGATTATTGTTTCCCTATTTTTATTTTTCCATATGTTTCCTAGCAATCTGCATATTTTGTGCTTTTGAGGCTCATTCAGGAAGTTGGAGCTAAGGCTTTTTTTTTTTACTTTTCTAATTAAATTCATATCTTTAAAACATTGTTCTCTTTGAAATCTGCTTCAGAGGACTTGCTCTGTGTGACCAAACAACCTTTTTATCCAAATTGATTAATAACGGAAGCATCTGCAGTCAAATGTTTAGATGTTGGTCTGTAAATATCATAAACAATAAATCAAATTTCAGAACTTGCATTTTCTGTGAAAAATGCATGGAGAATGCTAAGATATTTGCAGGAAAAATTGTAAAATTGCCAAAAAAGCTGAAAATAGAAAAGAAGTAGCCAAAAAAGTTGCTTAAAAACTGATTCACACAAGTGTGCTGAATTAAGCAGCTGAAAGAAAAAGCTATGTTAATCACAAAAAGGTGAATTAAGCCTTAAAAAACTAAAATGTAATGAAAGTGGCTAAAAGAGGAGTTTAAATTGTGGAAAACAGCTCAAGGAAGCATAAAAAGGTTAAATTGATTCAGATAGCTGCTGATGCAGAAAGTGGCTGTAACACATAATTATCAGAATAAGTGAAAAAGCAAAAAAAAGCTAACATTACCAAAAAAGAAGATAGAGGAAGCTTAAAATTAACACAAAAAAACAGAACAAAAGTGTAAAATGCAGGAACGGTTTAACTAAAGATTTTAAGGATGTTGAAGACGGCTGCATTCATTTTCAATTAGAACAAAAATGTCCAAAAAAGTTAAACATCTTAAAAAGTATAAATCAGTGTTATTACCGTGTTATTACAGCTGATACTGAAGCAGGCGTAACAAACCCGGGCTTTTGTTTCTCACTCTCGTGTCTTTTTCAGAGAAGAACAATTGTTTACAACTTTTATCTAACATTTTAATGTTTTACAGATGTTTAGAAGTTGTTTTGTAAGAACAGATTCCAGGGTTGGACTCAATCGGCCCTTCTGACAGTTGCGTTTGTTTTGACCAATCACGGTTCAGCTGCGTGACAGATGGTTCCTCACGTGCCCGCGAAGCTCCCGCTCTGAAGAGCGACCAATTAAAGTGAAGCGATTCTCAGAAATAAATCAGTCCCACAAAGAAGAAGAAATGACTGATCGTTTTTAGAGATTTAGAAGAACACCTGCTGTCTGAAGGCACCAGATTGTTTGTTTTCTGATCTGTTTTCTGAGTTTTCAACGTCTTTTTTGTTGAAATGTTTTGTCTTTGAACCAAAACTGCATTTTGACTTAATTCGAAATTTAGATTTTTAAGTTTCCACCTGTTGATTAACTGGAGATATCACGATGGCAGCCTAAATAAAATCTGTTTAAATGCTAATTCTTTGCCTCCACATGTTAAAAAACACTCGGTTTTACTTCATTCAGACTCATGAGGTCAGAAGTGAAAACGTGAGCAGTCTGACAAATATGTTTAGGTTTAAAAAACTTTCAATTCCTTTGAGCTACAATTATAACTTTAATTCATGATGACAACAATATGCAAGAAATTACACAAAGTAATCCTAACAATATGTGTCATTTCACAGGTTTGTTCAAGATGTCGTCTGATTTAAGTCAGAGGAAAATTACCCAATGAAACAATAGAAGTATGAAGAGATGTCAAAACTCAGCTAAACATCAAAGAGACGCGTTCATTCGAAACAGTCGAGCCCCAAATGAGCCGCAGACGCCTTTAAGGAGGGACGGCCTGTCATTTGTCAAAATGGGACATCGAAAAACCAAACAGATGATTTATTCATGTGTTGATTTGATTTTTTTATTTTTTGTTTTTGTCACACTTCCATTTCAGACGTCAGAGGACCTCATTTGGGTTCATGTGTCACAACATGAAGGAGTGGACGAAGATATAAAGTTTGCATTCAATTCTTTAAATTCTTTTTCTTAAACCATAGAAAACAGGTGAAGGATTCTGTTTCCCTGATCTTATCTTCCACTCGGGAGAGTTTGAAAATAAAAGTGAGAGGAGGTGGAAGGTCATGTGTGACAGCCAGGGAAGCGAAGGAGGAGGATATTCAGCGCTGCTTTATTTGCCAGAGAGCAGGCTGATGTAAACAAACACACAGCTTATGCAAGCTTTTGATCTTGTGATCCGTGAAATCTTCTTGGAGAAAACAGGAAAATTAGGCCTCACTGTAGGGAAGGAGGAGGGGCACGGCAGGCAAAGGCTCATGGGAGAAGATATTTAGTGTGAGATCTGGAGTTCGAAGCTATTAAACGAACGTTCCCCTTCTGACTTAATTTGATACAGCTTAACGCTGTTTTCCCCAAATGTTTAACCCCGAGGAACTCAGAAGGAGCCGTACTGCTGGAATTATTGTTCCATGATCAAAGTGGGCGAGTTGTAATCAAACCCTTTGTAGTTTAATTGTCTTTATTCAATGGTGGTAATGACTAGACCCAATAACCAGACCCATGGCTCTCAAACTGTGGTACAAGTACCACTGCTGGTACCCAGGATCCCTCTAGTGGTGTTTCGGCTGTTACCTCCAACCCAGCTGAGGATGACCCAGACTCAGTGGTTTGTTAAAGTGATCCACGATAACTTGTAACATTAGACTTTATTTGATAAACGCGTATTTTAACTGTAAAAAAGAAGGTAAAAATAAAGCGTACTGGGTAAATGATGATGTAGACTAGGTTCTCCATGTGAGGCGGCGAGCAAACTTTATCCAGCCTGAAGGTTAATCTTGGACAATATCTGACAATCAGCTCTTTTAAACGAAACCAGATTGTTGACAGAGAGGAGAAACGACTCAGCCCGCAACTGAAACTGTGGATGGAGGACAACAGAGCTGCTTCCTGGATGGAGAACCTCAGTTTAGCCTGTTAGCTTTAGCGTTAGCAGCAACGCTATATCGCCATATACATATGGATTAGCTCGGCACTAGCTAACAAGCTAAACTGAGGTCCTCCATCCAAATTTTCAGTCTTCAAACTTTATTTTACAGTTAAAAGTTTATGAAATGAAGTCTAATGTTACAAGTGATCGTGGATAACTTTAAAATCAAGCATTTGTCAATTTATTCGGTTCAAAATTTTCAGCTCAAGTAAGTTTGTACCAGTGGTGTTTAACGTCTGTGATTATGGTAATATTTGTTTTGAGAAGCAGAAGATGATGAGTTCAGTCTCTCGGCTCGTGTTGACGGACACTCTGGTCTTCTACTCTGAGCTGATTTTCATCAGACGGCCACAGTCACAGAGACTCAGTTTTGTTGATACTGCAATAGCGGCTCAAGCGATGGGGGGTGTGATGATAAAAGGGGAATGGGTGGGGGGGTTGAAAGACAAAAAAGAAGGAACCAGTTTCTTTGCTCACAAGCTGCACTTTTAAATTTTTTTCCCTCACGTAGCTGCCTGGTAGGATATATGAGTTTGATACAGAGGTGAGCCAGCTTCCCTCTCCCTCTCTCCCCCTCTCCCTCCCCCCTTGGAAAGCTCGTGCCTGAGAGCTATCCATTTGAACTTTAGTGAGAGGCAGCCTTCTTGTGAGGACTTGAATCAGGCGTCTTTGGGAGGCTGTTAGAAGTGCCCGGGCATGCTTTCTTTATCTGATGTGATGTGAAGCTCACTTTTGTTTGATGAATCCACACATGGATACAAACTGGTCTCCTTGGTTGGAAAGAGGAGAGGAGTGAGATCAGGAGCAGGAATGGGGGGAAGCGAAGGTGGGGAGATGACAACAGAGCAGCACCACACCTGTTACAGGTTGTTACAAGGTTTAAAGTCTCTCAGGACTTTCTGTCTGTTGGAAGCAGCCACAAAAGGTCAGGTTATTTTATTTGTAAACAAGAGGTTTATCTCACGCTACGAAATGTTAACATTTTTTTTATATTTGGACACAAACTCAACTGAGTGGCCTCTCTCCTGCTTAATTTCATATTTGTCACTTAGACAAATATGTCACAGTTCCTCAACTATCTGTGAACCTCCAACTCACATGTCAAACACAAGGCCCATGGGCCAAATATGGCTCGCCACTGATTTTTATGTGGTCTGCAAGAGCTTCAAATATGCTTTAATGTCTTAAAGTAGACATATCATGCATTTTTCACATTTAAATCATTCAGTTGGGTCTTTATAAAGTGGAACTACAATGCTTTGGTTTGAATTCCTTCTTATTCTAACTTCAACAGACTCTCTTTCACCTTTTTTCTGCTGTGTGTCTCAAAGCAGCAGGTTTTGTTACTGTTTCTTTAAGACACTTCAAGCCCCGCCCCACCTCCGGCTTCCAGACCGGTCCACTCCCGTCGGTTGTGGGGTTGATTGTTTTCTAGCTTGCAGAAACATTTTATTTACAATTTATTTAAAATATGTCAAGAGAAGACTTCTTCATTCAGCCTGACATGTTGAAGCCAGAGTCTGACCCAGAACCAGATTCTGACCCAGAACGAGAGGAGAATTAAGACGAGGAAATTGCAGTTGGTAGGTCCAGACCTTATTTGGCAATTCTGTTGCAAATAATTTGACATAATAATTTAGAAAACGTCACAAATAGAGAAAATAGAGAAAACTGAACGGGTTGAAAAATAGGACCTAAACAGATTATAAAGATATCTTTGCACCAAGAGAGACTAAATTCAACTTTTCTGCCTCCTAAAGACTACAAGTACACAACAAAATGTTTTTACAACTAAAAAAGTGGATTTTGCACGATATGTCCCCTTTAAAGTAAGCTGCTTTAAAACCAGCATAGATGATAAACTACATATTCTATTATAAATGTTGAATATTTAACATACTAATTGAGATGCACAGGGTTCAAAAGTAGCTGGTAACTGGTGACATTCGCCATGTAAAATCTCCATTTCTCTGCATTATTCGCCAACTACTTTTGCTGCAGCCTAGTTGTACTGGGAAGTGGGAATTTCAAGTTGGAAATTTAAACTGGAATTCCCTGTCAGAAAGTGGGAATGTTCAGTTTTCAAAACTGCAGCTACTCACCACAACTCGACAATGAGTAAAACTCTTTTTACTGTATTATTTATTTCAAATTTGCTCAGTTGTACATGTAGTACTTTTTAGTTTTTATAAGAGGACATGTTAAAACATTGTTTTCACGAATGAAATACCAGGTGGAGCTTAGTTAGTGTTTGTTAGTTGTGCTCAGACGTATTTAATTGAAGTCAATGAGAACTGGCTCTGACAGAGCCATCATAACAGGGAAAATGAGTTTAACACCCCGTCACTAACTACTCATTAAAGTTGAAACTGTGAACTCGACAGACTCTTCCTTTCAACACGTAGCTGCAGAAGCTGCAGGAAAACAGGAGGAATGGGCTTCATAGCGCAGCTTTAATACCGGACGTGTTTGGAGCTGGGATGAAGATGCCTAAAATACACATGTTCAACTGCAATTAATTAATAACATAAAAAATATGGCATTTAGAAATTAACCCGTTTAATCACTTTCTGGGACACAAATAATGCTGCTCACACCCTGTTTGTGAGCAGGGAAATACACCTGAAGTTCATTTTTAGCTGCATAGAGTTGAAGACATTTTGAAATGGAGACTAAGAGGAAAACTCTGCTTCGTTTGTTAGGCAGGACATTAAAAAATCCATTTCTTTGATCCAATTATCTCCGTGTTTTGTGATTAAGATGTAAAGTCATCACTGCAGATTTCAGTCTTCATGTTCCATATGTTGGAAACTCTCCAGCTTTTTCCCTTTTTTATCTTCCAAATTCTTTTCAGATACGATTTTTATTCCCCTCAAATGTTTGGCGAATGCCTCAACAACTAAAGTTTCACATCATATTTGAGTTTTTACTCCCCTTTTGTCTGCATTGATTGCTCCTCAGCTTCATATGATATCATATCAAAGGTTTCCCAATCGAAGTTTGTTTTCCACTTGAAACGCAGCCTCTTTTTGTGTTTGTGCACTTTGAAAAATGCTCCTTTTGGAGAGCAGAGAAAAAGGAGCCCTGGAATGACAGGCATCATGTTAAAATGGCCAAGTAGCAAAAATGTCACCCAAAAAGCACATTCTGCATTACATTTGATGGAGATCCGCCTTTTAACAAGTTCTTTTTAAAGATCCTTTCATTTCTTAAAGAGAAAGAGACAGAAAGGGCAGAAGACAGCAGACAAAAGAGCCCAAACGCAGAGACTTCACTTCTCCCTTGAAGATGTTAAAATTAGTGTCTTAAAAAAAAATCAAAGGCTCAACATTAAACGGTGAAAGATGCTTGAAATGTCGACACTGCAGTGTTTTAGAAAAAAAGAGGACATAAGATGAGAGATACTTGCAGCAGACTTTGGTGTCACTTCAAAGCTTTGACTTTAAGAAAGTGGGCTAATAAAATCCTGATAGGAGAATCTTTACCTGGCTCTGTTGACCCCGTCTCCAGCTTCTGACGGTCCAACGGCACATTTCAGGACAATGCCTTCACGCCGGGGGGTGGGGGGTGGGGTCTGCAGGTCGGGGGGAGGTTTGACGTGTAACCCTGGAGGTCGTCTTTGGTGTCTCTCGCTCGATGATGGCTTCCTTTTTTCTTGTTATGCTTCGAAAAAGATGGCCGCCTTTGAACTCCACAGCAGCTATAGAAACGGCTGGAGTTCCTCCACTTTAGCGCTCTGCTGTCAGCGTCTGACTGGGCTGTCATGATGAGCCAGCATCATTAGAGGCTGCCGCACGCAGGACACACATTGACACATTTGCTGACACAGAGTACACAAACAAGGCCCAGTGGAAGAGTGGATGTGCGGGTGTGTTTGTTTTTCCAGGGGTAGGGGGGTCATTTTAATTGGCTTGGCCTACGAACTTACGGGCATCAAAGAGCCAACAGAGGCCTGATGCATTTGGACTAGAGAGAAGTCACTTTTTTCATGTCTCTGATTTAAGACTTTGCTAACAAAAAAAAACTTTCACATATCTCGTTAACATTGAATCACGCTGAATCAGGGATAACGACTCGTGGCAGGAGAGTTAAACCTTATAAGGTTCACAGGAAAGTCAGCGCCAGGATAGGTGAAAGATCAAAGGTTAGCATCTGCAGCATCGCACCAACTCTGACAACAAGATCAAGAAATTTACTTAAAAAAGAACCGCTTTAATACTTGACATCTTCAGCCTCGTGTTCCCTCGCAAGCCTGCTGAATCTTTAAACCTTTCTCCTCCTTTAATTTTTTTGTAAAGACTTTAATTTTCCAGTTTCTGGGACTTCAAAGAACTGACGCTTCGCGAGTCCACATCCCTGCGAGCGCTCGGCGAATCTTCCCCTTTTCATTCCGACGGCCCCTTCAGTAAATATGTGCAATCGCTCGTCTTTTCAAACAGATTCTTTTTTTTTCCCCATGTATTTATTTTAAATGAATATTATTAGCTGGCCAGGCAAGAAAAGGTTCTTATGCTAATCCTCGGGAATCGCAGGCATTTCCATTTAATGCCTACTTACAGGCCATTCTTTAACGACTATTTGCCTCACAGTCTTAGCAAATGAGCTCTGCACCCCAGACTTCTCTGCGTTCATAATTTCATTATGAAAGCACCCCCCCCTCCTCCCCCCCATCCTCCCATTTTTTTCTTTGATCCCAGAATGTGTTTTTGAATCTGCTGGTTGTGTATTCGAACATCAATGGAGCCACGGTTGCAAGTGCTTGCTTTCATTATTTTTCAAAGAGATAAAACGAAACAACAGAGGGATGGGAGGAGACGTGGAGGGTGAGGGGGTGTTGGGGGGGTGAAGGAGGGTAGGTGACGGTTCAGGACGAGCCTCACGTTACCAGAGGAACTAAGGAGTCACATTCTTATCAGGTCCGTAATCTGATGAGTTAAATTTCGGACCTCTTTTCTTCTGATTATTACTTCAAAAATATATTTTCCTCTCAACAGATGAAGTAATCATGTCTTCTGTGTGGTGGCTGAGAAACACAAAACACAAATAAATGAGGAAAAACATCCAATTATTTCTGCACATGTGTTTTATTAACTGGGTAATATCATGTAAAATCAATTTTTTTGAGCTTTATATCATGTTATAACATAATTCCCTCATCAAAAACATACACAGAGTTGTTTTGACTCATTCCTGCATGTTTGAGAAATCCTGCTGTCCTGAGGCAGACGTTCAGAAGAAGAAAAACGACTGGTTAGGCTTAGAACCACCTTTTAGGTGCAGCTCCTCCTCTGGGCTGTGTCTTCAAGCCGAGCTTCCTCATCAAGGAGCAGCAACAACTAGCAAAAAACTGATGAAACCGCTCATCTGGCCAATCAGCGACTGCTACACGCTTCAGCACTCCACGCCCCAAACGGTGCCGGCACAGCAGTACTACCTCCAAGGAGGTTCCACAAACCAGGCCGAAATGGGTGGGAGCCAACAGTGGAAAGACCTTAAACTGGTGTGGAGTGGGGTGGAGCCAAAGAGAACCGAGCCTGTGGAAAAATTCCTCGGAAGCCCAAACTGATCCCACAGATGTTTAATTCAGAACTGCTGAAGGTAGTCTCAAACTTCGCTCTGTGAGGATGAGTGTCGTCATCTTGGAGAAAAAAAGTTGTTGACAATCAAGCACCTGACTTTTAACACGCCAGTGGTTAGTTCTAAAGGTTTTAAACCACCTGTAATTACAAAGGTTTCTATAATCTTTTAAAATGGTCCTCACTATAAATTACAGCAATGTTTCTGCCCATGTATGTGTTTGTTTTTTTAGAGGAACTGAATTAACTGATGAAATAATGTTTGAATGACCATAATATTGTCTACAAACAATTCTTACAACTATTTTCAGTAAAATAAAAAAAATAGTATTTCTAATAAGTTTGCAGGATTTTCCCCTAATTTCCAGACAATATATTAAACATGGAAACAATCATTGATAAGTTTTTTTTTCTCTAAAGTAATCAATATGGGATCTCCATTTCAGCTTCTCATCAATGACACCCAAAAATTTTATTTCACTGATTCTGTGGATTTAAATGCAATTGATTCTGAATGGGGCTTCAATGTGTTTCTTTCTGTTACTAAATATCATTTAATTTGTTTTGTCCAAATTTACAGATAACTTATTCAGATAAAACCATGTTTGTATTTTCATAATTTCTATTTGTACAGTCTCCAACATCTGTTCAATATTTTCATCAGAACAAAAAAGTGTTGTTTCATCAGCAAACAAAATACATTTTAAAACCCTCGACACATTGACCAGATCTTTCACATATAAAATAAACAGTTTTGGTCCAAGCACAGAACCTTGAGGAACTCCACAACTAATGTTCCATAATTCCGATCTTACATTGTTTACTTGTACAAACTGTTTCCTGTTATTCACAATCAACATAATTACCAAAATAAAAAAATAAATAAGCATAAAACAGAAATCCTGACAGCTAAAGCTAATTTATGTTAGCTGCACATATTGACCTAAAGAGTCTTTCACAACATTGCATAAGATTGAGTGAAATGTTATTTTTTTAAGGATTAGTTAAAATAAAAATAGTAACATTAACATCTCATTATAATATGATCTTAGTTTAAAATTGAACAATAAATGTGACTTTTATTTGCTCTGATTGATAGAACCATGTACAGGTAAAAGCCAGTACATTAGAATATTTTGAAAAACTTGATTTATTTCAGTAATTGCATGCAAAAGGTGTAACTTGTACATCATATGAATTCATAGCACACAGACTGATGCATTCAAATGTTTATTTCATTTAATTT
>JARVJO010000111.1:3267636-3287615 GCA_031762555.1 Cynodonichthys magdalenae
TTTGAACCACTGATGAGTTGTGGTGAGTAGTTGTCTTAAATTCTGAACTCTCCCACTTTCAAACTGGGAAATCCCAGGTATAATCAGCTTGCTTTATCAGAGGTTATTTTTCATGTTTTATTTTGATGCATATAATCATACATTTAAAGTTTACCATTGATATTGTTGTTACAGAAGACTTATAATCAGAGAAAACCAGAAGTCAATAGCTGCCAGCCAGCTTTGAGGGTTTATTGAAGTATTCACAGGTCACAGAAAAACCCCACAAACCAAAGGATCACTTCGCTTTTACAGCCCTGTTCACACATCATCTGGCCAGATCTCTGACAGAATATGTGAGCCTCTCGTCCGCTGGGTGGTGCTGTTGTGCAATAACGTTCATGTTCTGATGTTTCACTGATTCAGGGTACAATCTGCCGTTATGTTACACCCTTTACACATTATTTAGCATTAAGCTTTAACATTTAGATTTAACAACCTAAATATGTTACAAGTTGAAATTACAGTGTTTGAAGCTACATGTAACAAAATTTAGCTGGTATTTTTAAGCACAAGTTGCTTTAGAAACGGCACACATAACACTGAACCATCAGACAATATCAGGGGGTTTCTAATGCAGTCGTTTACTCAGGGAAAAAGATGGTCTTATATGGAAAAGTTTAGTTTTAGAAAATGATGTCTTCTTCTCAACCTGTGGTCAAACTTGACAAACCAAAGTTGGCCCTTTTTATAAACTTCCCTATTTTTAGTCTCCTCATGCTTCCTAAGCATCATTGCTGTTCATCTCAGTATTCTGTTTTTTAATGTTTTTGTTTTAATACAGCTGTATATGTACTTATGAGAATATGAATCATAATTTTGCTGTAAATGTTTGTATTTCTTCTTCAAAGTGGTCTAAAAATGTGAAAATTGAAATTTAGGAACGTAACATTCCAAAAGACAAACTGTGTAGGTGTATTTAGTTGACTGGGAGGAAATCAAAGTACCTGAAAAAAAGAACACAGAAATGTGAGGAAAATGCAAACTCCAGACAGAAAGTCCTGACCTGCTCCACTTAATCAGCTCTTGTTAAAAAGTCTTGTTAAAATATTTGCAAGGATCACTTTAAGAAAATTGAGAATTTTTTTGCAAATAGCCTTTGTATGTGTTCACACTTCATGTCATATACAAAGTGAGATGGGTCACTTCGTATATTTGTGAAAATAAGTTAGAATTTTCCATTTAAAAAAGCAGATTTATTTCTCCTTTTCTACATAAACTTGTGTCCATTTTATTAAAGCATTTTTACTTGTTCTTTTTGCAATAAAGAGCAATCGTTGCATCAAATTCTAGCAACAAAACTCTCATTTCCTGTCAAGTTCCTGCAAAAACAAATACACAGTAATGAGAAGAAATTTAAACATACTGTATGTATATTTGTTGTTGATCAGAGAGAACATTTTTTATGTGACTGAAAGTCAAGTTTGATGCTGTTAGAAGATGTATAATAACAAAAATAGAGTATAGAAACCAACTCAGATGACATCAACAGTCAGCTCAAGAGCTCTAAAACTTCCTGTGTTGTTGAAATGGTGCTTTCTGCAAGTTTGCAGATGCATCCTGCTAAAACAGCACAAGACATTCTCCAAAATTACCTTCTGATGAGATCACTACACATCGTGTTCTGAAAAAAACAAAAAACCCAAATCTATTTTAAGTTTGATTTACAAAGAACAAAGTTTAACACCTGCAGTGTTTCTCCATAAATGGTGATAAATTAAAAAAATAATAATAATACTTGGCCAAACCACAAAATTGCACATTTTATTTTGACCATCTTTGCTGAACTGACAGATGTCTCACTTTGTCATGTTTGATCAAACATCATTGTCCAAATTTTAGAAAACAATATTTCCACTTTCTTATATTGACAAACATTACTATTTAAGCAATTTTGAATCTTAAACTTCAGACCAAAATATCTTTTTAGCATCACAGCAGGTCATGCAACAAAATGAAGAGTTAGTAGGTGTCCATGTGTTTTAACTATGTGAAACTGAGCCATTCTGCTGTAGATCATCTTTATTTTTACAACAAATAAAATAAGTTACAATATAATAAATGATGGGCTTTCATCAAATTGTCCGCTGACATCTGATTGTTAATTAAATTCTCTTTCTATCCATTCAAATGAGATTAATTGTGGGCTTTCTCCCACAGCGATTCAAAGGTTCCTGTTTGTGAGTGGAACACAGCCACCATGTTGGCAGCTGAAAAGTTTGGAAAACATCACATGACGGCTTGGTTTCAATGCTCCAGTGAACTAAAACGACAAAACAAGCAGATCAAATCCAAGTTAAAATACAGAAGCAGGTTAGGGTCAGCTTTTTGTGACTTTGATACTTTAAAAAGTTAACCTTATTATTAAAACCTTAATTGATAAAAAAAATTAAGCTTTTCAATTTTTATTTCAAGAACATTGATGTTTTTGCAAACTTGCTCTGTTTTTATCTTCTTATGCTCCTTTTAGCTTTTACTTTTATTACTTTCAGTTTCTAGATAGCTTTTTGCAGCTTTTATGTAGTACATTTAAATTTTTTTTTGCTGACGTTCTGTTGTGCCTTTATTAACCTTTATTAATCCAACTCCTCTGAAAAGCTGCAGGTCATGTTGCAGCCACAGGAGGGCCCACACAGTTTGGTATGAACTCTGAGTGATGAAACATTTACAGTCGTGAGAAAAGGAAGTCCACCCTTCTGCTGGTTTACATATCAGGACAAAATGAAAAGCTTTTCCAGGTTCTGGAATTATTCAAATATAAATTCAAGAGAATTGGACTCCAGGTAAAAGTTGAACCAGGTCCAGGTTCAGCAGCCTGTAAAACCTCTCAGGAGTGGGTTTCTGTGGGATGTTTGTTTGAATCTCACATGGTTGTGGAATCATTATGGCCCTCTCTTCTTTCCAACGTAGCTTTAGTTCATCTCTCTGAAGGACCAGTAACATTTCAGTCAAATTAAAGTTTGAACTTGGACCGTTGCAACACCTCGATTTATTATTTTTATTTTTTCAGTTGTTCTGTTGTAGATTTGCTGCTCGATGTCCTGTTGCATCATTGGTCTAAAATCTTGTGTCTGTAAAATCAAACCCAAACCATCGACCTTCCACCACTGTGGTGACAGATGTGATGTGACTGAGCTAATATGTTGTGTTTGGTTTTCTCTGTGCATTGTGGGTAAACGCTCTGCTTTTGTCTCTGTGTTCCACGTCAGGTGAAACTGTCATAAATGTTTTCCAGTGAATAATCGTTTTCTCTGAAGACTCCACATAGTTTGGAAACGACCTTCAACCCCTGGCAGTACCAGTTGTTTCTTTGATGTCATTGCTGATGTCGTTCCACCGTGGTGTTGTGTCAACACATGATCCAGAGCAGCTAAAAGCCCTGCTTTTATAGAGGTGGTCCTAACAATCAGTTAATGTGCAACTCCTGAGGTTGAACTTGTGTTGTTTTATTTTTTTTATTTTTTATTTTGGCTTATTTTTGTTTAATAAAAAATGTCATGGTGGAATACGTTGAGTGTTTCTTTGTTTTTGACATTGAATTTGGATAAATTTAGAACCTGATAAAGACCAGATCATAAAAACACTTGAGCTGAAAGTGTGTAGATTTTCTTTTTTCATTGCTGCGTATTTATGGCAGCGGTGACTCAGTCTTTCTGATTTCCTTCTCATGAAAACCTCAAGCAGTGAAATGGTGGGTTTGGCCACAAAACAGAACAAAGTTCAGGTGAATCATCCAGGTGTAGTGATACAGTCGATTGAGATCCTTGCTGTAAGTGTATTTTAGTGTTTCTGTGAGCATGAGCTTCATATTCACACTTATCCTGATAATTGTGTTCCTCAGTTATTTCTACTGCCCTCTCCATAAAGATGAAGGCATTCCCCAACATGCGTGCAATCAAGTTATTAAAGATTTACAACCTGTTGCTGGAACACTCGGGTCACAAAAGGTTTTTCCACGTGTGAATTTGCAAAACCAGATGCTCTTCATAAAATTAGCTTCCTCTCTCTGGGGGTTTTGAGCAGACACACACCGTCAAACTGAATCCACAAAGCAACGCTCAGATGATCCGCAGACCTCAACAAACCTTATCTTAAAACAAATATTCCTGCAGTTTCAAATATTACTGAACATCTCAGATGGCTCTATAATTTACAGCTTGTACCTTGGAGCAAAGGAACTGTATATCATGAGAAATTAGAGAAGGAAGAGAGCTTTGTTTGCATTTGCTTTTTATTGTGGTCATTTGCACCTACCTCTAGTGAGACTGAAAGTGCACTGCTGCAACCTCAAAACGGAAGTTGATGAGTAGGCGAGGTTTTGCCTCTGCAACACTGCTTCAGAAGAATCCAAGAGATGTTATTTTTGAAATGTTTCTGTAAGATGATGAAACATCGTGACAAAGAATCCAGAAAACGGATCTGATGCTTCAGGTGATTCTTGTGTTTTCTGACCTTGTTGGACTTCCTGTTTTCATGGACTCTAAAGAACGACTTCTTTCAAGACTCAGAATCAGGTGGAGTTTTGATTGTTTGTTCAACCTGACTGCTGGAAACTGATCTTTGGAAACACTTTTTGTATAAGTCTACAGGAGGTGAAACTGGGGGATTATTTGACACACCAAAAGAAGTTCTGGATTCCACTGATCTGAAACTGGGACCATGCCTGTGATTGTACTGGAGGCCCGAGACTTCAGCAGTCCGCTGTTTATCGTGCGAACATTGGAAGTTCTGTCCTGCTGCACCGTCTTCAGCCTCGTGGCCTCCATGTCTGACCTGAACCCTTCCAATGTCAGCACATTCAGGGTCTTCTGCATGTTCACCTGGTGTTTCTTCTTCGTGGTTACGCTACTTATTCACCTTCTCAACACCATTCAGTTCCACAGCCTGATCCGAATATCCTGGAAGAACCTGACTATGACGGTGGCAGTAATGGGCGCACTGATGAGCTTCAGCTCCTCTGCAGTTTTCCCTTGGATGGTCATGGATCATCAGAAAGTGTCAGCCCGTCCCGTGGCAGCTGCGGTGATCTCAGGCCTCACCACCCTGGCCTACACCTCAGAGTTCTTCGTGCTCCGTTGTCAAGCCGACGAACAAAGAGGCTACATGGGGAGCACGCCTGGCCTCCTGAAGATCCTCCAGCTGTGGGGAGGTGTTCAGATGATACCTCTGGTTGTGTTTATCCTCCAACTGTCCAGCGAATTATATAATTGGCAGCTCTTGGTGTCATGTACTTCATACGGTGTTTGTGTCCTGATGTCTCTTGTCACGCTGGTGGTAATACTCGGTGACTTTGCGGGGCGATGCTTCCTGCCTTTTGACAAATTTTTAGCGTGCTTCAGCCTAATCGGGGTGCTGCTGTACATGATAGCTACAGTGATTTGTTTAACTAAGATTCTGCAGCTAAACGGACAAAAGAACAGCCAAACAGATTTGGTGATCATGGAAACTGTGGTTTCCAGTGTTACGCTGTTAGCGTACACAGTGGACCTCGCCTTCTCCATCAAACTGTTGTGTGACAGGAGTCACATGTGAAGCTGCAGGAAATATTCTGCGAGAAATGTAGGCTGTTTGGATATATTCAGTCAAACTGAATGATTGAGTTTGCTTTTTATTGTTGCTGCAACGTCAAACTGACCAGAGAACTAAACTTGTAATGTTCCACTAAGTGCTGTAAAGGGTTTTACTTCCCTGAAAGAAATATGAGCTACATCCCAAAATAGTTCAATTTGGCACACATACTTATCTTGTAAATGTTGGTTAAATGAGCGCTGGTTGCTATTCTGACATCACTCATGATTGCTTCAAATAAAACTGATGAATGTATTTTAACACCAAAAGAGAAGTGACTTTACAAAGGTATTAGTAATTTTTTTTTTCTTTTAACTAAAATGTGAAAACATATTTATGTTTTTCTGTTCACGTAGTTTCTTTATGCCAACACTAGATGGCGACACCACATCAACATGTGGACACATTAGTTTCCAACCTTTAAACGTACAAACGTCACTGACATTAATTGAAACCATGAATGTGATAAAAAAAATAAAAATAAAACAAAACAGTCATAGCTTTTCAAATTTCATTCAAATAAGACTACCTAAATAGTAATAATTAAAAAATAAAATGGCTTTATGATACATTTAACTTTTATTGCACAATATTTCGTGGCAAATCTGCAATCAAGGGATTCCTGTAACTGAGACTTCTGCACCTGTCCTCATTTGTTCTGGTCCTCCTGTCCTTATGTGTTCTGGTCCTTCTGTCCTCAGGAGTTCTGGTCCTCCTGTCCTCATGTGTTCTGGTCCTCCTGTCCTCATGTGTTCTGTTCCATCTGTCCTCATGTTCTGGTCCACCTGTCCTCATGTGTTCTGGTCCACCTGTCCTCATGTTCTGATCCACCTGTCCTCATGTGTTTTGGTCCACCTGTCCTCATGTGTTCTGGTCCACCTGTCCTCATGTTCTGGTCCACCTGTCCTCATGTGTTTTAGTCTACCTGTCCTCAGGTGTTCTGGTAAACTTGTCCTCATTTGTTCTGGTCCACCTTTCCTCATGTGTTCTGGTCCTCCTGTGTTCTGATCCTCCTGTCCTCATGTGTTCTGGTCCACCTGTCCTCATGTGTGCTGGTCCTCCTGCCCTCATGTGTGCTGGTCCTCCTGCCCTCATGTGTTCTGGTCCTCCTGTCCTCATGTGTTTTGGTCTACCTGTCCTCAGGTGTTCTGGTACACTTTTCCTCATGTGTTCTGGTCCACCTTTCCTCGTGTGTTCTGGTCCTCCTGTCCTCATGTGTTCTGGTCCACCTGTCCTCATGTGTTCTGGTCCTCCTGCCCTCATGTGTTCTGGTCCTCCTGTTCTCATGTGTTTTGGTCTACCTGTCCTCAGGTGTTCTGGTACACTTTTCCTCATGTGTTCTGATCCACCTTTCCTCATGTGTTCTGGTCCTCCTGTGTTCTGGTCCTCCTGTCCTCATGTGTTCTGGCCCACTTGTCCTCAGGTGTTCTGGTCCTGATGAACAATCTCCAGCTGTCTCAGGTCTGAAGGGTTCCTCCGGATATTTCAGCTCCTTCCACAGATGTTGAACAGGACTTAGATCACGACCCAGAAGACCTGAGTTACTGAGATACACGTCTGTTTTTGTAGATTGTACAAAAAACTATAATCTGGATCTTCAGAAACTTCTATACGATTTTTAAGTTATAGGTTTAATTTTTAATTCAAACAAATGTTTCATTAGCTGCAAAGTCCTTGAAACTTTTAAATTTAACAAAAATATATTACGAGCACTGAAAACAATGTTCAACCATGTTCATTAACTTTTTACAGTTTAGTGTTTACACGGCCACATCTGTTCCAGACCTGATAAACTGAAAAGTCGAAAAATCGATTGTTTGGCCGATCCCCTTTAAATTCAACCAATCCGGAAGCTGGGTTTGATTACTTTGGCCTTAAAAAACTCCTGCTTTTTTATTTAAGGAACTCCAATCAGACGGTTATCGCTGAGGCGTTCAGTGAAGTCGGTACGTGGAATAGATAAACGGTACTAAACGTGGTTTTGTACTTTTAAATCTTTGGACTCATTTTCTTCGGTGGATTCGGACCGAAATGACGCCCCGTATTCCCGGTAAGATGTTTCTGACGTGTCGCTGTTTTTATACAAGTCTGTTAGGAAAGTCAATCGGTCCGAGACTGGACTTATTAAAGTTTTAATTTGATACAGTTTTACCATCTACATCAGTGTTTCTATTTAGTTTTAGTTAAAGTAATAATTAAGCTAATTTCGACAAAAATACGTGGGATTACATAGTTTTTTAGTCAGCTGTCACCATACCTGCTTTACAAGTTAAGCTAGTTTTGTAAGTCACTTTTTGTTGAGCTAAAGTTATTAGCATTGTAGCTAATTGGCCTATTTAAATCCCATATATACAATGACCACCTAAATGAGGGCATTTCTTCTGCCATATGGCTTTTTTACAGTTAATAAGCTGATAAAGCTTGAATAAATAGAAACATCTATCCATTTAAGTTTTTTTGTCTTCATCGTATTGACTTATTTTTACATTTAAGGTGATTTATTTTTTTATTTTTTAAATAATTTTCCTCCTGACTGTGTCTCAGAAGCCCCTTAAGCACCTCGGACATGTGAAACTTGACTCTGCTGAAGCCAGATAAAACCCTGGCTGGATTGAATGGCACTGAGTATCCAAGGTGAGCACTTAGCCAGTAAATCTGAACTCATTATTGATCCGTTTCCTGAGCTACAAATGACCTGAGAGGGGGCAAAGTCTAGATGGAGACACAGAGAGGGAACAGATACTGTAGGAGAGGAGAAAAGTAGCTGCGAATTATGAAAGCTTGAGTCAAAATCTGGGTACTTTGTGTCCTCTAATTCACTCTGTGTGTGCTTCCATCAAACATAGCAATATGTTGTATTATTTATCTGCAGAAACAGATGGACACCTTTTTTAAATATGTTTATTATCAGTGTTGGTTCTCATGAAATCAGGCTTGTAACAGTTTGTATGGATGCCGCAAGCGTTAATAATGGGCTGGTAAATAGGATATGCTTTTGTTCTGTTTTTAACATTTAAAAAAATAGGAAGGTAACCCAAGGCTTGTTCAAAATCAATTGTCTTCCTTTGACCTGGAATGTTGATGGTTTACAGCAAGTGTCTGCAACCTTTACAGTAAGATAAAACAATCATGTATATCCCTTAGTTTAATCACCAAATAACATACACAGAACTGCAAAAAGTGCTAGAAATGTGATTGTCAACTGGTGGCCCATGGGCCACTTCTAGTTGGATGGTGCTTAGAAACATTAAAATAAAAACAAAAAATGTGAAATATATTTCAACATGTATTAATATTTTTACATTTGACAACAAAATAAGATCTTTCGCATGAAGAAAAGTGAAAACTACTTGAGGGTTTTTACATTTTCTAGATCAAAATGAAAACCCTGAACTATGGATGCCTCTTTAAGTCCTTTTTTATTTGTGGAAATATTAAGTATTGGGTTTTAAAATAATGAAAGTGAGTATTTTAAATTAGACAGGTTTGTCATGTGTAATTGTGTCTTTATTAAAAACCAGACCTTAATTACTTCACCTTTTTTTTTTTTTTTTTTTATCAAAGATGAGCTTTTACTTTAAGAACACCTTATTTTAAAGACCGTATTCTGAGACATGTTAGCAATAAAACAGCACTTCCTGTTTTTCTTCTCAGCAACTTACCTTAAAGGTATTTGATCTGAGCTAAAGATCAGACTGTGGCTGAAAGTTTAATTAAAGAAGCAGCTAACAGATCTGATCTACATGCTTCACATTTTTTCTGTTGTAGTTATAAAAAATCAATTTCATGTTTTTGGTTAAAGCTTCGCAGAACCAGTGCAGAGAGGCCAACACCCACGAGCCTTAGGTTGCAGACCTCTGGTTTAATTTGACAGATGGCAGCAAAGTGTTTTAACATTCACAAAAGTGTCTCTACAATACTCACTTGTTAAACCATTTATATATATGTGATATATGTAATTTCTAAGTAAAGAAACGCAAAAAGCTGAGGAGTTGCATTTTGAGGCAAGTTTTTAGTAAACAGAAAAGTTGTTGGTGGGACACATTTGTGTTTAAAATCTACAGTAAATAACAGAAACTGCTGAAAAACAGAAGTCAGCCTAGTGAGACACAAACAGAGGTTTTCCTGTCGGAGCAGCAGGTGCACTGAGGGGAAATATCACACTAACAAGTCCCGTCAGCACAGTTGGCAGCATATCTAACCGATTTGTGGGACGATCTGGATTTCCTGTCAGATGTTTTTTTAAAAATAAACACAGTCACAAACGTTATGCATAAGTTTGAATGTCCCAAGCTTCACTGCAGTAAACCGTAGTGACACGCTGGCTTGTTTGCATGGTGAACGTTTTGTTTTGCAAACCAAAATTTTTTATTTTTTTTTTTTTTCCGTTCATTCAGACTGGTCATGCTGTTCCTCGTAAAGTGTGTGTGTGTGTGTGACTTATCTTTCACCTAGAAACACGACGACATGTGTGGCTTATCTCAGACAGCGTGGCAGCTGACCCACACCCCTGTTGACTGTACACCTGGTCACAGCTTCCAGTTCTCACCTGGCCCAAACCCAGTCAGTCTCTAAGAATCACTGAAGTTTAACTGAGGAGATGTTTTTGTTTTTAAATTCAAAAACACCATTCTTGTCATATGCTAACTTTATTTGGCTTTTGGCCCTAAAGCCTTTCATGGTTTTCAGGCTTCTGATTCGTGGCTCATTTAGACGGAGCATAAAGAAACCTCTTCTTCTGACTGCTCTGCATTATGTGGTTTGTCTTCCTTCAGGGAAACTTGGTAAAAACAAATCTTGTTTGTATCCTTTAGATGACTTTGAGACTTGAAATTGTTCCAGTGAACATGTTTAAATAAAATCCAGGTTTTTTAAATCACTGTCAGTCTTTACAGCAATGCAGTCATTAATGTGAGTCTCCTGTGTCACAAGTACAGTCAACGTTTTCTTTCTTATCAAAGCAAAGTCTGAGGTTTTGTTAGAACTGTGATCTTTGCAGAATTACACAGAAGGGTGTGTCTGTTTTTTATAAAACCTCTTTGTGGACAATTGTGACTTTTGTCTTAAAGGTAGTGATTGTTCAGCAGAACTATACCTGAAGTTTTGTGTATTTGTTGACTTGAACTTTACAAAGTTGTTTAGACCTGTTGTTTCAAACGTTTCATCTGAATAGTGGTCTGAACCCCCCTTGATGTGCTTTAAATGTTTTTGTCAGACCATCTTTGGTCATGGTCTGGACCACTTTTTATCTGCATGTATCTGGTAGTCTGAACAGAACCTGTCCTTAGCCCAGCAGTAGGACCTCCGACTGAACTTATGTGACTCAAAACCAGCAGTAAGTAAACGTCGTGAAGTTATTTTGCTTAATGTATATGGATCAGTACACAGAGGGTGTTTTTACAGCAGGAGAAGGAAATCCCATTAAGAGTGACGGCGATGGGAACAACAGTTTTTGTTTTTGCTGTTTTTTGTTCTGACAGCTCAGAACAGAAGGTTTTTATAAAAAAAGAAAAAGATGTGCTGGGTGACCTGGGTTCTGTCTCATGACTCTGGCATGGTGGCACCATGATGGTGCAGATTCCTCAAAAGCCATTGGGGTTTTCCAAACATGTCACTGCCCAGCGTGAGGATGGGATGAAGTCGATGTTTGATGTGGACAGTGGAGGTTAGGACGGTGGTGGTTCTGTAGAACCGGGCACTCGGAGTGGAAATGTGTAATCAAGCTACAACGCTCTCTTTAATAAATGTAACTCAAACGGCTCTGAGTCTGTAGTAATGTCAAAATACAAATAATACAGTTCAGATGTCTGAATATTCATATAGTCTGTTTCACATCTTCCACTCTGTGTGGAGCTGTATTCAGTGCAGGTAACCTGAAATGTTTTACACCACGTATGTTACCAAGTGTGAACACAGGGTTTAGATCTGACCACTTTCAAATCACCCAAAACAAATTCATCACAGATTTGTAACAAGTCTGAACAGCTCCGTAACAAGTTTTTGTGATGAACCTGGGGTGACTGGCATGTGTCCCAACCCTGACACGATGACTGTGAAACTGGGACAGACTTCCAGCTCGTTTCAGCTGCCGTCTCCTCCTGCGAGCCAGCAGCAGTCGTCACGCTCCCGTCTCCGTAATGATCACTTGTTACCAACAGAAAAGACACAGACGCAAGGTGGGAGGTGAGGAGAGGTGTATTTATAGCCCGCCTATAAATAAATCTTCACTCAGACTCTGAGACAAAAATCTGCGGTGCGTTCAGTGAGGGGCAGCGTGAGAGCAGAAATGTAAATAAATTCACCGATGTGCAGACATCTGTTGGCTTTAATGTGAGCCCTGAGGAACAGTGCCAGCTGTCTATTAGACTGAAACTGCTGCTTTACAGTTTCGTGCAGTTGTTCACCATTTCAGGCTCCACTGAGCTGCTCAGACGCTCGGCAACAATGTAGTCTTTTGTCACAGCAGCCTGCCAGTGAAACGCTTCGACCAGTTCCTTTTACTTTGTTCAGTCAAATGTTTACAGCAGCAGTCCAGGATTTCAATGAGTTTCCTGTTGATTCACTGTCATCCTGCACTCAACTACTCGAGCTTATGAAAGAAATGATTTTAGGTTTTATTTGAATGTGCAGCTCTGCAGTTTGTGATCTTTAAACTTTGCTTCAACCTTTTATTTCAGTATTTTCTTTCTGTTGTGGAGTTTTATTATACTCCTGTGTTGCAGCAGCTTTCTGCAGGTGTAGTGAGTTTAATCAGACCACAGCTCTCAAACCTGCAGCTTTGTTGTGCTCTGACACGATCTTAAAAACAGCTCTGGCTTTCTTTGATTGTCTGTATTTCAGAGAAACTAATAAGTACAGCATGTTGAAATCTGCTACTATTTAGGGAAACAGAAGAGTCTTTGTAAGAGGAAAATGGAAAGTTAGACCAAATGTGGCAGATTATATTCTCAGACATCATCCCCAATTATTCCTGCTGGATACAGATGACTTAGTTTTATCATAATTTGCTTTAAATCTTCTAGCAGTGGTGGACTGAGCAGGCTGCTAAATGTTTTCACTAAACTTGATCAGTCTTGAAGACATTGACGTCCATTTTTCTCAGAAATGTAAACCAAAGCTAAACCACGCAGAATGGCTGGACTTTTGTTATAAAATGAGCCATTTTGTTGTTGATGATTTGCTTTAAACAGTATTGCGTAATTCAACTGTGGAGCAACAGCCTCGCTATCTTTGTTCTTTATCCAGAGTCTCTGGGTTCAGCTGTGATGAACCGTGTTATTGGGTTGTACTTTTTAAATAAAGCTTTTAACACAAAAAATGAAGTCTACAATAAAACAAAACAAAAACACATGTTTTGATTGAAAAAAATCCTGCATTGTTGCAGCCTTTGTTTGGTCCTTTTATTGGTATTTTTTAGTTTTCGTTTTGCCCAGGGGATATCCTGAAATTAAAGGTAAATGTGTTTTTTTTTTTCTAAAACAATAGTCAACAATGGTGATTCCTAAAGGGGGTTTATGTAAATTCTGATAGGCTAATTGGTCCAACAACTTTAATTATCTGATATGGACCACTTTTATAAACATTGCAATCTAAAATATGCTTGTGTATATTTAGCCAATTATCAAGCAGGAAACAGGCATGGGATGGGGTTTTTAATATCTGACGTCTAGCTAAAATGGGCAAATTTAAAAATGCAATTTGTTCATGTTTTTTTATTTTGTTTCTTATAACCCCAGCATGTCAAAGTGACACGTTTGGTTGTTTCCTAACAGTGACACAACCATCTCCTTCTAAAAGATAAAAGATAAGATAAAAAAAGAAAAGGGGGGGGGGGGGATGCATTGTTTTTGTTACAATGAGTTCTAAAACATTGCACCGTCCACAGGAAAACTCACATCTATTGTCCTCTAGTTTGGTCCAAATGTTTCTCAGTAAAAGATGTTTCCTACCAGGTGGTTGTGACCCAAACCTTTGAGCATGTCAGGTTAGTGGGAGGTGTGGGGAACGTTGTTGGAGTGATTCCAGCAGCAGGTCAGGTCTGTGATCTGTGTCACAGTTTGGTCACTGCCAAGACATGGGGAAGACTTCCTGATGTGCTTAATCAGGCAGAGCTCATTATTGAATTTTATTATTGAATTATTTAATTGCTGAACTGACATGGTTTTAAAATGAAACCAAACGAGATAAAAATGACAGTTCAGATTTATGTTTTCCTTTGTTGTGTTGGAGTAAAGCAGGGTTAGTGTCTTTCAGTTAAAAACCGTTACCACTTCCTTCCTTTTTCCTCCCCACTCTTTCTTAAAGCAGGATTATTTTTTTAAACTTCTGCTCTCAGTCCGTCACATGAAACTCATGAGCCCCTGAGTTCTTACTGTTGTGATCTGCAGCAGCAGGCGATAGTTAAGCAATCCAGTTATTTCAATGACCATTTGTTAGGAAGTGTCAACTTTCAAAAACTGTACCCAAATAGTTTCAGAATATTTAAAGAAATGAAACCAGCATTTTAAACATGATGTTGAAATGAATTTATTCTAGCGTCCTTACAGGTAAACGAAAGCCACATAATTCAGAAACTATCTATTGTTTGTTCTGAACATTATGACCTGGTTAAACTCTTCCTAGGTGTGTGACCTGTGAGCTTAGCATGACTCAGCTGGGACACAAACCTACTTTTATTTGTCACAAATCTAATTATTTTTTAAATTGTGTGTATTTGTTTTTTAGTTTTCATGATACCAATTTAAATGCAGCTTTTTACCATCTTTCCAAATGTTAAATATGAATTTAAGGCATAAAAAATGCATAAAATACTGATAGTTTGGGTTCCCCGTCTGTCTGCACAAGGTTTTAGTGATACGCTGACCTTCCAACACCAACAGAATAACTGCAGAATAATCACATTTTTCCTGAACACTATGCAGCTCGTGTCATTTCAGAGGCTGTAGTTGTTCGAAGAGTCCTGGCAGACAGCTGATCCACATGATGATCTCCATACAAAACATTCTGCCTCACTGGTTTGTCAGCATTCTTCAGAACAGGACGGGTTCAGTACTGTTGGGCTGTTTTTCCTAGTCAAGCAGTTCGTTGTTTTAGATTCCTAAAAATGCCCACATGCATTGAGGCGATGGTGATAGAAGGCAACGTCTAACATCGGTGCTAGATCTTCAGATTGCTGAAGTGATAAACAAAACCCTTCAACAAAAGAGAATTCTCGTCAGTGAATAAAGATAGTCACTCAAAAAAACCAAACTCAGGATTGTAGGAAAATTGCAAAAAAATACATGAATTTTCATCTGCAGTGTCATTGAACTCAGAGTTTGTGACCAAGACACCATTGAGCCAGGTCACATTTTGAATAACCAGCCTTCTTTTTGGTGCTTCCTCACTAGTTTTACAAAACTTTGACATTTTTTCTGTGACAGCAAATCCTCCAAGCAGGTGTCAAATTATCAAAATGCAGCTCTACTACTCTTGAGATGAAAACGTACAAATTCTTTGAACATGTTTAAAACTTAACAACTGGTATTCGTACTTCTCGAAGGTTGAGGACTTTCAGGAGACTCCCTCATAAATACTACTTCCCAGTGAGATACCACCTTAAACCAGTCCTCCTGAACAAACCCGCTCAGTCAGGGATCCCTGTTCAGGTTTTTCCTGAGCTGTGACCGGTAAGACTTGTATTTCCCACCTTGAAGAATGAAAGGGTGCTCAGAAACCGAAATTATGCTTTTCTTATGGTTAAAAATGTACTTTTGAGCCACAAAGCGGTGTGTCATGTGTGGTCAGTGCTGCCTTAGCTTTAATGGGAACACTGAGATGTTGGACCATAATTTAAACCCTTTCAGTGGAAATATAGGAAAACAAACTTTCCTACTGTAAGTATACTTTTTAGTGATGTCGCATGTCTTCTGTCTGGTGTTTTGTCTTCATGTCTAAGTATTATTTAAGGTTGTTTTCATGAAGCTAAAGCAAAAATTATTACAGAGCTTTGTTCACTTGGTTCAGCTGTTATTTTAGTCTCACGTGTTCAGAGTACCGTTGGGATTAAAAACTGCAATGTGAAGAACATTTCCTGTTTGTTTGTTCAACCGTATGTGTTTAGGTGAAAAAAGGTGAACATAAATGACAGAAATATGTCTATCTTTTAAAAATGTATACTCTGTATCTGCTTACAGGGCTAAATAACTTGTAGTTTCTGAATAACTAATATCTACCAGTAATTTGTTGTGAAATCAAGTCCACTGATGATTGAGAGACACATCCTTTCCTGTAGCAGCAGACTATTTATATTGGGTAATGTCCTCCTAAATACTTCTCTTTTTTCTCTATAGTTTGCTCTAATGGAGCCAAAAATCAAACATTCACTTGTAATGTTTGTATTAGAAAGTTGTTTAAACAGATTTAAACAGAACAGAAATAATTCAGTCCTGCCAGTTTGATTAGACCCCTAAACTTTGAACACTTGGCTGAAAACTAAACAAAAAAAACTGTTGGTACAAACATGTGCACAGATATGGACTTTGATGCGTAGCCAGAAAAAATATCTAGTAATCCTTGCTGTGATCTGTTTATTTGGTTTCTGCAGTACTTAAAACCAAATTTCCACCTCTTTATCTAATTCTAGTGAACGTTTTCCAATATTTTAAGATATTTCTTTGTTGACATAAGATTCTCTGTCCAAATGCTTCTCTACTACAATAGCTCATTGTGTTGCAGCTGACCAGAGGCTGACTGGCTGGGGACGGAGGTGGCTGGCAGACTGCCCGGCTGGCTAACAAGCTTACTCCTGACCCATGTGACAATGAGTGGTTAGGTTGAGTCTGTAAATGAGTGAAGCAGTGTGACCTCATGTCGTTTCTGCTGTCCGGACAAAGCATATGAGCTATTACCTTAATTCTGTTTTTACTGCCTGAGGGTCTCCGAGAGATGGGGGAAAAAAAGCTTAAATAGTTGACTCTTGTTGTGGAAACGGTGGTTAAAGATCTAGCAACAAGATGTGCTCAATTACCTTTTTAAATTAATGATATGATGAGCAAATGTTGAAAAAGATTTCTCTTTTCTGTTTGCTCTTTTCAGACTGACTCTGAAATGACCAGCCAGCATCCGAGCCATGCAGAAAGCTCTCAGTTCACAGACAAGCAGCCGCCCGCTGGGGGCGCCAGGCTCCATGTCCAGCGATCGCCGTCAAAGGACAACATTACCGTCCACTTCTCGCTTGGGAAAGCAGAAGAGGAGGAGGAAGAGGAGCTGTACACTACATCAGTCTCCACTAGCTCAGCTGCTCTGAAAGACTCGACCGTTGTGACAGCCGTAGAAGCGAGTGAGGACATGTTTGTAGGAGGTCCTCTGGATTCGGTTGCTGAATCATCCAGACTTTCTCCCAGTTCTAAAAATCACACTAACCGTTCTCCGACACATGTCCCTGAGCAAAAATCCTTTACTGTCAATTCTTCTCCCATAAAATCTTTGAGCTTTACCTCCAGTGACAAATCGTTTATAAGTATGGTGAAGTCTTTTTCTTCTGACGTCGAGTCTCGTGAAGGAACCCCTCCTGCTCCAGCTCCAACTGTAAAACACAGACCCCTCATGAAAAACCTTGTCAAATCGTTATCGTCAGATACGTCCCAGGACCCATCCTCCTCTTCTATGTCCTCTCGTCTACCCGAATCTCGCCTTAACCTGCAGCTCTTAAAGCAACTTGCACAATCCAAGATGCCGTCTGTTGCCATGACATCAGTGAGTGATTCTAAAACTGCGCCGTGTTCGCCGTTAACCTCGCCAGATAACCGGAGCTTCTTCAAAGTCTCAGAGGTGGAAGCGCGATTTGAAGACACCAAACGTCGTCTCACAGAGGCCATTTCTGAGCCGCTCCATTTTCTGGGCAAGATCATGGACGAAAAGAGTGGCGGGTTAGTCGGCAGCAGTATTTACCGGCCCAAAGGGCTTTCTGCCAGTGCCACAGAACTCTGCACCCTCTCCTCAGTCAGCGACCCCCTGGAGAGCAACAACAACAACAACTGCATCAAAAAGGAGGAAGGTGACTTGGAGGCTGAAAGCCCCAACAGCTGGACCTCTGTTACAGCCGAGTCACCGAATGACCCCTCTGTCAACACTAAGAGCCCCGCCAAGACATCTTCACTGTCCATGTCTGCTCTTGCAAAACAGGAGGATGAGGACTTCTGCATCCTGAACAGCGAAGACTTTGATACTTGCACTGACACAGAGGGGTCCAATGGACTTACTCGAACTGGCAGTCGAGCCCTGCCAAGTGATAGTTCTGACCCAAACTGTGACGATAAATGTGAAGACACTGAACCAGCACCAGATATCCCATACTATACTCTCGTGGTCCTTACCTTTCTGGTCTACGGATGCTTTGTTTTACCTCTGCCAAGCTACGTTGGCGGGGTGCTGCTTGGGGTTGGGCTTGGATTCCTTATAGCCATGGGTGTCGTGTGGCTGACGGGACCAAAGTGCTCCGGAGATGAAGTCAGACATTCCAGAAACCAGGGGAAGCTGTTGAAGTTGGATATTAAAGAACCAGAAATCTACAAGGTATGTTTGTCCTTTTTCATTTTTATTTAATTCAAACAAATAAAACCAACATTTTCAGAGTTTGACAGCACCGATTCAATCAATCAAAACTTTCTTTTAATAACTTTTTATACACCCCAAGGCAACCAAAGTGCTGCTCAACAAAATAAAAATACAGTAATATAAAAGCATGCAAACAATCCCCACTTCCAACATAAAAATTAAAATAATAATAATTAGAAAATAAATACATCGTCTAGACCCCGTTAACAAACGAGCAGCTGAATTGTGGATCTGCTGAAGATGGTGGAGCAGAGACTGCTCGATTCCATTTTAAAGGGAGTTGCAATAATCTGGTCTGGAGAAAATAAAAGCATAAATAACTCTCTCAATGGAATCAAGGGGAAGATGTTGCTTAACTTTGCTCATGAGCCTTAAATGATAAAAACTAGACCGGACCACTGCACTGACCTGTCTGTCATTTTGTCAGGAATCTTGGGGTTATTTTAAACAATTTCAAATTTGACAAAGTCCAAGGAGCCAACAGCACTGTTGAGTCCTACCAGTAGGTCAGTTTTGTCAAACCCAATTACCTCTTGACAAAGAAAATTTAGCTCCATCCAACTTTTAATGTCCTTTAGCAATTCTGCTGATTCTCCATACATTGAGGTCCACCAGATATTAAAAGGTAAATAAATCTGAATTTCATCTGCATAAAAAAATTAAATGACACATTAAATTTCTTGAAAATGGACCCCAGAGGAAGCAAAAAAAGATAAAATAAAATGGGACTCCGTATGGAGCCTTGAGGTACTCCACATTTAAGAGGAGCCTCTGGGGAAGAAAATTCTTCAATTTGTACAGAAAAACTATCAGACAAGTGGGACTCAAACCATTTAGGAGCCGAGCCTTTCACACCAACCGACTGGTCCAAACAAGATAATAAAGCTTCATGATCTACTGTGTCAAAGGCAGCAGTGAGATCAAGAAGAAACATTGATTGAGAAGATTAATTGATATAATGTCCACTAAATGACCTCTGAGCTGGGTTCTTTGGCTCTTCATCTTTATGTTGACCGAAACATTATTATTGGCATCCTTTAACAAAACGGTGTGTAGTCCTTTTTAAAAGAGTTGGAAAATCACTTTAATCACCACATAAATAAGTTCTACATTCTACATATTTAAACTGCTTTAAGGAAATGAATCAGTAATTGAATATAACACACTGTCAGTGCAGAGAGGTTTAATTAAAAAGGAGCACATCTGTCTTCCTTCCAGGGCTGGATGAATGAGATTTTGAACTATGACCCCGAGACGTACCACGCCACGCTGACGCAGTCCGTCTTTGTCCGCTTGGAGGGTTCCACCATTCGTTTGTCTAAACCCAACCGCAACATCGCCCGCCGTGCCACGCACAAGGAACAAAAACCTGATGTGTCCTACGTCAGTCAGAAGATCTATGACCTTACAAACAGCAAAGTATGTTTTTATATCGACACGTCTTGTGTATCTTTAAATGTTTTATTGGAAGTTGTTCTTTAACTTTTTAGCTGATTGGTTCACTTTTTAATAGTCAAGGATAGTTGAACTTTAAGCCGGAAACCTTTTTAAAGAACAGCTCATTTTATGATGATTAGGTTCATGAAAAGACTGAAAGAAATCTTTTCTTAGAGTACAATAAAACAACATGTTGAATGTTATGTATGGGCGGCTGTGGCGGAGTGGTTAGGGGAGTCGTCCTGGAACCGGAAGGTCACGGGTTCGATCCCCCGTTCCAGCTGTCTCAGTCGTTGTGTCCTTGGGCAAGACACTTCACCCACCTTGCCTACTGATGG
>JARVJO010000111.1:3307167-3323526 GCA_031762555.1 Cynodonichthys magdalenae
TGAGTTTAGGTTAGTTTTAGGGTCAGGTAGGAACCTGTGAGGTTAGGTTTAGGGTTGGTGGTCAGGGTTAGGCTGTAAAAGTTACTGGAAATGAATGGAAGTCAATGAACGGTCCTAATAAAGATAGAAATACAAACCTGTGTGTGTGTTCCTTTAAAAACAAATGCACCTGAGGGTGTGGGAAAGAACAACACATTCATTTCTAATGATCGGTCATTTTTCACACTCAGGGAGCGACACAGTGGAGTTAGTGTCGGACCACCGTTACTGATCTACGTATTTATTTAAATAATCTGTGTTCTTTCAACACCTCGGTTCTCTGGACTCCTGGAGATGATTATTCATGCTTTTATCTCTTCTCGTTTAGACTTATGGAACTCTTTTATTTTAGTTTTACTCCTTGTAAAAAGTGTTAATACAAAAAAAAATTACTTTCTTACATTTTGATACCACAAAATTTAAATGTCTTTGTGTTCACAACTTGCTGTGGGTTTTTATCAATATTGAAGAGTTGCAATTAAAAAGCATTTATTCCCTTGTGATGATTTTTATTCTGTAGTTTAGGATTTGTGCTAAATGTTCTTGCGGACCTAACTTTGTGTGTTTGTGCAGTTGCGGGTCAACCAGCTGACAAAACAACAGAACCAGCTGATGAGGGAGAGCGAGGCAGCTGTGGCCAAGACGGAGAGCCTCCTTCTGCGTAACGAGGCCATGACTCGGAGCTCGCACAGAGAGAAGGCCGTGGCCGAGCTGAAACGCTCAAACGAGACCCGGATCCGCAAGATCAAGAAATCCAAACTGGTAGGAGAAGTGGATTTTTATTGTCTGTAAGAGTTTGAAAGTACGCTGCATAGCTTTAAAACCGTTTCTTCAGGAGGTTGCAAACCTTGAGAAAGTGATCCTGGAGCTGGAAATGAAGAAGGACAGTCTGAGCAGTCATGTTGTGCGTCAGACACAGCAGCTAACAGAACAGTCCAGAACCTGCACACATCTTGACTCTAACTTGGAAAACCTCCAGGACAATAAAGACGCCGTGAGTCTGAATTCTTTTCTTTTTTTAGCCCAAGTGCACTGGTTTAGAGTTGGGCATGAGTGTTACGCTTCAGTGACCTGGTATGAGTCCAGTGTCAGAGCTGAAAGACGCACCATCTGTCTTTGTCTCACATGAAGGTGTGGTGACAGATGTGTTGCTGGTGCAAACCTCCCAGAACACAAAACACATCTTTACTCATTCTTATTTTTCCATCTCTCATCAGAAACAAGCCTTTTTAATGGCTCTGCAGAATCGCAGCAGGAAGCTGCGGGATGTTTGCGAGGGCAGGTACAGACTCTCATCCAGCAGAGAAACAGTCGCAGCTGCTCAGCAGAGCCAGAGGGAGCGCCTGGAGGCTGTCGGCACCGTGCTGCACCGTGTGTGTGAGGAGCTCCCCCAGCACCAGGGGGCGCTCCACAAGCTGTCCCAAACACTGAAAGCATACAGACACATCTCCCTGGAGAAGTAAGAGAGCAGAAACACACAGATTAGATCAGTCTCTCTGTGTGAAGAATACACAACATTTATTTTACATCAGTTTTACTCATTTGAATATTTTACTCCTGTCATTGTCTGAGGTTTGTTTGTTTTCTTTAAGCTAAAAGTGTTGCTAACTCCTTTAACTCATAAGTTCCTGTAGAATCAGTATTTTACAAAATAAATTAAATTGAGTGTTTGCTTTTAAAAATGACTTGTTGCATAAAAGTAACAAATATAATCAATAAACATTTTAAAAACTATGTCAGCATGCCTAATATTTTGGTCTATATGCTTGTGTTTAAATTAAATACAAAAAAATGAATTGATTTAAATCTGAAGGGGTTAACCCCTGAACCAAAGCACTCTGTGACGTCTGTGAGGCAGTTCAACACCCATCAGTGGGATCTGTGTAATGCTGTGGAACTGGCTTCTGACAGCGTCTGATTTTAGAACAACTTTCCACAACATCTGGAGGGAAATCTGTGTCAGGGGGTGAACTGCCCCGAGCTACACCCACATACTGTCCTTATCCCTGAAGCACGACAAACATCCTGCCAGACTGAAATAAACTTTTCAGAACTTTTGTCGACACTGCGATTAAAGCACATATAACTTTACTGAACATTTTGTCTTTTGCAGTCACACAACAGTGAACGTATCTTTCCTTCAGAGTTTAAAACTCTACGTTTTCTCAGAAGTCAGGAAACAACATTCATGTTTCATTGACACTAACTTTTTCTGATTCTGAAGCCCCCTCTTGTCTGCAGTGATGATGGACAGGTTGAGACATGTCTTCATGGTCTGTGATGCTTGTGGTGGTGTCTCAGTATTAGTACAGATACCATCATTTGTACAAGTACTTGTACAAAGTGCCCCGATACCCTGAACTATTATCAATACCTGTATAAATACATTGATACTTCATCTAACATGTTCCAATTTACATTTCAAGTGAAATATTTCAAAAATGTGTACAAGCTGAAAGAAAATCTTATTAGTTATGTTTATTTTAAATGAAGCAGTAAATACCATGCTGTGTGTTTGAGTTGATCCAGTCAGAGGGGCTGCAGGCCTGTAGGACAGTCGTCTTGTTCTAAATAAAAGAAAAGTGTTTTTAAAGTCATTGTGTAACCTTTAGGTTCTAACTCAGGAAGTACTCGGTATCAGTTTGAGAAACACCAGTGTCAGGACACCCCTGTTTGCAGATAATACTGTGATCATAAACAAATCCCATAAAATCATTTCACTAAGTAATCCCTGATCTTTTATTGTTTCTAAGGTTTTTAAACTAAACTCATATTATAACTCTTAAAAACTTCAACTATTTATAGAATAACTGTGAGCTTCTTCTAGCTTTGTTTGTATAAACCTCTTGTCTTCTATATCATATTACTGTTCTGTTGGGACTTTTTTACTGCTGACTCACCTTCACTGTGTGCATGAAGGCTTTAATAATACCCTGCATTACTTCAGTCCCAGGTGACTGGATCATCTACTTTTAACTGCAGAATTGTTTCCATTTCTACAGATAAGTGAAGAAAGAAGAGCCTGTTAGTGTTCAGCTTTGCTTTTTGAAATTTGTAACCTTATACGATTGAACTTGAAGCGAGCTCATGCGTGAGAAATATGTTGCCTCATCGTTTCCTTTCCAAACGCAGAACCGGCTTCTGCTCTCTCAGATCTCTTTTATCGCCCGCCGTCAAAACCAAAAAGAGATGTTGATGTTTATGATGTATTTTAATGAAACTCAAAGTAATCACTGGATATTCTATAGGAAGGAAGAAGGCAGGATGGATAGGTGGAAGTAAACTTTATTAATCCTGTACAGGAAATGAGTTTGTTACATCAGCTTCCCAAGGACAAGATGATCTGCTATGTAAACATTAGAACATGCATGAGAATAATAAATAGTGGTTAAAAACAAACACAAATACTCCACAGATGCACTGTTATACATACAGTATACTTCTGTTATTATATTAGTAGCATAAGTTGTAGTTTAAAACTCTGACTTGAAAAGGGGGCGGGGCTTGTTCTAGTGTTAAATAAGTTGGTAAAACTCAACCGTTTATTCTGCTTTAAAGGAACTGTTTCTTTGTATTTTCAGTGATTTTCTTCCTTCCATCATGAAACAGCAACATTCTGTCCACATATATGAAGCATGTGTTTGGAGAACAGTGTTATTTCCTCCTGTCAGAGAGGACTTTGAACTCCAGTGTTTGCTCCTGTCTGTGGCGTACAACATGTTTACTTTACTGTGATTAAGATTTATTAAACTCAAATGTTTCTAATGTTTCTGTGTTAGTTTGCAGACAAACAGTTTTACTCAAACAAATCCAGATTATTTCATTCATAAAACCAGACAGAAGGTTATTATTTATGTTTGGACGATAGTTTTGCTGGTAAAAACAAATGAAGCAGATGTTTGGTTTGTGTGATTCGTTGGTTTTGTGTGTTTGTGTGTAATATAGGATCATAATTTGTGAGAACTAAAGTGTGCGTTTGAGTCGACACCCAGAACTGCTGCATCACAAAGCTCCCGTCATTCAGGTTTTTCCTTTCCGCCCACATCCAAACAAACACCCACAGGGCGTGGAAAACACTCAGCCGTTTTTAACACCTTTTCTTTTTCACGCCTTGTTCATTCAGTCTGCTGTTCTGGCAAAGTGTGTGTGTATGTGTGTGTGTGCGTTCACTCGTCCAGCTGTGCTCAGATTTGTGAAACGTACTCGAGATGGCGGGGGAGTGTGTCCTCGAGGGTCCAGACCCAAAGGAGATGAGCGAGGAGGCTCTCTGGGAGCTGATTAATGACAACCGCCACCGGATCTCCTTGGGGGTCCGGCCGTGCATCCTGATCCCGTACCTGAGGCAGGTGCGGGTTCTCACAGAGGTGGACGAGGACGAGATCCTTTCATGCCACAACCTGACCAACCGCTGCATGAGGACCAGTGAGTTTCCCAGCTTCCTGCTGTTGGTGGCATTCTGCTGGAAACATTTAGATTAGTTTGTTTTTACTCAGGGCTGGAAGCAAGAGGACTTACCTGCAGCTCTTAGACCAGGGTCTGCAACCTTTACGACCAAAAGAGTCATTTCTGCTACATGGCTCACTAATAACATGTCCAGAGGCAAAACTACAACTGTGATCATCAACTGGTGGTCCGTGGGCCTTCTTGAGGCCTTTTCTGGAACCTTTACGGCTAGTGGAGGTGACATTATAAAGCTAAAAAAATATTATGAGTTTTATTATTTATCATTATTTTACACATCAGGACAAATGAAAAGACAATATTCATGTAAACAAAAAAAATGTATATAGTTTATACTGAATTTCATAAAAACTAGTACAACTGAACTATTCAGGCATATTTTTTTTCTAATTCTTATTATTATGTAGTCTTTGAATTTAAAGGTAATTCTGGTGGATTTGAGAGAAAGATCATAGGAAGAAGTTGGATTCAGGTAAACAACAGGCTAACATGAGCTAACATGTTTTACTTTTTGTATTATTAGTATAGATCACATGTTTGCATACAAATTGATTTCTGCTGTGAGTATAAAAAAACAAACAAATGATTCTATTATGTTTGGCCACATGTGGCCCCTGATCCGCAGGTTGCAGACCCCTGTCTTAGATCAATATTACCAAATCAACATGTTCTGCTGCTTGAACTGATTATAATTTCTGACTATTGTTCTTCTATTCTTTGTTATTTCTGATTAAATTAAAACTTTGTCACTTTTTTAAAGGTGCCAAATATGTACAACAACTTCATTACTATTTTGTTCAGAATGTTTGTCTGAGGGTTGAACTGAGGGTTTGGTTGAAGTTTGTTTGATTTAGTGAAACAGGTTCGTAAACTCCGCCCTCTAACAGTACAAGCATCATTCAAAGTTTAAATGTAGCACAGGAAGTTAGACTTTCCATGTATGAGCTGGTGTTTTGAAGTCTTTACCAGTTTTTACTCAAGCACAGTTTAAATTTGATGCTAATGATCATCTGACAGTTAATTCTGTCCCACCGCAGCTCCTTGTGAGTAATCTCACACTAACGTGTTGTTTTTAGGCTACATGTTGGACCTGCTGAGAATCCAGGGGAGGAATGGAGCCATAGCCCTGCTGGAGGGCCTGATGATCCATTATCCAACCCTCTACACCCAGGTGACGGGACGTAAACCCAGCACAGAACCATCCAGATTCAGCGGTCAGTGGCCCAGAGAACACCTGCCTTTGTTTTGACTCACAGCTTGTTGACCTTCCTCACCTCGCTCTTCCTCACAGGACTGATCAAGTACTCCGAGCTGACCGAGTACCTCATCAGAGCTGTTTCGGGGATGCAGAAAGAGCTGCAGGAGGCCCGCAGCGAGGCCAGCTCCGTGAGCGCACGGTGCAAATCCCTGGAGGTAGAGATCGGACAGCTGATGGAGCAGGAGCAGAAGTCCAGACACCTTCAGTCTGAAACTGAGCGGCTGCAGAGACACCTGACCTCTCTGCAGAGGGAGGTTACCAAGCTGAAGGATGAGAAGTGTGATCTGTACATCCGCTACACGACTGTGGTGGAGGAGAAATCAGCAACGAGCGGGCGGCTCCACGACCTGAACCTGCAGGTGTGGCTTTTAAAATCACCTTCAAACAGCAGAACTCTAACACTAAAGAAGGAAATGTAAATAACACAAAGGTTAAAATGTTACTACAACACAGTTTATGTACAGAACTGTCCCTCAGCCAGCAGCGTTCCTTCTGAGAGACCAATAAAGCACGACTGAAGTGTTGGCTTCATGTGACTGCAGGTGTACCAGCTGCAGACTGAGCTCCAGAGTCTTCAGATGGAGAATGAGATCCAGAAGCAGCGCTCGATCCGGTGTCACTCTGCTCCCGAGACCCCCCAGCTGCAGGAGGAGGTCAGGAAGCTGCGTTCACGGCTGGAGAAGGCCGAGAAACTGGATCCGGTGAGCAGAAATCCTGAATCCTGAATCCTTCCTCTGATTTGCTTTCGTCTTTATGTTTCGGTCTCTTTGTCCCCGTCAGGCTCGGCAGGACATCCTGGCCCAGGACCTGGCCGAGGCCATCGACAGTCAGGTGGAGCTGGCAGAGCAGCTGAGGTGTTACAGAGAGGAGAACGAAAAACTGCTCCAGGACAAGCAAGGAGTACGTGTGTGTGTGTGTGTGTGTTCTCTTAAAAAGGGATTTTTTACATGTCAATCAAACAGTTTTGTAGTTTTTATGTTGCTCAAATGTTGGGAAACAAACAGATGTCCTTATAAAACACTAAAAGGTCACATTGGTGTCAGTGTGTGTTTGTGTGTGTGTGTGTGTGTGTGTGCACATCTGTTTATATTAGGAAAAAGTTGCAAATTCATCCAGGCCACTTTGATGGAAAATAACCTTTTGAATATCCTGTCTCTCCATGATGAGGAAAATCTTTCTGAATGGGTTTTTGTCAATAAATGTCACTGTGTTAAAAAAAGGTCATTTGTTTTTCCAGAGCAGCCCTGAACAGTTCCTGTGTAAAGTTAACAGGAGGTGAATATGTGTTTCTGTCAGTTATCAGATCAGAAGGAGAAGCTGAGCCTGCAGGTGCAGCAGCTGTCTCTGGACTGTAAGATGCATCAGCAGAAGACCACCATGGTCCAGAACCAGATGAGGGAACTTCAGGCGGAAAGAGACCAGGTAGAGAGCTGCTTCCTGCTCCTGTCCCTCCAAAAAGCCCTCCCCTCACTGCTGCCATGTTGTTTTACTGTTACCCCCCACCAGCAGCTCCTACATGCTTTGACTCACCGTGTCTGGAGATCTGATAAGAAACACAGATATCCTCACGGTTACTGGAAATGTTGCTGTTACTCATGATCTATAAACAAAACGTTCACGTCAGATCGCCTTCTATGAGGCAACACTTTTTTCAATCAATCAAGTTTATTTGTGTAGCACATTTCAGCAACAAGGCAGTTCAAAGTGCTTTACATCATAAAAATACAAAGTCATAGAACAGAGTTAACAATTGGAGCTTTACATCAGGTGTCATTGTTACACATCAAAGTGTTTCATTTATAATGTTTCATAAGCAACTCTAAACAGGTGGGTTTTCAGTCTTGGTTTAAAGGAACTCAGAGTTTCGTCTGTTTTACAATTTTCTGGGAGTTTGTTCCAGTTTTGTGGTGCGTAGAAGCTGAATGCTGCTTTTCTCAGCTTGAGACCAGAACCAGAAGACCTGAGAGGTCTGGAAGGTTGATACAACAGCAGCATATCTTTAATGTATTGTGGTGCTAAGCTGTTAAGTGATTTATAAACTAATAACAGTATTTTAAAGTCTATTCTCTGAGTTACAGGGAGCCGGTGTAAGGACTATAGAACTGGCTGATGGGCTCTATCCTCCTGGTTTTAGTCAAAATGAGAGCAGCAGCTGGATCAGCTGCAGCTGTCTGATGTATTTTTTAAGCAGACCTGTGAAGACACTGTTGCAGGAATCAATGTGACTAAAGATAAACGCATGGATGAGTTTCTCTGGATGACGAGACATTAGTCCTTTAGTCCTGGAAATGTTCTTCAGGTGATAGAAGACAGATTATGTGACTGTCTGTATGTGGCTCTGAAGGTTCAGGTCAGAGTCCATCACTACATCCAGATTTCAGGCCTGACTGCTAGTTTCTAAATGTAGCTGTTTATCATAACATTCAAGCACAGTTAAGCTTTTTTTTATTCCAAGAAGAATCAATGAGCCGTGCAGCCACACCTTAAACTGAGAGATGTCATCCACCTGCTCCACTGAAGCAGAGCAGAAACCTGCAACTCTTTGTGTTGTTTTTTTACAGTTTCTGGTTGTGTTTGATTTGATTAGAGAATCTTTATCCTTTAAATACACAATGAGCTGATGTTTAATCTCATATCACTTCAAACTGATGATAAATTCTAAAAGAAGGTTAAAATTCACCAAAATATCTTATATGTCTCTTTATTAGGGGGGCAACAATACACACTATGTATGGAACAATACTGATTTTTAAAATGTACTTTATCAACTTGTCTTCTGAAGATGTTCTGTGTTGAAGGATCAGTGGATCTGTGTTCGACTGCTCCACCTAGGCTGCATTGTTGAGCGCAGATCCACTGAGAAACTTGCTGTTTCAGGGACGTTTAATTTAAAAACTGTACTTTTGAAGTTAAACCAATGTTCTGAATTAATTTAAACAAATTAGAAGTTAAGAAAAAATATCAAACTGAAGTATTGAACCGAACCATGAATTTTCTGTACCCAATATTTCTGTATATATATTTAAATGAATGCTGGATTTGTTAGTTTTTGGTGTTCTAACCAAATGTTTGTTAGTGTGAATGAGTTAAGGAGCAGAAACGGATTACTCACATCTTCATTTTAAACAATGTGCACATTCATGTTTTTACTTAGTGATGTTGCATAAAAACTTTCCAGTGGGGTTTTTTAAGACTTTTTGTTTCTTATTTGAGTCATCAGTGTTTCATCATCCAGTTTTGACACAAACACAGCTGAAAGGTGAGTTCTGTGTAAACTAATCCATGTTTGATAAATGTGGATTCCTTCCACGCCTCGTAGGCCTACCTGTCCAGAGACGAGGCCCAGGCCATGATCGCCCGCATCCTGGCTGAGAAGGACACCCTGAGGAGCCAGCTGGTGGAGCTCCAGGAGACGGTCTTTCAGTCCAAACGCAGCTCTGATGTACGTCAGCACACACAAACATGACGCTCAGAAACAGCAACAAACACTACTAATGTGTTGCTCTGTGTTTGGACCACAGAAGAAGAAAGTCAGCTGGCAGAACCCGTCACTCAGCAGCGAGGAAGACCCGCCTCCACATCGACGAAGGCTCCGCCGCATGGACGCAGTCAACCCGGGGTCTCTGAGTGAGGTGACTGGGGGGTTTATGCTCGATAAGAACGTTACAGAACTACAGATACTCAGCTGGGTTTGAGCTTTTATAAAGAAGCACAATAATCTGAAGAACAACGACGACAAAAAGATTTATAAGAATGAAGGTTTTATTTCTTATTTATGTCTCTAAAGGTTTTCCTTTGTGTCTGTGGGCAGAGTGAAGACCCTGCTGCGAGCAGTGTCCGGTCCAGGAGCGCCCAGCCGCCCAGTCCTGAGTCTCTGCGTCGAAGAGAAGAGATTTTAAAGGAAGACAGCAGGTGTGTGTTCCAGGGTGTAAATCTGTTTTAAAAGGATTCTTAACTTACAGAAATGACTTATATAATAACTCCAGAAGCTCCACTCGACTATAAATAACCTACTGTACGTAGAGCTGTAATTAGCTTTAGGTTTGTCCTAAAGCCTGAAAGAATGTTCTGTTATTTAACCTCTGGCAGCTCAGTCTTCAAAAGCCTGAAATATTTCAGACTTGTTCAACCAGTTTGTTCTGAAGCTGAATCATGTTTTACTTTTACAGAAGAATTACTGAGTTTCTGTTTCCCCTCACAGCCTGGAAACTGCAGAGACCGACTTTCTGCTGGACGACTTCGTCTTCCTCCCCGATGAAGAACCAAACCTTCCCTTCGGTGCGTTTCTGTGCAGAAACCCTGAGTTATTAAACACAAGGACATTAATCAGTTATTGTTCAGAGCTGGACCAGCTCCAGGACTGGAAAGAGACTGATTAACTCTGACATAATAACAAGGTTATCACTTCTTCTGTCTTTATTCAGAAGGACATGAGGATAAGAAGACACCCAGGCTTTCCTCATCAAGTGGCTCCAACTCTGTTAGGTGAGGAACAGAACAAAGGTTTACACACACACACACACACACACACACACACACACACACACACACACACACACACTCATCGAATAACTGTCATAACACTGGTTGATGCCAAAGAATAAAATCAGCAGGTATTAAATCAGACCCAACGTCTGTAAACCATCTACAAACAGATTTAATTATCAACTGAGCTCTAAACATTCCAGAGCAGGACACATTTTAACTTTTAAACTGAAACGATTACTTATTTCTGAGTTCAGACTTCCTCGTTTCAAGGATTACGTCAAAACCCCGAATCATTTTTTTTATTTAGAACCTATAAACCTTTAAATAGAGTGAAAACACATTGCAGCTGATGTTAATTATAAAAAGTTTTTATTAATATTAAGCTCAGTTTCATTGTTCTCATGCCTCTCATAAACAGAGTGAGACGTTGGCTCTTTGCATTAAATCAACTTACCTGGTTTCTGTGAGGAAACAGAAGAAAAAGGAAGAAATCTCAGGCGAGACCAGCTGACAAACCAGCATCGACAAACAAACTACTGAAATACTTGCAAAGTAGAGCAGAAATAACACAAAGAGAAAGATTTATAAAGATTTTACACTTCAGCTGGTCTGAATAAAAAAACACATTCCACAACATAAAACCAGACATGGAGGATGTTTCCAGAAACATTATTTTAATCCTTATTATTTATCAGCTCCTCCAGGACCTCGGCCCCTCCCTTCCTGGTGCGTTCTCGTCCCAAAGCCCTTCGTGTCAACGGTCGGGTCCTCAGCATCTCCCTCCAGGGGGAGGCCCTGCTCAGCCAGCTGACAGTGGTGGGGGGCAACAAGACGGGGGTGTTTGTGCATCAGGTGACAGCGGGCAGCTCCGCCCACACGGTTGGCATCAGTCCCGGGGCGCAGCTCGTGGAGGTGGGTGGGCGTGTCTTGGAGATAATCGGTCTGCCTGCAGCGGAGGTGTAACTCATGGCGGTGCTGTTCGCAGGTGAAATGTGAGCAGAAGGACAGAGCTGTGAAGATGGTGCTGGAGGATTCCACCTTAGAGGAGGCCACGTGGGCTCTGAGCCAGGTCACAGGATTCTGCCACCTGTCCCTGCGGCCCAGACAGGACGGTACGCCCCCCTCTATTAACTAAAACACTTCTTTCATTTCATTGCATGTATTTCTCCCTCTGATATGGGAGGTTTATTTATACTATAAGTAATAATAAAATATAACGTTGAGTTCAGCTAGACTCAAGGATTTCCTCCTAAATATGAAAGGTTTGCACAAAAAACAACAAAATCCATCACATTTAGATATTATCAGTTGATTTTTTTACTTCCTGTTTATAAGGACTGCAGTTTAATTCACTTTATTTTTATAAATAACTCTTGTTGGGTGTGGCCGGAGGTAAAGTTACCTTCACTGGTCAGTAAACATTTCTCTCCTCATGTTCATCAGGTGAGTGTGAGGTGAAACAAGACAAGATTCAAATTCAATCCAATTCATATGTAGAGCGTTCCACTCAAAGGTTCACTTCAGAAACTATAATCAGCTTAATGACAGCTTAATTCAACAGAAATGTAACCTGGCTGCATTCCTGCAGTCCTTCAGTGAAGCAACATGAGACGTTTTCCTTTTATGAACCGAAGCTTTGCCTGTCTAATCCAGAAAAGGTTGAGATGTGGTTTAAAATGTATAAAAACTGAAAGCAATGATTTGCAAATCTCACAAATTCATATTTTATTAACATAGTAAACATCAAATGTTGACATTTCTGGGAGGAAAAAAAGGTCGTTTTTAATTTTATGGCATCAGACATTTCAAAACTTTAATCAGAGGCAACAAAAAGCTGTGAAATTAAGTGGTTTGATTAAAAAACAGCTGGAGGAGCATTTGGTAAATAATCAGGTTAACATCAATAAGACTGAGTATAAAAGGTCATTTTATATAAGAAGGATGCTCAGAGGTTCATCAGTCTGTGTAAAACTGATGAAACAGTTTCAGTAAACAGTTCTTCACACCGGCGGTCCTGCAGCACATTAAATGTTTCTCTCGTCCCCTCAGACTACGAGGCGCTGCTGCAGCAGCTGGAGGCCAACGAGACGTCATCCGGAGACTCCTTCTACATCCGGGTCAACGTGTCGCTCGCTGCCGGCAGCGGCGGAGCTCTGTCTGTGTCGTGCAACGACGTCCTGCACGTCACGAACACCCGACCCGCCAGCACAGAGGACCAGTGGTTTGCCAGCCAGGTTCACCCCTGTCAGCTGTTGGACCTGCAGAGGGGAACCGTACCTAATTACTACAGGTTGGTACTGTGAACCTGGAGCGGACCCTCAGCTCAGTCTGATTGGGACTGATGATGTTTCTTTGTACAAACTCAGGGCTCAGAGACTTCTGATCCGTGCGATTGAAGAAATTAATTTTCAGACAAAGAAGTGTTTGAAGGTAAAAAAATCAGCTGATTCGTTGTCAGTCGCTACGTCCGAACTGTCTGCTGTAACTGGTTTTCCTTCCTTGTCCAGGACGGACAGACCCTCCCTGAGAGTAAAGAGAAGGCAGTGAGGATCGTGAGCACGGGGCGTCAGGGTCGGAATCCTCTGTGGGTCAGCGTGGAGAAAGAAAAGACACAGAGCTCAGAGTCTGGTACCAGAACCCACCTGTCTGTCTCATTCTGAGGTTCTCATTTAGTCCTCCACCTGACTCTTCTCTGTCCCCCCAGCAGGAGCTCCGCCGCCGTCTAAAAGCTGCGTGACCCTCATGCCCTACACCCTGGTGTCCCCCCACTTCCCCCCTGTGTGCAGGCCGGTCCTGCTGCTGCCCACCGTCCTGGGTCGCATCCTGGACAAGAAGTTAGCCAGCTGGCAGGGCTTCGAGCTCTGTGAGCCGGGTAAGAGCCACAGCAACGTGGTCTGCAGACGTTCCTCATGTTTTCATTAGATGATGGGAGGTCCGTCTCTGCCTCTGTTTCCGACCTGATGCTGTTTTTATAACCTGTTTTGTTTCTCAGTAAACACGTCTCAAAACCTGCAGCCATAAATATTTTATGGTTTTTTGCTGAAAACCAGGAAGGAAATAAACTGTGAACAAATATTTATAAAAATCCCTGTAGAGGCTGTAAAAGTGTGCCTGAGCTAAAAACAAACATTTGATCATCTTTGAGGGAAAGTTCAGGACTTATATAAGAAAATCAAATAGATCAGTGATGATGATGACGTGGAGAATAATCAGATCATCCTTCATCCTGCTCTGCAGAGGTGTTGAGCTCCTGCGAGCACTCGGCTCGGCTCCAAAGGTCCGAGATCCTGGAGGACTGTGAGCAGGGAGGGAACTGCTGCTACACCCGGCAGAGCGTGGAGAAGGTCATGAAGAAGGTCAGAACTCCCTTTGACCTGAACTGAGTGTCTTTTAAAGCTACATACTAGAAAAATGTTCTTAACTGTGTCTGAATGAGGGTTAAAAACAAGTTCTTTATATTCACAAAGCAAATCGATCCACTTATTAAACCAACAAACTAAATCTCAGGGTATTCACTGCGTGCTGCCGCTGGGCCTGGACTGCGTGCGTCGGCTGCACCGCTTTGACATCTTCCCCATCATCATCTTCGTGGGCCAGTCTGCACGAAACGCACGCAAACTGAGGTAAACCCCCGCCGCTGGCTCTTGTGCATATAACGAACAAGAAGCCGAGCCGTCAGCTCGTGTCGTCA
Source organism: Cynodonichthys magdalenae (assembly GCA_031762555.1). Classification (NCBI taxonomy): domain Eukaryota; kingdom Metazoa; phylum Chordata; class Actinopteri; order Cyprinodontiformes; family Rivulidae; genus Cynodonichthys; species Cynodonichthys magdalenae. Next base: position 3,321,105 of record JARVJO010000111.1, read on the forward strand.
CGGCGTGCCTTGTCATTGCAGGTCGAAGCTGCAGCGCGACAGCCGCTCAGAGGAGCAGCTGCTGGCGTGTTCGAGGAGGGAGGAGCCGCTGCTGGACAAGCTGCCGTGTTTGTACCGCAGCATGGCTCCGGACTCCTGGTGCGACCAGACGTCTCTGCTGACCAGCCTGAGGACCGTCATCTGGGAGGAGCAGAGGAAGATCGTGTGGCTGGAGCAGGACCCCTGGTGAAGCTGAGGGGACAAAAACCAATTTAAAGAAGAAAAAGACATTCAAAATGTTTTAATAAGATAAATCAGTTTTACAAGAATGTTTCTGTAAACTCAGGTATGTATCTGTGATACTTGTATGTAAATGAACACGTTATGTATGCAGCTATGATGCTGAGATGTTCTTAGAAATATTTTCTACTCTGAGGTGTGTGGCTCTTTTTACAGCTTCAGTTTATCTCTTATAAAAACTCTTTCAAATATCTACATCCTCAACAACCATTTAATCCTAATCTGAGGGCTACAGAAACTGTCACTAACAGGATTAAACAACTAATCTGAAGAGATAAGTCCAGCTTTTACTGCAAGTATATATTATATTGATTTTACTGGTTTAAATGCACAATATTTAGATATAATATTCAAAGTATTTCTATTATAAGGAATCCAAACTAATGTTGGATTATTTCTGCTGATTTTATTTCCTTTTTCTCCTGAACAGAACTTAAGTCACGATTTTTGATATTTTTAAATATTTTAATGATTTTAGTTTCAGTTTTTAGAGTTCAGCCTTTTGACCAAACTAACACTGAATGAATGTTTTTAAAAAGCAAAATATTTTGTTCATAAATATGTTTTGGTTTGAATAAAACACAGTTTCTGCAGAATTTAACGTTGTTGTTGTTGTTGTTTACTTTGTGTGTGTTTTTGTCCAACTACGTCTTCGCTGATGATGACTCATGGTTTAGTTCATGATGTCAACAAAGTAGTTGTTTCTGATGTTGTCTGAGGTGAACCTGGAGTTTAAAGTTGGAGACTCATCCTGATGAGTTTTAGGTTCAGATCGTCTCATTTTATAGAATTAAAGATGTTTAAAAACTCTTTAATACATAATCTCAGTCTGCTCAAAGAGTATGCTGTGATTGTGGCTGACTCTCAGCAACTACCACACTACATTTTAATCTGTAAAACTGAGCTGAAGCCATTTTTATGAGATGTTTTTCTAATGGACAACCAGTTTTTACTTCAGCAGTTAAAACCAAAAATGTAAGAAGTTATATAATTACATGATCAACCACCTTTCCAGGTGGTGAGTGCTGAACTACAACCAAACAATTATTGGAAATATTTAGTTAAATACTAAACAGAACATCTGGAAAACAAGGATTAAAACATGAGCTGCAGTCAGCCACCAGGGGGCGCCTGGTTTCTTCCTGAGTCCAGGTTTGAAATTTAAAATACTGCTTTTACACTTATTGACCACTAGAGAGAGTCAGTGAGAAACAAATGTGTTAAATGGGGAGGAAAAATGAAAAACTGCATGATTTTTTTTTTGGTTTTTTAAGCGATACGAACAAGGAGAGAGACAATAGCTTCCATCAGACTGTCTCACTGTCCCTCAACTCTTCTGTCCTCTTTGTTCTAATCTGCTGCAGATTACTGGTTACATGTGAGGGGGTTCATCAAGTTGCTCTCCTAGAACAAATTTTTCCCTAATCCATCTCTGTTGTTGCTGAGAAACCACTCAGGTGATCCGTGTCATCAGGACGCATCATGGACTGACACATGAGCGATAACCTGAAACTAGGAGATTATAAAATATATTCCAGGAACATCCATTAGTCTGATTGGCAACTTTTAGGCAAAAATGTGTTTTCTAGTCAAACTTTTTGAAGAATATTTACAAGTGAAACCATAAATGATGTGACCTGTGCTCCTTAGTCCTGTTTAAAGGTTTAATGATGGCAGGCTTCTGAACCTGATCTGTTGCTCTCTTCACACCTGATTAAGAACATTTGAACTGCAGCTGATGATCAAAGACAAATCTGATTATTTACAATTTAATGGCTTTAAATGTTATTTAAAATAAAATCTGTCTTTTCCTGCTGACCCTCTGATAACCCTGCTGAGTAAGTCTAGTCACACAGGAGTGTCTCCTACACACACACACACACACACACACACACACGTGACCTTGAAGGCAGCCTTGCATGGATCAAACCCTCATGAGAACTCAGGTCTGTCAACAGTTTATTTTAAACAAAATGCTGCTCCTCACACACCTGTTCAGCTCCTCACACACCTGTTCAGCTCCTCACACACCTGTTCAGCTCCTCACACACCTGTACTGCTCCTCACACACCTGTTCAGCTCCTCACACACCTGTTCAGCTCCTCACACACCTGCACTGCTCCTCACACACCTGTACTGCTCC
>JARVJO010000111.1:3330695-3348559 GCA_031762555.1 Cynodonichthys magdalenae
CAGGGTTAGGCTGTAGAAATTTAATGAAAGTCAATGGAATGTCCCCATATGTATAGGTGGACACAGCTGTGTGTGTGTGTGTGTGTGTGTGTGTGTGTGTGTGTGTGTGTGTGTGTGTATGTATGTGAGGGGATGTGTGTGTGTGTGTAAATTCATGCTGAGGTGAGGTCTGAGCCTCAGGTTGATCCATTCTTGATCTGACAAGAAGCACAGGTTAGAGTCTGCATGCGCCTGCAGCCGACAACCCCCCACTCTGATGCACTTTCTGATCAACATTCCCTTCGTCTTCTTCTTCATCATCATTTTTTACTTCCTCCACAGCATCCCTCACCCTCTCCCCTCCACTCCACTCCTCTTCTTCATTCCTCTCCCTCCAGGATGCGAGTGAAGACAGCTGACCTGAAGTGAACGTCAGGGGGAATTAGACACCAGCAGATAAAACTGATTTCTTCTTCTTCAAGGCTTTTTTTCCTTCTCAAACAGAAAAGGCTGAAAAGAAATGAAAAAGGAAATAAAAACTTATCAGGTTTTAGTGATTAAATCAGAAAGGAAACAAAGGTGCACGATAGTGGTAAAAACAAAAAGCTTTTGAAACATCAAAAGAAAGCAGATAATTAAAGCTGATACAGAAAGGAAATAGAAGGAAAAAGCTGAGCAGTCAAAAGGTTGTGAGTCAGAAACAATAGAAGACAATCGACATCCATCCAGGCAGCCTGTTAATAGTCCACCCACTCTGTGCTGTCCAAATGGGCAGATTGACGCCTCTTAGCTCCTTTAATAGCTCCAATAATGGAGCAGTATAGGTGGGCAGAGAGGTGGGGAGTCATCCTGTCCAAAGTAACTCAATTCATCTCAATTCCTCTGTTCTGTTCTCTTGTTTCAGTCCATCAGATCTGCTCTTACCTCCATGTGATGATGCTCACAGATTAACTAACCCACAGAGGACCCTGCAGGTGAAGCATGCTGCGGAGTGGCTCTAACTTAATGTGTCTTCATGTTGTGTGTCTGTGGGTTCTTAGCCATGTTTTGACTCATGACATCACCATATATCATTCAGTGATTCTGCCCCCTGCAGCAGATTCTACCCCCTGCAGCTGGATCTGCCCACTGCAGCTGGTTCTGCCCCCTGCAGCAGATTCTGCCCCCTGCAGTTGGATCTGCCCCGTGCAGCTGGTTCTGCCCCCTGCAGCAGATTCTGCCCCCTGCAGTTGGATCTGCCCCCTGCAGCTGGTTCTGCCCCCTGCAGCAGATTCTGCCCCCTGCAGTTGGATCTGCCCCCTGCAGCAGTTTCTTCCCCCTGCAGCTGGATCTGCTGGCCTGGAGCAGAGGAACAAACTGAACATCTGTTTTATTTGTCTGCAGCCAGACCTTAAACACATCCAGAGCAAATTATCAGCTGTTCTCTCTGCACCTTTAACACCACCTCCCCCTTCATCTTTCCAACCTCAGAGGGCTGCCAGGTCCTCACCCCCCACCCCCACCCCCACCCCCACCCCTCCCCTTCAGATGTACTGTATTGGCAGATTGTAGCGAGCCCGTGCAGCGTGGAGTGGAGGGGGTTCTGAGGTTCTGGCTGTGGCCTGGTGCCACACTGGGCCCAGTTATAATCTCCAGATGACTTCAGCATGAGCAGCAGATGCCTGTTTGGCCACAGGGGCTGAACAGAGAGCTGCAGCATGTGTGTGTGTGTGTGTGTGCGTGCATAACTGTCTGCATGCTGTTCACGGCTGCATGAAGCAATTTATTACCTCCCCACTTATCGAGCCATCTCCCTCACACAGCTTGGAAGGAGTCTGTGTTTCAGAGCAGATCATCTTGGTACAGAATGAAAATCTAACAAACACACAAATAAAACCATCTGATGATGTCTGAGGCAAAGATGCTAACGCTGTCATTGCTCTGTTTTAACCACATGTTGGCCTAGTTTCAAAATGTATTATTTGGATCATAAACATGAATAAATGCATTGATGTGAAACATGAATTTGTATTATTATTGTTATGTATTTTGTGCATGTTGTAGAACATGGAGCGTTAGTCGGGGCCTGAATATCTCATTGTTTTTATCCGTGTGGCATTTTGTTTCATGTGATGTTGCAGCAGGGTATCAGTAGGATATCGGACTCAAAGTTGCATGAAAATTGTAAAATATGATCAAATATTCTGAGTGTTTGTGACCAGCAGGCTTAAGTTTACACTTAGGAAGTTCAGAATGGTTGCTACTTGACTTTTCTATGATGTCATCATTCTGCGACAAAAGCAACTGCTAATGCTGCTAACAATGCTAATGCTAACGCTTTATCAGACTTGCAGATATGGCCGGTGTCTGAGCTGCAGGTCCATCTGCAGGACCACAGGTGACCTCCATAGTGAGTTCAATAAAACACATTTAGAATTTTTACATTTTGAATACCATCTTCATCAGTGTTAGCAGCATTAGCAGCGTTAGCATTGGCTTTTGTCACAGAATGATGATGTCACAAAAGTCGCACACCAACCACAAAAGCTGTGTTTCATTTCAAAATTCTTAAAGGTTTAGCATTTAGCCACAACATTTACATTAAATTTTTACCTTTGGGTTTAAGGTTTGATAGTTCCAAGTATTATTTAACATTTAAATGTGAAATAGAGCAGTGAGTTACATAATGAAAGTGTGTTTTTTCACATTTTATTTTCCACTTTAGCTGTGCAACTTCACTTGAGCTCCCAGTTATTAAAAATCAATGTTTATTTTCAGCTCACAAACCTGTAATCCCAGCTGTGCACATTATCGTTTTGCCCACATCATTATTTTGGCCCATTTTTTTTTCTTTGTTCCTTCTTTGTTTTTCCTTTATTTCTTCTTCCTTCTTTGTTTCTCTCTTTACTTCCAGAGGACACTTTAGAAATGAAGACAAGCAGACTTGGAGCAGCTGACGTCCACGACTGTCGCCTCTAATGTTTTCTGTAATGAGAGCTCCCTGCAGCAGTCAAAATAAAAAAATTACAAAAACTAACCAGAGAAGGGTTCAACATGCCCACAACAACTCTGCTACATGTTCCAAAATCATCAAAAACCATCCTCCGTGGACGTTTCAAGACATTTTTGAGACTCTGGTTGTCTCCGACAGTCTCAGTCAGATCCTGGCTTTGGTATCTGTGAAATGCACATATAGCTTCTCTGCCTGCTAGCCTGACTTATTCCACAGGCCTCCCTCCCTGCAGCTCATTATCTCCAGTCAATCCCTGCACAGCTCCAACCAATTTATTGGAAAGAAAAAGACGAGCGTCAGGAAATGATATTTCTAATCAGACCACTGCAAATGTCTCCTTTTATTAAAGTGGGGGGAGTGCTGGCGTTCTGCCTCCCTGTCTGTATTTGGAGAAGTCTGCTCTGCTCATAATAACCTCGGACGGCCTGGTGTCATCATATTAAGACGCTGAACGCCCTTCCCCCCCCACACCACACATTCAAACCTCCCCTCTTCACCTCATCTTCCTCTTCCTTCGCTCTGAAAATGGACACTTTTGTTGTTGGTTCTTTTATTGCTGGATGCTGGTTATATTATAGCTCTTTGAAAGAACGCTGAGTTCCTCGGGCCACGCAGTCAAAACCTTTTCTGACACCAGTTTTTTCCACAAGCTTCATCCTATTGTTCACATTTCTTTATGTTGCAGCTCTGAACAAAAAGAAAATCAATAAAATATAACAGCCTTATATTGTAGCAACACATTAAACTGTTTTAATACAAGAACGTGTTTAATCGGCTCTCTTCCACCAGCTGCTGTTTCATGGCCCAAAATAATATACAATATTATTAACTGTATTTTGAATGTATTGATGTTTTTATTTTTAGATTTAACAGTTATCTTGTTTGAGTGTAAAACATTTCAGCCTCAGTTCTTTAAAATGAGCTAAAAAAAAATCTAACTGAACTGATTAAAGTTTCAATGCTTAGAGGACAATAGGAAGAAATGAAAGATGACTCAAGACTTTTGCACAGAATCATGCTTTGTCACCTCTTCTTCCTCATTTTGTCTTTAAAGTATTAAATACATAGTTAGTCATCCAGGAGACAGAAGATTAAACATTTTAAGGGTTTAAGTTTGAATATTTTAAAAAACTGGATTATATTCGAGCAAAAAAAAAACTCCCAGGTTTAAACACGTTTTATTCTTTAATTCTTGTTTTTCACTGAAGTTTAAAAGATTAAATTAAAAGTTTATGTGTTTGTTTGTACAGTGAGAGACTAAACAACTCATCAGATGTGAGTTAAATGAGCCGGAGCTGAAATTAGAGGCTCACTAAGGGAGCAGGGGACTAACTCAGGATTGGTTTAATTCCAGTTTTTATCTTGTTAAAAAATATTATTATTCACATTATCTAACCTGAGTCTGTTTTTACATCTGAAACATCCTGGAAGCAGACAGGTGCTGCATAATGTCACCTGACTGGAGGTCAAGGTAAAACCCAGAAGATTGTTTGTATTAATGCTGAAAGCAGAAAGTTTTTTATGTTCTGAAGCCAAAGAGACCTGAGTCACTGGAAACAAACTCTAAACATCAGGTTTTAATGATGAATCTGGTTTAAAGCTGATAGAGCAATAATAATAATAATAGTAATTTATCAGAAAATGTTTCTTCTGTCATGAAGAGGTGTTTGCAGATCTCCTGTGTTTCATTACAGCTGAACTCAGAGGAGAGCTGTAAACAGAGTGGGCTCCGAGTCGATGGCTGCCTGGTTTTGAGGCAACATTTTAATGGTTATTGACTCCCGGTTTTAGCTCGGTTCTCCCACCATGCTTAAAAGCCCGTGTTCCACTGATTAGCTAATTAAAACCTGGAGCGAGGGCGATCGATCTGAGGGAAGGGCAGCTGGGAGGAGACGGTCCCTCAGCTGGAGACGCTCCTGGTTCTCTCACGTGTTCTGACACACGCCTCCTCTTTCAGGCCCTGAAAGCTTCACAGAGGCCTTTTACTCTCCTCTACATCTATATATTGACTCTGAGTGGAAGTTATCGCTCCTGTTTCAGAACGTTTGTCTGTGATTGCTCGCTGAAGAGGAGGTATTTTTGTATTGTGTGCGGTCAGGAGGCTCACGGCCTCTTCCTCCAGTCGATTTGCGCCCTGGCAACGTCTGGGTAATGTGGGGTATTTATATCTAAAGTGTTCAGACACCTGATGGAGGCAGATTACAGGCTTGTGGCTGAGCAGATGACAGCCCTCACTTTCAGAGAATCAAGACTCTTTTCCTTTTTCTGCCACGTCCATTACATCTAATGCTGCTGTGTGATATCATCGGAGCCCCGTGACACACAGCTCATTTTAAAATGAAGAATAAGTACAGTGATAGATCATTGTGCTGCATCAGCGAGACGGCTGGAAAAATGCAAAACCACACAATCCAGTTTCCTGTCGGGATGCAGAGAGCCCACAGCCAGGCTTCTGCAGACTTGATTTTACATTTAAAACATACAAACTGGAAATGAAGAGTCCTTTTAACTTGTTGTATCTTTTACATGAAACCATATAGAAACATAAAAATGTAAATGTGCAACCATCAGAGTCTCCTGCTGCTCACTGTTCAAACATCTTTAGGATCCGACTTGAAGTTTTTGCACAACGACTGGTTGTTTGAGGCTTACTTTTCAGTCTGTCAATAGTGGCAGAAATGATTGAATCCACACGGTTGTGCAAAACCTGCAGGTACTGGTCATTTCAGTTTCATAATCATGTTTTATAAAGAAGTTTATCAAACTATATCCAGTCTGAATAATTCTGCTGCTTCCTGTCAGTTTAATGGAAGAAAACAGTGTGTGAAAGACTGTCTGAGTGCATCAGTGGGTCTATCTGAGGCCGTGTTTGTACAGTTTGTGATGTGGCTTTGATGGCCCGGAGCATGCAGACTCAGATTACCTCCTCTGTATTCATTAGCCACCCGCTCGTCTCTCCTGGGACGGAGGATTAGCTCTAGAGGGGAAATGAATGCTTTCTGGGTAGATGGCGTTCTCTCAGCCTGCAGCAGGAGGTGTATTGTCTGGTTTGATATCCTCGCAGGATGTTGGACATCTGATCTGGCAGCCCTGACATGGTCGACACAGTCGTTAGCACAGTCAGACCAGAGAGGAAACTGAGCAGTGTTGACAGGAAGTAGTGATGTTTGTTCGAGGAAACAAAATCGGTTTGATTTGTTTAAAACAAAATAAAGTAGTGGTGGACAGTAATGAAGACATTATTCACTTCCTGTTGACATGTGTGGACATGTTTGTTGTAAGAATCAATAAAAACGAGTTGGATTGGTTTTGATTTGTGGACTCAGCAGCTTTAACAGCAAAGAAACCAGAGAAACTGCTTTTTCTGCAAAAAAAAACTGTGTGAATGCAGGATCCTGCTAGATGTCTGCTGCAGAGGCTCTAACTGAGCCTTTACTGATAAAACAAGCAATATGAGCAAAGCAGAAGCTAAAAAAAGGAGAACTCAAGCTAAAACTAGTAGAACATGAGCTAAAATTTACATAAAGGTTTAAAAAGACGTAGGCTGAAGCTAGAAGCAAAACGACTCCTAAGGATACAAATATTAAAACAGTCGTAAAAATTAACTAAACTGATGATAAACATTTCAAAACAGTAGATAAAATGAATAAAAACAAATGCTAAACATAAAAGAAGCAACACCAAATCTAAATGTAACAAATATATGTTAAAATGGAAAAATCCCAAAGGACCAGAATGGCAGCTAAAAGTAAAAAAGTTCAATGCTAAAAGTCTCCGAACGGTAGCTAAAAGCTAAAAATAACACATAAATCAGGAAAGAATTGAGATTTAAATCAAAATAAAGTTTAATAAAATAAAAAGTGTAAAAGTATACATGGATGGATGGACGGATGGATGGATGGATGGATGGATGGTTAGACAGATGGATGGATGGATGGTTAGACAAACAGATAAACGAATGGATGGATGGATGGATGATGGATGGATGGATGGGTGGATGTTTAGACAGATGGATGGATGAATGGATGGATGGATGGATGGTTAGACAAACAAATGGATGGATGGATGTATGGATTGATAGACAAACAGTTGGATGGATGGATGGATGGATGGATGGAAACATGAGAACTGATTTGAACTAAAGCTTGCTCAGAAGAACTGCAGCTCTGCTCTGCACTCTTTGGACAGGGGGGGGGGGGGGCTGATTCAATCAACGGCAGCAGCAGAAATGCAAAGAGGTTTCCATAATGCATTAGTTTCATCTTGTATTATTCTTCTTCATTACTGAATAATGCTACAGTAGGAAGATGAGTTTTTTTAACCAAGCCGTGTCAAATAAATTCTGCAGGACAAAATGTCTCTCAGTAAATGGTGACATTAAGCTTCAGAGGATAGAGCACATCTTCCACCGCTCTGCCCCTTCCTCTTTTTTTCTTTTCTTTTTTTCTGTAGTCCACAAATCCACGGAGGGAATTTAAGTAGCTGTTAATTACTTCCCTCTCCCTGCTGAAAAGAGAAAAGAGAGTGGAGAGAAATCTAGAGAGGGGAGATGGTTTTTAAAGAGCTAAAGCTTTGCTGCGGTGCAAATCCTCTCTGCCTAACAAAACCAAATCAATCTGTAGCCCTCAGCCATCTCCAGCCGCTCACACAGACGTGTAGGAGAGGAAGATGATCCTGTAAATCTGAGGTCTCCAGGGGCTGTTTGAGTGCTGCTCCAGGGTGGGGGGTGTTCGGGGATTGAAGGGAGACCGTAAATATCCCCAAATTGCAGCTAAAATGTAACATTAGGATTGGTAAGCCCCACTTTCACCTGTAATGTTCCACAGCACTAAAGCATTGTGCTAAATGACCTCTATTACAGCCTGCAGCCATTAAGCCAATACAGGAGAGATTACCTGAGAAAGAGAAGCAACTGTTTGGCTCTTATGACGGAAGCAAACCCCCCAAAAAAAGGCCAGGGGCAAAATTAGATTTGGTGTCGGGCGTGGCATGTGCCTGTAGGCTGGAATTAGAGGATCGACCTCCACTTGTTTGTTAGATCGGAATGTGTTTACGGATCAAATCCACGATGGGGCCGGCGGATTTTAAATTCATCGCTAACGAGGTTGAGCAGGAGGAGCAAAGATGGCCGACGGGTCAGGTGGTCGTTACAAAGTCGAGCCACAGTCTTTTTTTTTATCAGTCAAGTCAGAGAAATTGGGTTTTCTGTTTGGTTAAATGTTAAAAAGCTTGGTGGAAAATTAGGAGTTATATTTAAAGTGTGTGACATCACATTTTTATAATAAATATGAATGCAGTTTTGGAAAAATAATTGATAAAATATTGCAATTAAAACAAAGACACTGGTAGGTTTTCTTCCTTGCCTTTGTTTTTAACTAAACTTTAAACTTTAATCTAAACTGAGGCAGCAGCACAGTAGATCTGCACATGGATCCTGCTCCTTCCTGTCTGTAGACCAATAGGAGAGGAGCTGACCCAAGAAGCTCCGCCCACCTTATTTACATAATGAGGCAGAAATGCATAAGGTAAAGTAAAAACAGGAGAAAGAGAAATGCAAAAGCAACACATGGAAACAAAAAGACTTGTGGGAAAAATTATGAAAAACTAATTAAATATAAACATTTAGGAGACACAGCATGTACAAGTAAAAATAAAAACAAAAAAACATATTTTTAAAAACAGTCAAATGTAAATTATGTGCTAAAATATATAATTTTTTGGAACTAAGCTGGAAAAATAAATAAAAAGGTCAATTAAATGATAAAACATGAGGTAAAGTTCTCTATTTTAAATTTAATTGGTGCATTCACATATTTCTGCTTTTATTTCTAATTATGTCACTTTCTGTCCTCCATATTTTTGCTTTAGCTTTAAATGACTAATTAAATGTTGATATTTTCACTGCATCATGTTTGTGTTGACTTTAGTTCTGCAGACCTGCGGCTGGTTTCTCCATCCTGCATTGTTTTGCTGCAGATCTGTCTGAGGACTAAAACTATAAATTGTGTGTATGTGTGTGTGTGTGTGTGTGTGTGTGTGTGTGTGTGTGTGTGTGTGTGTGTGTTTCTGGCCATAGTAGTTATCCCACAGGGAGCAGACATCAGTGGAAATGGAGGGAGGACATTTTTAAGCACTTCAAAGTGGCCTCGTTCCACACAGCTGAGCTCAGAGGTGTGTGTGTGTGTGTGTGTGTGTGTATGTGTGTGTTTTATCCACACACCCAGCTGTGTTAATGTCAATATGTAGATTTTAATGTGTTCATATCGTGTTTATGGTTTTCAGTTTAATGGCCGAGGTGGAGCCGTACCTGTCTTTGTGTCCTCCTTTAATCAGGTTCCTCCTGGGACTGAACTGCAGACAGACTGCAGAGGCCTCTGTCTGAGGTCTGCAGGTCTGTGTGTGTGTGTGTGTTTAAAGCTGTTTCATGTGTGCATAAAGAACCAGCACCATCTCAGAGTGAAACGATGTCATTGTGACTGATGTGCTGCAGGTCTGAGGCTGCAGTGAATCCACTTTCTGTTGTCTCCTCTCCTAACCCCCCCGCAGGAGAAAATGGAAATAGCCAACATTGAACTGGAGCAGTCAATACCACTCTCCACAAAAGAGCTGAAAGGAGCGCTCGCCACCACAGAGCAAGGCCGATGGAGGGAGGAGTGGGCGATAGCTCCGAGATGTCAGACTTCATCTGATCTGAGTGACACAGGAGTCTGTGGCAGCTCCGCTTGCTCCTCTTGTCTTCTTGCTCATTGCTTCACATGCAGGCGTTTTCCTCCATGTCTACTGTTCCTCTGTGTCTGGTTCTCACACCTTCTGGGCAGCCATCTTGTACCATATTGTGCTCCCACACAAGACATCATACATTAAACCACAATATTTGCTTCTACACCCACTCTGCTCTCTTCTTATCTCTTCTATCGTGTCTGAACAAACAAAAGCTGAAGTGGACAAATATAAAACAACTTGTTTATTGATTTATATGATTATTTTTCATCACATCCTGCAGGATCACCAAAAACAAGAAGAGTTCCAGCTGTCTTCTAACTCTATCAGACCAGATGGAACAACAATCCCTCTAAAACCTGCCAAAGTGGTCTCCTCAGGTCCTGGATGTTCACAGGCTCATGTTGATAGAAGAGGAGATGCTTCACAGTGGCTCTGACCTGCTTCCTGTTCTGAAAAACACATTCAGGAAAGTGTAAAAATATCCAATCAAACCTGTCTTTTCTTGTTTCCACTGATCCTCTGATTGGCTGAACCTCCTGTGAGTCTGGATTTCTTGGCTGTCAGTCCACACCTGACCTGGTTTGTGCAGCGGCTCACTCTGCTTCAGACAGGCGCTGCGTTTAGTTGTTAGTTTTACTGGAAACGCTGCTCGTGCTTAAACTGACTCCTTGTAGCTAATGCTTTTCACACTCGCCACGTGTTTCAGGCCTCAGATGTTTCTATTATCATTAAATGAGGTTCAAAGCGAGGCAAAATGGAAATAGGTGGCCAAGTGTTCTCAACAAAAAATTATTTTATTGAGCTGTTTATTGAACAGAACCACAAACTGGCCTGGTATGGTTTCTTCAGTGTTTGAATCATTTCCTGTGTCTTCATAGCTTTTCTACACCCTGAGGTCACTCTGACTGCTGTCTGTTGCAGGTTAGAGGCTGACTACTCATAACTAGTCCACACAATCACACTCAACAACCTCTTTAAGGTCCATTTGAGCAGCTGAAGAGCCAGTGGAGGAGAAGCGTTCAGGATGAGTAGTGCTGAATTCATTTGCTGCTAAATTATCATCTTCGATTCTTTTGTCTTTTTTCTTTTCATAGACACCCTCACTTGTTTGTCTGTGTTGTGTTGTGTGTGTGTGTGTGCGTGTGTGTGTGAGGGTGTGTGTGTGACTTTATTTGCATTTGCACGCACTCATTTTGTTGTTTTTCAGTGTTTGTGCCAGGAGATGGCACATTTCTGAGTGTGTATGAAAGGTCCTCCCTCGTTTAATGGCAGTGATCAGTGCACATCTGATGTGTGTGTGTGTGTGTGTGTATAAGAGAGAGAGAGAGAGAGGTGGGGGTTGCAGGAGCTCCTGCAGTGATATTGCATTGACCGCTGTGTTATTGCTCTTTAATTATCAATTACGGCAGCCCCCATCCCAGGCTGAGTTATGGGGGAGGTGGAGGTGATAATGTATACAGAGCTGCCATTAGGACAGTAACCGGGCTCTCCGTCTGGGGCTTGGAAGCCAGCGAGGAGGAGGAGGAAGAGGAAGAAAAGGGACGTGCTAATGAAACAGGCTGCAGCTCAAGACAAAAAAAAAGCCTCCATCTCTCCTCCTCCTTACTTGTCATCTTCATCTGTTTTTTTATCTCATATATATTCCTGCTTTCTCAGATGTGTGTATTTGTCTGAACCACCCCTGCAGACATAACTTACACACATTCAAACACTCTCATGAGGGTCTGCAGCCTCACATACTCTGTTTACAAAGACATTAAAGCTGTCGGATGATTTATTCACAACTGAAGCTCTTTTTTTATTTTTTTTTTGTCGTTTTATGCCCGTATTTTCACTTCACTCCAAACTGTAGAAATGAATCAGATTTCTGTTTAGGTTTTGTAATGTGAGTTGTTTTCTGAGCTCTGTTGTAGCTTCCTGTCAGTGAATCTTTTTTTTTCTAAATGATCTGGTTTTATTTAAAACAAGAGTGAGAACAGTTGGTTTGTTTTTACATTTTTATCACTTGCTGCTGAAAGGTGTCTTTACCAAACACAAAAAATGGCTACAACCTTACCCGATTTACAGATATTAAACTGAAAGTTCTTTAATTTGCATTTTCAAGAGCCTAAAAAAATCTAAGTGATAAAAGAAAAACTCCAATGCTGTGAGTTTTCTGCAGTCACTTAATGATCGGGCCGCCTGCAGGGCCTTTAAAAAGACGCCACATGGCATCATGTCAGCAGAGCTCCAGAGTAAATCTGCTGTTTTATGTGGCTGACATGGAAATGCCACCAGAGCAGCAGAGGAGAGAGCAGGAGCTTCTCTTTGTCCTCTCACCACCTGACAAACTACAGCCAGCCATCACGTTTTGTTTTCCCCTCGTTGGAGAGAAGGATGCACATTAAACGTCTCTCAGAGGGAAAATGTGAGGACTAAAGTGAAACAAGCGTGGCCTTTGCACCAGCAGCACGCTGACGATGAGAATGCCTGTAAACAGTGTGGGATAATGAGATGGCTTCTGCAGAAGCGTATTAGGTGACATTTTCAAAGCAAAGAGCAGACATGTTTGTTTTCACTAAACAGAAACGTGTTTTAAGGGAACGTGAGGGAGAGGAAGAAGCCACGCTCGGCTTCGTCACGTGCCCATCAGAGCCGAGCAGGTAACCTCAGGTCGCTCCACCACCTGATGGAAATCTGCAGAGGAGGAGGAAGAGGCGGGAAAACCGTGACCTCCACTCTGTGGGTCGACTCTGAAGAGCTGCAGGAAGAAAGAAAAGTCAGTTTACATTTTTTTTCCTTGGAACCTTAAAGTGGAAACCATAATTTCAGCCTGACTTACAGCCCACATATCAGAATATCAGTGATGAGACTTCAACAGTTACATTTATATAAAAGGTCAATAAAAATACTGATGAAATCAGAAAGTTATTTCAGTTTTTACTTTTCAGCCTTCAGCTATGTGGACAAAAGTATAAAGTCATGATGCTTTAATTTTGTGTTTTCCTGTTTAATTTTTTGTTTCAGTGTTTCTCTGATATCCTTCTTCTGTTCTTGTTTCAGCTTGACATTTTTAGAGTATATTTTCCTTGTTCCAAGCCAGAGATTTACCTCATCTCACACACACATACCTGTACTCGCATCCCTAACCCAGACATTTTCCCTAAAACTAACCATTACTGGTCTCTTCCTAACCTTAACCTGAGCCAAAACTTAATTCACATCATACCTCTAAGCTTAACTAGTAAAGCAGAGCTGCAAATAAAGTGAGGACATTGAAGAGGTCCTCACTTTACATCAAACACCTCACTTTGATAGTAACCATTTTGCAAGTGGTCCTCACTCTGTAGCAGAAACAAGTTCACACACACACACACACATCCTTGTCCTTCCATCAAACTGAGGACTTTGTCTTGACTTCTGTTCCTATTTTTAACAGCATTTATACAAAGAGGTAAGAGGTCCTCCATTGGGGTGGTTGCTCTCTTTATTTATTTATTTATTTATTGAATCATTTATTTTGTAAAATGATTCAGGACATTTTGCAGTTAAAATACATTGTAATGCTTTTACTGTGATTTCCTTAACTTTCCTGTTTTCTTCTGCACATTTTCTGTTCCACGTCAGTTCAACAATAAAAAAGCCCCCCCCCCCACCCCATTTGTTCCAACAACTATTTTACACTTTTTGAATGTATTGTACAACATACATAAATTACTCAATATTCCAGGAGTATATAATTAATTGGGGCACTACAATTTGGCTAGGAGAAATTACAACCCATGATTTAACAAGTACAGCCTTAATGTGACGAGAAGACTGAAACCCTGCAGCAGTCATGTTTAAATGTACTTATATGACTTTGAGTACTTAACCAATTAATTTCTGTTGTGTTAGTGAAAACGATGTAGTTATTTTGGTGAGGTTATATTGACTGGATCAAATTACTGTGGGGGTCATAACCCCTAAAACTAATTCATCATACTTCTAAACCTAGTAGAGCACATTTGAACTGCAAAAAAAAGTAAGAACCAGAAAAATGTCCTCCCTTTGTTAGTTATAAACATGATAGAACACACATACACACACGCCTGTCATTCATTTGTAATCACCTCACCTGTTCTCACTTGCTGATCACCCACAGCTGATGTGAGGACATCTGGCCTGAAGTTTTGGCACAGCTGATTGTTTTAGATTCTTGTTGATGAACATCATGAAGCATCTTTTAGCCAAACCTCCCTGCAGTTTTACACTTTTACACTTTTAGCTCTGAATCAAAAGTTTCCAGCTAAAACAAAAATGTGTCATGTTAAAATGGTTACATTTATATTTATTCATCGCAGGTTTTCTTGGACCTGGCTGCTCCTGAATGTGACCTGCTGGGAAAACATGTTAAATTTTAGCTAATTTAAAATTTCACAGAACAAAATGAAAACCTTATCAGTGGGAAAAGTAGAGCGATAATAAAACACCTTTTAACCATTTTTATTTTATTACTGATTTAGTTTTCAAAAATAGAATGTCTTCAGACTGAGTCCTGCAGGGTTTCAGTCAGAGATAACAGATTCATGAAAGGTCATGTGATCTGGTGAACATATGTAAATATTAACCTTTTAAAGGTTGTTTTTATGGAATATTCTGGAGAAAATGGTCTGAGTTTGAACATGAAGACTTCAGTTTGAAAGTAGAAAAAGCAGAAAGGGTGTTCATGAGAGCAGCGTCTCAGCTGTAGGAGGTTTAGTTTTCATCACCTCTGACCTTTAACTGGATTGATTTGAACATTATTCCCAAGGTTTAACTAAAACAACTCTATTTTTTCTCAGCTCAAGATGATGACAGTTTAAACCTGTGGCATTAAAGGCAGGGAGTGCATTCCTTCAAAGAATGTTTAACATGTTTAAGGCGTGTAGCACCACTGTACTGTTTTTAACTCAGTGTGTGGCCCTTTGGTAGCTGAAACTAAGCTTTAAATTCGGCCTTTTAGGTAAAAAAAAAAACCCTGCCCACTTTTGATTTATTTAGAGAGTGAAGCCAACAAACGAAGGACGAGACTGCAGCAGCCAGCTGTGCAGGCTGAAGAAAGATGAGCGACTTTTCTCTGAGCTTCTTTATCTGTTTTCTGCTGGTTGCATGATTTTAGCTTCCTCCTTTCATTTTTTTCTATCTCACCAAGCCTTCCCTCTCACACGGATAGACAAAAACCACCACCGCCCCTTCGACAGCCCACCCCTCTTATCTGTGGAAAATAGACTGGATGCTTGTGCTTGCCAAAGTGCCTGCAGAAAGCTTTTCACGGAGCTCTACGAGCAGTAATAAGGCAGGCAGAGCGGAGGAAAAAAAAACAGGGACCAATTTGCTCCATGTGTCTCGTTTCAGGAAATTGCCTTTCAGAAGGGCAGCACGCCTTTCTCGCACCGAAGTGAGGAGTGAAGAACCTTCACCTGCGGTGCTCTGGTTTGTTTGGGGATATTTTGTGTGTGTGTGTTTGTGTGTTTGTGGGGGGGGGGGCTTTACATGCTTATTAAAAATAAGAGACCAGATATTTGACAGATAATATCTCCAGACAGGATGTTACAGATCCTCGCTGTCTCATCCAGTCGCTCCCCTGAAGTCATTCTGGAACAGATTTGAACCTTTTTTTTTTTTTGCTTTGTTTTGAGAGCGTACTTTGTTTGCCGCCACATCACCCTCAACGTTTCGCCTCGAGGCCTGTTAGACACAAAGATGTGAAACAAGGGGGAAAACAATAAAGACAAAACGATTAGCATGTGGCTAATTCAAACAGAAACAGCATCTTCTTTACGGTATTGTTAGCTGTGTGTGCCTGTTTGGATAATTCCTTTAATGTGAGGTATTTGTGATGCTGGTTTTGTTGGCAGCGGGTCAGCTGGCACGTCGCTGCTCCAGTCAGAGGAGTGCGATCCATCACCATCATCCACGCCAGGCGGGCCTCGGTACTCACGATCCCAGGCGGTCCTCTGGGAATGCACCAAGCATGTGTGAGAGAGAGAGAGAGAGAGACGCTGTGAGCTTTTTTGTTATTGCCACTGTAAACAGCACTCTTTTTGTCCCTTCCACAAATCACAGAGATGTTTTTTTTTCTTTCGCCCCACAGGCCTGAAACTGCTCATTACTGTTAAACGTTCTCTGAATCAAGATCACGTCTGCATTTTGTGTGTTTTCATCAAAACGCCAAAATGTTAGACTGCATTCTGATGATTCTTTATAGGCTGAGCTTCAACAGTAAAATGAAAATCTGCTTGTCTCTTAACTTTTAAGAGCAGAAATAAATATGTTTTTGTTTCAAACAGTTAATACAATTAAGCGTTTGCAAAGCAGCTAAAATGTTTTTTTACAAGTTATTTGTTTCTTTGTCATTTCGAATAACTAGAAAAACATTAATTTTTTTGCATAAATAGTATGAATCCTGAGAACTAAACCGAGCTGTTTAAGCTAAGAAAACCAGAACACTTCAAGCTAAAAGCTAAAAACAACAAAGGCTAATTACAATTAAAAAGAGGCTAGCTAAGTTTCACTCGTACTTCATCTGTTAGAGCTTGAAATATGTTGAAAACGACTCTCAGCTACAAATGTTAGCAAAGATCTGTAAAAATTACTGAGCAACAACCAATTATTTAATTAATCTAAGAACAACTGGCTGTGACAGCCATTTTTGATTCAAAAAGTTATAAATAATTTAAAACTGAATTACAAAAGTGACAATAAAGATTCATCTTGCATTTAGCATATGGAGTACCACAGGGCTGCCTGTTTGGTCCCCAGCTGTTTTTTTAGTGTATTGGTGTCATAACTCAAAAACTGCCAAATTTGCAATTTTTGTTTTACTTTTTGATTTACAAATACTCTAACTTTTTGTAATTTCGGGGTAAAAACTTTATGAAAGCTGCATTCATCAAATGAATCTTGCACACTGCTAAAAATGTACTGTAAATAAAGATCTCCTGAAATCTGTTAGTGCTACACCACACCAAACAATTACCTCTAGAGTTTCTTTAGAATGCATGCAGTGGTTTGAGACATTTTGTTAAGATAGACAATGGACACAAATATTGGCATTTAAATTATTGCTCACCTTGTACGGTAGCGAGTGATGAATACTGTATTTTGTTTGCAGTTTTGTGGTCATGTAAATATGTAGAAATTTTATAAAGATGCATGTGTGCCACAAATTGTAATTTTCAGGATTTTAAAAGTTTATTTCCTGTTTCTTTTTGTTTCTCATACATATATATCTCACATCAAAGCTAAACCTTTTTAATCCACTTAGAAAAAAACACATTCATGCTGAAAAAGAGCAGATTGTGTTCGATCTTTTCACCGGCTCCATCTTCTGAATGGCTCTTTCAAAGAAGCACTGAGCTCATTGACATTGTTCGCATTTTTTGGCTCCATCTTGCCTCTCAGCCTGCAGGGTCCAGGAAAAATCTCTGTTAAAGCCGGAAACCCAAAGATTCAACCAATTCTGAGGCCCTTTGTGCTCATCAAGGCTGATTTCCCAAAAAAAAAATGGGTAAAACCGAGGGAGAGATGCAAAAGGAAAGGAAAACATTGTCTCAAATAAACAACACGACTCTGACGTCACCAGGAACGGGTGCTGATGTTCCCATTACATTTCTTTACTTTTCCCTCCCTCCTGGGCCATAAATGGCAGCATTCAGGAATTCATCAGCTGCAGTATTTCCCATCCCCCTGAGAAAACAGCCGAAGCAGACTCAATCACCTCCTTGTTTACTCTGCTGCTGTTTTCTGTCTCTTCGACGAGGAGCAAAACCAACCCTGTCCAAAAAACCTGCGTTAAAAAGCTTAAACTCGTTTATTCTCATTGTTTATTTTTAACAAAAAACCTTGTGTCGTTACATCAAATGTAAAGTTTGTATCTTTAATTAACCGTGAGGTCAACACGTGGAATATTACAGTTTAAAAATCTTTATTATTGGATTTTATTTGACACAGAATTGTCTCACTCTTCAATTCTGCTTCTTCCCCAAAGGAAATTAACTGACAGATTCCTCCTGACAGACAGCTGTTCCTCTCACAGTGGGTCTTCTTCATAACCTGCACCCCCACCACACACACACACACACACACACACACACACACACAGTCTGGTACAGCTATCTTTATGGGGACATTGCATTGACTTCTATTATTTTTTACAGCCTAACCCTGA
>JARVJO010000111.1:3359769-3394116 GCA_031762555.1 Cynodonichthys magdalenae
GTCAATGCAAGGTCCCCATAAAGATAGCTGTACCAGACTGTGTGTGTGTGTGTGTGTGTGTGTGTGTGTGTGTGTGTTTGGAGGATACAGTGACTCACCTCTCCTCTGAGTCATCACTAATAATGATGGACAGATTCTGGCAGGAAAGAGAGAAATTACTTTTTGTTTGGAGGAAAATTGAAGTAAAATTTGTCTCTTCTCACATTTATCTTTTAGAAAGCCAAGTGTTGCGTGTGATTCTGCTCTGCAGGACCAGGAGTGTTGTTTGTTGTTGTTTATCTGAGGAAAAATCTCAGAGACGTGAGCTGAAGAGCATCCTGAAGTCTGATGGGCTGTCAGAGTATGGGGCACCAAAATGAAATGTTAAAAAATGTCACCAACATATTTTTCATTATTTAGCTCATTGTTCTTTCATTTAGCTTATTTTTAGCAGTTTAGCAGCAGTTTGAAGTGCAGCTCAGACACCAGCCATAACTGCAAGTTTGATGTCTTGTAGGGAAGCTTTAGCTGCATCGGAGCTAGCGGTTGCTATTGTCTCAGGATGATGACATCATAACATGAGCCGAGCACCAACAGCAAAGGCTGCGTTCCATTCAAAATACCTAAATGTGAACTTCAACATTTAAGGTTTAACTTTTACATTTAGATTTAAACATTTAGATTTAAGATTTAATATTTAAATATATTTTTTAATATTTAAATTTAATATTTAGTAAAAATTAGCTGAATATAACTGAATTGAATGGAATTGAATTGAATTGAATTGAATTATACTTTATTGATCCCAAGGGGAAATTACAGCTAAGAACAGTGAGCTAATTAATGAAAAATATGTTGGTGAAATTTTTTAACATTTAAACCACATTACCCACCCATTTTGCCCCATATCAGAGGTACGATTCGAACAAACTTCAATATATTTTGCTTCTAAATCAGCCAGGAGTTAGTGTGTTTTAATGTTCAGACATTTTGTTCTTTGAAGATAAGAATAAACATTTGATTTAACGTGAACAAACTGTGGATGATGTGCATTAATTTAAGATCTGATAGATTTTTAATTTTAATTCTTTAAATATATTTCCCACTTTCACCTTGCTCAAGTTGTTTTTTGAGGTAGAAAGAAAAAATCTTATTGAACAGTTTTATTACAGCTGTTATTAATCAGTCCCTGTGACCTTTGACCCTTCATGCCTTCTGATCCCACCTTTACACCTGCGAAAACTGAGCTCTGTCAGCAGACGGGCTGAGGTGTGGTCCGGTTCGAGATAAAACCTTTTATCTGCTGGATAAGAAGAAGTCAGGATCGGTCCACGGAGGTTTCGTCAAACAGAACAGAGTGAGAGGAGGAGGAGGAACAGCTCAGAATCACACACACACACACACACTAGTCTTCATCCATGGTCTCATGCAGGTCTGCTGTTTGAAGCTGCTTCGGGTCAGTTTGCTCCAGACTTTTCTGCTCAGACTTCTGATTGTTCCACCTGACTTATAAGAAGCACAATGTGCCTGAAACACACATGAATTCACAGAAAATACAGTTTTGAGTTTTGCAGTTTTGAGTCTCCAATAGGAAAATATCCCTTTTATTTCTTCAATCTGAAACACATTATGTAAAAGTAAAAAGTAAAAATAAAAAGTTTTTAATAAAAACGCTCAAGTAAAGTCCTCAAAACCTATACTCAAGTGCAATCATTTACTTTACTGCCCACCTCTGTCATTTCATGACAGTTTTAGATTGTTTTTGACAGGATCTAAAGAGTTAAATGTCGGTTTGAGTTTTGTTAATAATTGCTGATTCATGGTGGAGGTAGAGAGCAGCCTGGAGGTAAGTTTGTCACATTTCCCTAAAAAGGTCTGATAAAACGAGACAAACGGCCTCACCTGAGCGTGTGTGAGATGTTAGATCAGAAAAACAAACAATGCGTGACGTTTTTTTCTTGTGTTGTTTTTCAGTCACGAGTTTCCGCTCTGTTTGCTTCCAGGCAGAAACATGAAATTAAATCTCTGGATGAAGCTGTTTGTTTTCTGAACAAACCAGTTTATCATCCAGAAGCAAAGAAATGCAGACCAACGTCCTGAAATCTGCAGCTTCTGAAACATTCGATCAGGTTAAACAGCTGCTTTTATAATGTTTGGTGCTGCACCTCACAAGGATTTAATGTGAGAAAAAACAACTTTATAATGCAAAAGTCAAGTTTTACTAAAGTGCTTGAAAGTCCGGTGGTATTTCAAATATGTAGCATCACCAGTGTCCTGTTTGACTCACTGAGATAGCAGCACGTGGCTTCTGACTCATTTGTTTACAAGAAGAAACTGAGTTTTCTCCAGCTCCTCTGGTTTCCTTCTACAGACCAAAAACATGCACGTTAGGTTATTTATAGACTTATTGTCCCTGGGTGAGAGTGTGAATGGTTGTTTGTCTCCATATGTCCCTGTGATGCACTGGAGACATGTCCAGGTGTCCCCCCCTCTCACACTGACTGTTGGACAGAAACCAGCTTATTGTAATCCTCAAAGGGACGGCGGTTAAAGAAAATAGATGCCTGAGCAGATAAAATCTGATCTGGTTGTAGCTGAGACTGATCCTCAACATGCTCTCTAAGCACCGACTGATTGTCAAGTTTTCATTATTTAAAACTTTATCATGAAAGGAGGCAAGAATATTGCCTAAATGCTTATTACTGCTAGTTAATTTCCTCATTTTGATGCTAAAGACGAGTGAGTGGACACATTAAAACTTCCGTTTATGTAAATGCTCACAGTCTGATAAAAAGAGCCTGCTTTAATGGAGTAATTAAGAGTCAGAGTCATGTTTGGTTCTTGGTTTCCTCTGCTGGTCAAGGTTCTGGTGTCAGCTGAGCCCTGCATGTTGTTTTACACATGAAGGGTCCGGGTGTCCTTTAGGAGTCCGGACTCTGTGACACCTCAGTGGATTTCAGGCCGTCCGTGTCAGAGGTTTGAGATGAGCAGGATCAGAACCAATCAGAACCAGTGAGGGACATGAGAAGAACAGAAACGGAAGGAATGTTTGCAGACTGGCAGAACAAATCTTACCTGCAGCAGCTCAGACACATGTGGACGTGAACATGCATGTTTGTTATCAGCCACCCTGAGTTTTACTGCCTGTGTGAAAAACGCTTCCCCTCCCAAAACAAAAAAATGTTTTGATCCACTGCCACACATGGTTAAGCATTCAGCACCTGACTCTGCCTGGTTTCACACAACGACCTGAGGGGAAGAGAGAACGAGGCGCCACTCAAGAAGGTCCAAGCTGTGGAAAAACAAAACAAAAACAAGGTGTTGAACTGGTCTGGCGTGTCCACCCTCGACCTCTCTCCTGCCCCCTCAGCTCCCTAAAGCAAACAGATACGAATCCTCTCACATGATTTTGATTCAACATTTACCTTCCCTCCATTTTTCTACTTCTTCTGTTTTTATTTCCTCTAAATCTCAGGCTTAACCTTTTCTCTCTCCTTCCCTCTTGCAGTCCTGCAGCAATGGGAAATCCTTCAAAATCCATAATTCATGCTTCGCCGCTCCTCTCCCTCTGCAGGCCTCAGAGTGTGTGCACGTGAAAAAGACCTGAATACAGATGCAAACCCCTTGTGGGAAAACACTAACAAACATTCAGCTCTGCTTCTACACACACATGCACACACGTGCACTTCCGCAGCACATTCTAATGCAAAAACTGCCTCATTTGAATGATTTTATGCAAAGAAGAGAAACATAATTTTGTTAATTCTGAATGCAAATTAGAGTAGATTTCCTCCTTTTACACACTGCACAAGACAAACACGGCGAAATCAAAGGGAAATTTGTGGCGTACAAATTAAAATTCATGTAAAATCTGTTCAAACCCGGGAGGGTGAGCTGGTTCTGGGACCGGTTGCAGTTCAGCTGCACCAGAGTGGATTGGAGGCTAATTTTTCATTTAAATCGTTTTACTGTAAGAATAATACTTGTTGATCAAAAAATATATGTGTTACTCTAAAGCGGTGGTCACCAACTGGTGGTCTGCAGGCCATTCTGGGTCAATATGGGTTGGGAGTTTATTTTTTTATTATAAATCTTGTAACGTGACAATTTTATTGTCTGTTCTCATGGAAGGAGGTAATAATGTAATCATCTGTCTTAGTGTGTTTGTTTGTTAGCAAAATATCTCACAGATCATAAATCTACAACCAGTAAAGTAGACTCAAGATGGCCACTGGATGATGTTTTTATCCTATTTTGATGATGTTATTAATGGTTTTAGTGTCTAAATTACTAAAACTTGTGTTTGGTACAGCGTGGTAAAAGTCGTACAGAATATTCTAAAAGTTTAGCGTTTTCAGTTGCATCTGGTTTCTGCTCTGTCTCTCCTGCTCCAACTTGAAACAGTCTCATGAAAAATGATCCCGGTCATAAATCAGCAGGTAGAGACGGTCGGAAACTAACAGACAGCTCAGACACGTGGGCCGGACACAGCCAAGACTTCCTGATTCCTGGTGGTGTGTTGTGTTTGTGCACGTGCATGTGAGTGTGTCAGAGGGTATCGGACCATATTTATGGCTGCCTCTGAATGTTTACTCCTGTGTGCGCTCCCACAGGCATGTGCACATTTCTGTGAGTTCAGTGAATCAAGCTGCTGTCTCTCTGCCAGCTCGGCCTCTCGTCTCCTCTTCAAGTCCGTGCAGATCGTCACAAGGCCTCCACGGTGTCTGACTCTGAATCTGTGGACCCACCCCGTCCCCCTCTTGCACCTCAGTGGACGAGCAGAGGATCAGGAACGTGTTTCTGTCTGCAAGGCTTTGGGATGTTATTGATGAACATGATCTCTACACCTGAACCCTCTCTTAAAAAACAAAATCACAAAATTACTTTATTTTTTTTTTTTTTTTACATCTTTCAATGAAACAAGTCAACCAAAATTGCTGGGTTGCTGATGACATAGTATCGGCGTCAGGAAATGCAAACGGGGGCAGGAAGTAAACGCAGCCTTGTTTCCTTCTGCTGATTCAGTGTCAAAATGCTTAAATTCTGTGCCGTGTACAGTTGTTGAAACCACTCCAATCAGGAGAAAGATAAAAGTTTTATTCGATTCCGAAATATTGTGTCGGACAAAAGAGGTGAGGAAACAAACAATACAGGGACCACTTTCTAACAGACAAGAATCATATCAATTAAATCCTATTTTAAGATATTTTATTGTAAAGTTACTGGTTTTACAGAAGCTCAATAAATTATTTACAAATAGATCCAAGTACATAGAAAGAACAGGGGTTATCGCGTTAGTGTTAGCGATAGCATCGTTAGCGATAGCAGCAATATCATAGGCTAATTACTTAAAACAGCACAAGTCACTCCTTGCAGGCAGAAACAAGTTGATTGAAATTTAAAGCTTCTTTAGTAAATGGTAAATGGACTGAACTTATATTGCGGAGCAAATCACTTTCTGCATCTGAATTTCAGGCATCATCCGGGTCACATGGTCACTTCCCTTTGTTGCCATGTCGTCACTTCCAGGAAAAGGAACTCTGTTCTGAAGAATATATTGTTTTGTGAACGAAGGGATCTGAAATGCTGAGTGTTTGGCCCAGCACTGAAAAGGTTCTGGTAGTCCCTGCATGTGTAAACGTGCACAGAGAAATAGGGAAAAACTGGTGCCGGGGGGGGGGAAGGGGGGGTTGGTTTTCAAACAGACCCGCAGCAGACACTTCAGACTCAAGGGTGAAAATGGCCCCATCCAAACACAATGAATCCATGAATCTTCGTCTGGACCAAGGATGAGGTTGGGCTGATCCTACAAGCTGAGAAAAACTACTGACTGCACCTTCAATTTCAGAGAAAACTATCATGGTTGTCATGGATACAAACCGCTGAGGTGCAGGAGAAAAGCTGCAGTTTCAGCGTGTTGTAAACCTGACCTCTGCCTCTCTCCCTCAGTCTGTAAATCATGGTCAGCCTTCACTTCCTGGTTCTGCCCCACCCACTTACACCTGTTCCCTGTTGTCCATCAGCCCCAGAAAACATGTATGATTTTGATCCCACTCCTCCCCCTAAGGTTTTTTTTCCTCTTTCCTTTAGTTCTTTTTTCCTTTTCAGAACTGAGTGATAATTCCCATCTTTCCTCCTCCCTCAGCTGCTGAATCAAATCTAATTTCTCTCAGGTCCACTCCTGCTAATTTAGCGTTAGCGCCTGGGTCCCGTCTCCTCCACCTCCCTCGTCTCTCTGCACTTCTGCCTGGAATGAAATTCAAGAGTAATTTAAAAATCTCCTTCTGAATCAAATCTAATTTTTTCCACCGTCTCTCAGTCTAATGTGTGTTTAAAAAGATCTCCTCCTCTTACTCCTCTGTGAATCACAGGAAATGTTGGGACTGAAGGAGCAATCCTCAGCATTAGGGGACAAAAAAACACCTCTTCGGTGGTTTTTATGTATTTGATACGTATCGATTTGCTTAATTCCTCTGGTTAATTTCATATCAGCATTTTAGAGACAAAACTGGTTGAAATTTCTTCTGTAATCTCTTGACACCAATTATTGTGAGTAAATTGCATTTCCTCACACTCTGTTCGTCTCTCTGGTTTCTCATCTCGTTTTGTCTTTGGCACACTTTATTTCTGTCTCCCCCCCCCATCCTCCACCTCCGTGTGTTGCCAAGGCTGCGAGATGTCTGCTCAGAGAAAATGTTCCTGTGTATCAAAGAGGCTGCAGGGTTTCGAGTGGAAACAGCCGAAAGAAGGAAAAGGTCAACTTGAAAACCGAAGAGGGACGAGGGTCGAGCTGTGGAGAGCGGTGATTAACGGCTGAGAGACACCAATCCTGAATGGCTCTGTTCTCTTTAACATATTCATTTACTGCTTTTTGTCTCAAATCAGCATCATCATCACTGTTCCACATGTCAGAATTCAGAAACAAGTATAAAAGTGTCTAAAATCAATATTTATGCAGTGTTTTTTTTTTGTCTTTTTTAACATCTTTGAACACAAAATATAAATAGATATATATTTGTTGTTGTATAAAAAAAGATGCATAAATATGTCAAACTGTTTGGCATTGTGGGTTTTGACTAAAACATAATAAATTATAGAAAATGAAATTCAAGGAGAAGAAACAGACAAACAATCAAACATAATCCCTTTAAACCTATTTCATCAATGAATGTAAGAAAACTTTACATAAAACATAACAGCAAGTTACAAAAAACATAATATAAAACTATTAACACAATAAAACCGAATAAATCACAAACAGCAAAAGTAGAAATAACATTTTGGAAAAAAAGAATCAAAAACAGCTAAATATTTTTAAGCACTGCAGCAAAAGAGAAAAAAACAGTTTTTTGAATGAAAAACAAAAATCTGAAAATAACTACAAATATAAAATGTAATGAAAAACAATATCAAAACAGGAAAAACAGTTTGTAGTAAAACAGATAACAATAGCAGGGAAACATCACATTAAATGCAGTAAAAATATTTTTAAAAATTAAGTTTAATCAATAAAAATACTGTACATGACATCAAAAGAAAACAAAGGAGAATAAGTCAAATATCTCAGAAAATGTGTCTAAAATCTTGTGAATATTTAGAGAATTTATTTATATTTCATAAATAGGCTTGAATTATAACAAAAAAAATCAAGTCAGTTTCTTTTAAGCCTCATCAAAGTGATAATAACATTTATTCCCATTCTTTGTTCTTCCTGTTCCTGTTTAGAAACATTTTTCTGCACAGCTTTTCACAAATATCAAAATTCAGCACATTTTCACATCACTGAGGGACCCACAGCTCAACGTTCTCCAATCAGTGGCTTTGTTCCGACAGGCTTGACATTTACACAACATTGGACACGTTCACTGGTGGCCACATGGAACATTCACCTCCACGTTCTGACTGCTCTCGTACAGAAACTGAAGGATTCCAATGAAAACAAAGATCTTCTCCTGATGTTAGAAAACTGACAGTTCTGGTTTCAGTCAAATCTTTTGAACAATTAGTGTTATATTCAAATATTTATACATAAATGGTGCTTCGGAACTGAATTTAGATTGATTTGAGATGAGTCTGAGACCCCAACAACCATTAAACAACTATTTATAGACAGATTTGTGACTCATGCAAAAGAACTGAAAACTCCTCAAACATTTCTGCTCATTGGTTTGTAGATTTAGAGCCTTTAATAAATCCACATCCTTAAAACATAGTTTTTAAAACAGATCAGTCGTTCTGATGATAGCTTCAAATAAAATCAGCTGTGGAGTTGTGTAGGAAAATGTTCTGAAGTAAAATAATTAAAGGAGTAAAATCATTTTCTTTTCTCTCTTTGCTCCAAAACTTCATGTAAATTTGACCCAGTTATGATTTTCTGCAGGTTGAAAGGAAAGCTTGGCTCCTCATCCTCCATCTTCCTCCTCTGTGGATCAGGTGAAGGGCAGAGCAAGGCTGAAGTGGCTCGATGAGCTATCGACTGGCTCGCCCTGGCAACCTGCAGAATTCCACCGCCTCCCTCCTTTCACCCTTCTGTCACTCCTCCTTCCTTCCCTACCTCCCTCCCTTCCTCCATCCTTCCTCCATCCCTCCCATCCCCCACTCCAGCAGCTCCAGCAGCACCATGGAGGCAGTGATTTGGGGAGGGCGTTCTCTGACAGCAACACAAGGGAAGAAAGCCTGGGAGGGAAAAAAAGCTCCTGAATCACAGGGAGAGAGACTCAGAGCTGGAAGGAAAAGGGATACAGATCCTCCCTTTTTCCCTGCGCTCATTGACAATGACTCTGAGAGACTCATTACGAAGCAATGAGGCAGAAAACGCAGAACCACGAACACCATTCATCCAACTAAGCACCACGCTCAGTCACCATCACGTCACCATCACATTCATCCTGAGGAAACAGAGCCGCTCTGAAATGAGACAAAAACACATTATTTTAATTAAGCAGCATATCACTCACATGCATCTGTGTTTGACATGACTTCAAGACGAAATATTTTAAATACGCAATGTCATAAAGTGATTTTAATTTAAATTCTGCATCACAGACTCACAAATTTCACAGTTAACACGATGCTTCCATTATATTTTACTATTAGTTTGGTCATTCTGTCATAAACAGTTAAATGACGCATGAGGCAAGCAACAAGCTCTGTGAAAAGATGCAACATTAATGTGAAAAATTAAAAACTTTATTATTCTGGAGTTTTGGAACATTACAGTGAAGTTCAGCTCTTTGGTTCAGCCCTCAAAGCTGAGACTAAAACCTGAATATTTTCCTTCCTAAGTGTTTTTACAGTCAATCTGGATAACAATACAGTAAATAAATAAAATGACATAGCAAAGAAAAAAGTAAATTATTCAGTGTGTAATCTTTATTCTCCACATCTTGTTTCCTGTTATCAGAAGACTGTTGTGCAACCAGGGGTTGCTACATCCTTGTAGCAGGAGGCTATATTACTAAGCTAGCTATTGATCTGATTAATGATAGGCTAAGCAGCTGGCCCTGCTAACTGAGAGGCCAGCGCTGGCAAATGAGAAGGAGATTCATTTGTGTTAGCATCAGAGAGGCTAGTGACTAGCATAGATAAACTGGAGCTAGTCGCGAGCCTGGTCCCTAGCCTCCCTGCTAACACCAGTTTATCTATGCTAGTCACTAGCCTCTCTGCTAACAACAGCTTATCCATCCTAGAGCTAGCCTCTCCAATGCTAATGCCAGCTTATCTATGCTAGTTGTTAGCCTCATTGCTAATGACAGCTTATCCATGCTAGTTGTTTGCCTCTCCAGTGCTAACACAAATGAATAGTCTCCTTTTCATTTGCCAGTGCAGGCCTCTCAGGTACCGAGTCCAGCTGCTCAGTTAATGGTGCCGGCCTATCATCAATTAGATCAATATCTGGTTTAGGAATAGATATAGCCTCCTGCTACAAGGATGTGACAACCGCTGGTTGTGCAAAAGTCTTAATTTTGGCCCTCATACCATGCCGTACACACACGCATGGCAGAGTTACTGTAGCGTTTTCAGTCATTTTAGTTGTTTCCATGAGGATGAATACATGTAAAAAATATTGTCATGTTTTTTAAGATAGTTTAGAAATCATATTTAAAAATTGTCCTAAAAAATTGTGTTTTTGCACAAACAAGGCCTCTTATATGATCATTTTAACAATATGTAATGCATTAAAGCGTTCAGGTTAGCTAATAGAAAGCTCCTCGCAGTGAGATGTGTCTTCAAGTTAAACATCCTGTAATTGCTTGTATTTGATATTCATGTCTCTGCTCTAAATTCCCATTCTCTCCACAAACAGTCCCAAATATCATGTCATTTCCCCCCCTCAGCCCCCGGACACGTGCTGACGATGAGCTGGAGAACACAGCGTGTTGTTAAGCTACCAGCTAATCAGTATTAGCTGGTAATCCTCCCCCTTCTCTTCTTCCAGCAGCCTGTGCTGCTCCGCTGCTGAATTCTGCCTGAGAGATGGATGGCTCAGCCCTAATCACCCCGCGCAGAGAACTGTCAGAGTGGCTGCAGGCTGCTCTTAACATTTACACCACACCATAACACACACACAATAAACACGAGCCAATGAGGAAGGAAATCTGCTCCCGCCTCCCCCCTGCCTGTGCCTGCGGCCCGCCGCACTCCAGCACTCCTCTCCCTGTCACCTTGGATGGATTCAGTGAGATGCAGCTTCATCCTGAGGTCCTCCTCCTCACACAGCTCCTTTTTTTTGTTGTTATCTCTGAGATGAGGAAGCTACAGCCTGAACCACAGTCCTGACTTCCAGGGCCTGAGTCTGCTGCCAGAGGAGCCCAGGGGGTGAAGCTCCTCTCGTATCTGTATCACCCCATGTGGGTCGCTTCAGCTTCCAGTCAAACTCAGACACAATTTGGTTTCATAAAACAAATCAGTTCAGTTCATCCCATGCTCTGAATGTTTTACACGGACACCTCTACTGACCTGTGTGTGCTCAGAGTATGTGGAGATGGGCGGAGCTTTTTGCAAAAGGTGGCTCAGGGGTGGCCAGAGTTTAGGGTGGGCACACCCAAATAAGGAAAAGTACTCTTCATTTAAAAACTCAAGGTGAATGCCACAGCTAACTCCAAATGGCTTTAATTCAGCTGTTTTAAGAAACATTAAGCAGAAAGTTTGCGTGATAGTAGCTAAAAATGATCCCAAAAACAGGCTGAATGCTAGTCACAACTTATTATCCAGCTATTTTTTGACATACAATACTAAAGATTAATGTAGAAGTAGCCAAAAACAATCTTTAACAATTTCTAAGTGCTAATCAAAAAATGTGATTGCCGATGCAAATACCCAATTAAGCTAACCACTAACGCTAATGATAATTTTAGCCTTTTAAAAACATACACAGCTGAAAATGTATACAGTACAATATCAGAGAACTATCTTTGATCAAATCCAAATGCAAAATCTAAGATCCCCACCCACTTGTCAATCATTTCGGGGTGGCACCTGAGGTGGCCAATCAGGTGCCAAGGTGGCACTTGCCACTCCAGCCACCTCTCTGGCTCCACCCCTGGTTACATATTTGTAAAAATAATTGAGTTATAAACATTTTTTGTAGCAGGGATCTTAAATCATATGACTACACTCACTGATTACTTTCTCAGAGTTTTATTCAAATCTGTTGACGGTTTTTGAAACATTTAGATGCTGACAGACAAACACAAAGAGAACTGGACCTAATCTGTAACGTGCACAGTCCCAGATTATTCCTGTCTTTCAGGAGGGATTTGGTCACCCGGCTTGTGATCTGTTGAACCGACCATCATAAGAACATGTGTCAGACTCTCAGCAGCCATCTCTGCTCCTGCCTCCCTGCCAACAACACGTCGACTGCGTCAGTCCACAGCCAGATCCATAAATACTCTGCTTTTCACAGGCATCTCTGACATCAGAGGAGCAGCAGACAAAAGAACCAGGAGCTGACATCCTTCTGAACAGGACTACATCACTGAGTTGTGAAGAAAGAGAGCGCTTCAAGCTGTTTGAGACTTTTATAAACTGATTTGCTGCACCAGAGGCAGAATAAACTGGAACAGACTAAAGTGAATATTCCGATTCTCCTGCACCGCTGATTGTCAGGATGGGAGAGGCTGCAAAAGACCTGATACAACTGGAAAATGTAGTGTTTGTGAATGTGTGGTTTGAGGGAGGCTCAGCCTGCGTCAGTATCTGCACAAACCTGGTAGTGTGGACTTTAAAGCCGTGAGTCACTCAGCTGAGGGGTCACAGCTCACCGCTGCTACCTGTTTGAGGCTCACACACACACAACACACGTGCATCTTCATCACTTACATGTCTGAGTGTGAGTCACTGTGACGTGGGGTCACAGCTTCCCTCTAACCCTCCAGAGATGCAAACAGCCTGGATGATGATGATTAGGAGGAAGAGGAGGAGGGGGTGAACAGCTGACGTCAGCAGGAGGTTTCTCAGAACCCATGAGTCATGCACACCTATTCACCTCCACGTCGTTAACAGTCTGATTAAAAATAACGTCAACATCAGCACCGAGTCCTGCAGCTCTAATTGTGTGCAGGAGATTAATGTGCAGCTCCGAGTCTGTGATGCTCTCAAACGGAGATAATAGGTGTGACTTCATGAATCTGGAGAATTAACTCTGTCACCTCGCCAGCTTAAATACATTTGTTACTTGCCAAAGGAAATCCAAATCAAATCAAATCTTCACAGATTAAATTTGGCTTTAATAACTTCTACAAAGACAAATCTGTGACAATGTGAGTTCATTACATCAGTGAAAAGTTTAAATCTTATTTTATTTTGTGTGATTTTTAGCCTCATAAACTCCAAGTACACAAAATAAAAGCAAAACAAAAGAAAATGTGAACAACTTAAAACCTGATTTGTTAAAGTTAAAACAAGCTAAACAGAAGCTAAAATCAATAAAAACACAACCATAAGTAAAAACATTAATAGTTTAGTATTTAAATTTAACCACACAGCTAATTACTAAAATCAGCCAAACAAAAAAGATGTTGAAGTTAGCTAAACACATGCTTTAGCCAGAATTAGCTAAACAAATGCTATTCCTAACAAAACCGTTGCTGAAATTAGCTGAGTAGCCAAAATTGGCTAAATTGTAGCTACAACCAAAACTACAGCTAAAGTGAACTAAACAGATGCCAACATTCAGTAAATTAGCTAACGCTAAAAATAAAATTAATAAAATATTGGCTAAAATTAAACAATTCTTTGTCAAAACCATGCTGAAATAACAAAACAGATGGTAACAACTTACTAAATGAATGCTGCAGCTAAAATTAGCAAAACAGATGTAAAGCTTAAAACATGCTGAACTTAACTAACAGTAGCTAAAACTTGCATACCATTAGCTAAAGCTAAAACAGGCAAAACTATAGAATTATCACAACTATAAGAGAAGAAATGCATTTTCCTTATTAATTTTCCTTTTGTGTTTCAGCTGTTGTGATTAAAGAACACAGAGATGCCTCTCAGGCGGGTTTTATCTTTGAGAAGATTAATTCTTTAAAATAAAATCTGTTCAGTCATTATTCCCTACCTCATCGGGTATGATGAGTCAAACAGGAAACTGAAAAATAAATACATAAAAATTTAAAAAATTATCAGGATACAGTCAAAAGCTTTGCTGAGATGAGTCAGAAAAAGAAAAACAAAATCAACCGAATAACCTCTGAGAAGAAACCCAGCTGATACAGAAGCTTGTTTGTTTGTTTGTTTGTTTGTTTGTGTTGTCTAGATTTCTAATGTTCCCTTAGGCTTTAATAATTGTCTGAAATGTAATGTAATGTAATTGCTTGAATATGTTCATTTGTTTGTCTGTTTGTTAGCAAAATATCTTAAATATCAGTGGTCAGGTTTTATTCAAACAACAGTAATGAGGTTTTCTTACAGCTCAGTCTGATCGGCTCATCAGAGCCTAATATTTCTGTAGTATTTATATTTACTGTGGAAAGTAAATTGTTTTTTGCTGTTTTTTGTTCAAACAATAAACTGTTCACAGAAAAGAACGTCACACAAACACACGAGCAACATTAAGAGCTGCTTGGATCAACTTTTAGGTCTTTTGTGAGAACAAAGCTTGTCAGAGAAACAGTTTTACTGTTTGAAGTGGCTTCAAATAAATCTGCAGGAAGCAGCACAAAAACAAATCTACCTGCTTTCATTAAAACGGCGTATGAATAACAGAGCAGCTGTTTTTGCATGTTCCTGCTTTGCATCTGGTGGTTTTAGCTGTGATGTACTTTTACACTAACTTTATTCTCTTTATTTCATTTGAACAGCAGACACTGCAAAAACCTTTGAAAGTCATGCAAAATGGAGGAGCAACGCAGACATGGGAACAGGTTTCAAAAACAATAAAAAAACTGTTTATTTGTCTTTACAATGAAAGTTCAGAAGGATTTTTTTATTTAAGTTAGTGAAAACGAGTTAAATGTTTGTTTTGTTTTTTACACTTTCATTTAAAGTTAAATGTGGAATGGGTGAAATTATTATGATTTATTTGCCAAATCATTATAGAAATGTATGAATCTCACATGTTGATCGATTTGGAGTACATGTTTATCAAGGTTCTTTCTAGCTACACAGTTTAAAGTTTCCACATTTGTCTGACCTTTGACCTTTCACAAAAACAACCATCAAATTTGATTTAGTTTTAAGAAAAAGTTAGATTTCTTCTGACATTTTAAGGTTTTTTAATGAAATAAAAATTAAAGAGGCTGAGTCCACAGAACAGCTGTTTTAACAGAACTAAAATAACAGATTGAACGACACATGTTGTTTTTATGTTGTATGTTTCAGTGACAGTTTGTTTACAGATGACGTGTTTCCTCCCCCTCTTTAACAGCACACAGTGTTTGTTGACTTTATGGCTCTCTAAATGCTGCTCCTTTTGTCCGCTGCTCCATCTCTGCTTCCACAGACATCATAAAGACGTCAGAGGCTGAGCTGCAGTTAAAAGCTGCAGCAGGGACTTGCTGCATCCCATGAAACAAAGAGAAGCTCTGAGTCCCAGCAGGAGCAGAGGAACGAAGGATCGACTAAACCTCACCTGTTTCTGTTTTTAATGACAGAAAAAACACCAAATTATAGAAGCAAACGTTCACTGAGCTGCAGGAGTGTTTGGGTTCAGGGCATCGTGTCCTTTCCTCCTTATAAAGGCTCAAACCCGCAGCCGCGGGGATCATGAGACCTCACCACTGACCGCTGAGCCACTAAGCAGACTTTAACTTTAACACATAAATAAACATTTTGATAAAAGTTCTGAGAGCACATTTTGGTTTTTGGTTGCAGTAAAAAGATTTAAACAACTTCTGGTTTTGAACTGAAACAGCAGCTGCTTCTTCTGTCAATCAAATATTTCACCTGAACTCTCAGGATCATCATCAGCTGCTCCTAACCCTTTTTATTTTCTTTTTTAGAAATTAATTCTCATTCCAACACCAGATAAAGAAGTTTAGGCGTTTTTGAGGGATTTTTTTCTTGTAATTTCCACTCACCTCTAACACTGAGTTTTAAAGATGAGCTCATGCAGGTGTAAACTGAGTGATGACAATTTTAAAATATAAAATAACGAAGAGAGCTGATTTAAAAATGAACTCCTGTCACACTTTCCGTTTCAGATTAAAAATATGTATTTTATGAGCAGCTCGTGATTTAACTCTGATAATAAAAGAAAACGCCTCCTATTAGTGGATAATTTGGATTATTTATTTTATTTCTTTCATAATTCCAGTTTGTTTAATCTGAAAAAATAGAAATTTTGAAAGTGGCTGCTTTTTCCGCAGAACTGGTTTAAGATGTTTTGCGGAGCGCAGCTGAGGTGAAGTCTCCATGTGACACGCACGTGCGCCGTCACATTCCATACGTTCTCGGCGCACGTGCCGCGCAATAAAACTGTCGCGTGAGCGCTTATGCCAAAGGAACCGCGTCATCATCAGCCGCGCGGGTGAACGGAACCAAACGGAACCGAGTTTTATGAGGAGGGGGATAAATTACACTTCCGGTTTGCTCTTATTGCTCATATTTCCTCTCATCACTAATGTCAGAATGACGCAGCTGAATAAAGCAGATGCTGCCCCCCGACAGTCACGCACGTACACGCCTCTTGCGTGAATGAACATGTGAAGAAGAGAGAGGGGCATTGGGGGTTCCGACAGTCCAATGAGGTCGTTTCGGACCCGGTTTCTCAAGGCGCGCGGTTTTGCAGTTTGCGGGATATTTCCCCGCTGATTTGCGCTCCTTGCCTTATAAGGAAAGTCAGTCGTGCCTGTCTGTGATAGGCCGAGCGCTGCAGCTTCAGATTAACCCCCTCACTGCTGAATTTTATTTAATCTGTGAGCCCGCTGTGCGCACGGGACTATTATAAAGATGAAATTCAAGGTTTAGAAAACAACAAATTAACAAAGTATTGGCGGGAAAGTGAACCAATTACTCTCCCTTCTCTTGTTTTCAGAACCTTTTATGTGGTTTTCCAGAAATGTGCGCTGCTGTTTCCAGCCTTAATTGTCGGTTCCGTTGCCTGGACTGGAGTGGGTCTGTGCCGCTCCAGACCGGACCCGGCTGCTGTCTGTCCTGACTGACGAAGATGATTGAACTCAGCGTTAAACCCACAAAAATCCTCCGCTCCGCGCGCCGCTGTGTGAGACTTCACTTCTTTGTGTGACCTTGACTCTGAGGTTCTGTCTGTGTCGAGCATCAGTTGGACCTTTATCATCATAATCATCATAGCATTAAATCTGCAGATCAGTCAACATCAAACGCGCCGTGGCCTTGGCACGAGTGGGGCCTGAGGGGGATCGGATCTGATGCTGCATGCACAATAATCTTAATGTGTAAAAAACACATTTTAGCTACATATGATTATAGGCTCTCAGATTAAAATAATCGAGTCTGTGGATGTAAGGAAACTCTATCCAAGGCCCTGCTAAATACAGGTTGTGAGCAGCACATTCAGGCCAACACGGGTTAAGAATAAAACACAGATCCAGCTTTGCATCCAGCCAGGAGCACGTGGTGCGTTCAGGGTATCCGACCAGCTCGGATTTACCAAAACCTCGACACAGTTCGTGTTGGGCTCAGAAGAGGTTCTCAGTTATAAGACTTTATGACATACCAACTTTTTTGAGACGCCCCTGGGCATCAAACAACTGTAATTACACAGAAAATGTAAGATATCCCCGAAAGGAAACACAAACTGTGAAATGTTCTCTCTGCACCAACAGGAAGGCAATGGTTACATATTTGCTTGTGAGAATCTTTTGTTTTAAGGGGTGGGGGGCTTTTACATATTTGATTTTGACTTAGAGTCAAATTTATTGTAATTTTCAAGACACTAAACAAAATTGCAGACTATCTGTACCAAGAAAAAGTAAATAATAAGTTATAAATAATAAATATTATTAATTGTTAGCCTATGTTTAAAATAAAATCAACCTAAGGTGGCATTATTCTAACATACAAATCGTGTTTAAGAAGTTTAATCTGTTCATAAATCAGTTAAATTCGTCTGAGTGCAGCACATCAGCAAAACAACAACAAAATTATCCGAAAAATCCCGAGTTAATTTTCTCAAGCCACCAGCTGTTTCCAGCTTTATCTTTTTCACAAACTGTCACTGAATGCAGCATGACGGCCATTCCCGCCCCCGTCACCTCCCCCCACCCTGACGTCACACTCACGGCTATTTGCGTGAAGTGTTTTCTGGCTGCAGAGAGAGAGAGGAGAGAGGATCTCCGAGGGGGACGGAGAGGGACGAGGAGCAGAGAAAAAGCTGAGGAGGAGGAGGAGGGGAGGAGCGGAGGGTCTCACATCAGGGAAGGAGCAGGAGATCTGGGGGAACAGATCAGGTGGAATATTCTCCGCTCCCGCGGTGGAAAATGGAGCTCCCCGCCGCCGGAGAGCACGTCTTTGCGGTGGAAAGCATCGAGAAGAAGCGCAGCAGAAAGGTTGGTCTCTGGAGCGCTGGAGGACGTTTCTGCACGCGTGCATGAGGAGAGGCTGATTTCTGTTTGGCTTCCATTCTCACAACGGATCACGTGTTTGTTTATTTTTATTTAAATGTCTTGTTGTTGTTGTTTTTTCCTGAGCTGAGCGCGCGCACTGAATCCCGTTTGCTCTCCTCCGCAGGGGCGGGTCGAGTATCTGGTCAAGTGGAGAGGATGGTCCCCGAGGTGAGGACAGCGACAGCTAAGCACAAACATTCAGAGCGCGAGAACCGGTCAGGAGAGCGTGGGCGCGCGAGCGCACGGGCGGCCGCGCGCGCTCGCGCGC
Source organism: Cynodonichthys magdalenae (assembly GCA_031762555.1). Taxonomy (NCBI): domain Eukaryota; kingdom Metazoa; phylum Chordata; class Actinopteri; order Cyprinodontiformes; family Rivulidae; genus Cynodonichthys; species Cynodonichthys magdalenae. The sequence goes on from JARVJO010000111.1 coordinate 3,378,049, forward strand.
TCCTGTAGCAGATGATGGATGTGGTTTTACGATGTTTGCACAGAAAAGACAACACGGATACTTTAAGAAACGAGTGAATCCTCCTCCTGCTGCAGTGCGTGAGCGTTACGCACGAGGCGCGGGGAGGGACGAGTATCTCCACGTGCTTTTACACAGGAGGAGGACTCACCGCGGAGACTAACTCTTTGCTGTCTCCTCTGTGGACAGGTACAACACGTGGGAACCAGAGGAAAACATCCTGGACCCGAGGCTCCTCGATGCCTTCCAGGACCGGTAGGTTCAAAGCTGCCAAACCAGTTTCACCCAGAGTTACATAACAGGACAGGTTTCAGTTTCCAGTTGTCCTCACAGCATCTGAACTGTCACTCAGGACTCCAGGATTATCCTCTGTTGTGTTTTTCTGCACAAACATCAGTCAGAGGTGCTGACAATGCGTTTATTTTAGGATCAAAGCTGGCAAACCCTCCCTCTGCTACAGGTTTTATTTAAGAGTCAGCATCAGGTTCTGAACACAGAGGGGCCCTCAGTCCAGCTGCAGAATTTTATTCAAGAAGGGTTTACTTAGTTTGAATTATTTAAAAAAGCATTAATCATTATTTTATTCCCAAAAAAGTAAAGTATCAGCTTTATGCTCTATGTTTACTTAACTCTTATTAACAATTATAACAACAAAACCTTCAACAAGTCAAATAAATTTTAGATTTTATGTTTCTTAAAGTTTTATTGATCAGCTGTGATAATAAGGTACTTAATTGGGGGGCAGCATCTGAGGTTGTTTCCCCCAAAAGGAAGCATGATTGGTGCACAAAGGCTACAAAACAGAACTCTCATGTTAAACAGCAACATCTTGTTTGTCCAAGATGCAGATTTACCGTTTCCTTCTGTTCTCAGATTGTATCCATTACCTAAGTCCTCAGTAACACAGATCAGACGCTCAGCACTCACCCAGCCATGTCTGTGAAACCATGCAGGCCTTGTTTCTCTTGAGTCACGGGTCATATGTGGGATGAATGGGCTTTGTGGTCAGTTTGCTGAAAGCACCTAAAGACACATTCATATCAGGCGAAGAAGATGGGAACTTCCTGAAGATCGAATGACACCGATGTTGACTTAAATTCAGCTCATTACATCATCCTACTGCCTGACGCTCAAACTCTCAGGTTATGATGTAACGGAGATGCAAGAGTTAAGCTAGACTCACTAAAACAATCCATGCATGACTGAATAATAATCAGATAGTTCTAGTATCACAGAAACTAGAAGTAAAGGTTGAAGCTGAGGTTTTCCTTCGGTCTGTGAGGCAACTACAGGACTGAAAGCCTCTGTTTTGTGTCGGTCTTAAACCAAAAGACCATTATCACTCTGCGCCTGTTTTTACAGTTTTCTCCCATCTCTTTCCTGAAAGGGAGGGGTTTTATTCAAACTAATTGCTCATCTCTCCGGGGAGCCAAAAAGGTCTGCATGCCAGGCAGTGAAAATACAGCGAGCCGTCGTCATAATTAGATGTGAGGGGAGGAATCTGACATCACTCCTGTCGGCGGTGTTCAGTTACTGCCTTGGAGAGAAGCGTAAAGGGAAGAGGAAAAGCTCTGGAAGATTAATCTGCAGCTAGAATTTAAATTTGAAGGGAGAAGGAGGTGTTAGTGGGAGGAAGAGGAGGATGTTTTCCACGAGGAAGCGTCAGTCCAACTTAAAACACAGGCCTTTCCTGGGCGAGCCTGAGGAGGACACCCATGACGTTGTGTTGCTATGCAACGGTGACTCGTCTCTGCGAGGCGCTTCGCTGATTGTCTGCTGCTTTCTCCTGCAGGGAACGTCAGGAGCAGCTGATGGGATATCGCAAGAGAGGCCCCAAACCAAAACACCTGCTTGTTCAGGTAAGAAAATTAAGATTTATTTTGTTCTTCAACACCAGAACAAATAAAATCCTTATTAAAGTCAAATCTGTTCATTTTAAAAGCTGCACATTCTTGAGCTCACGTCTCCATCTGTATGCTTGAAATTCAATCATTTGGTGCATCAATCAAGAAGCTAAAAAAGGCTAAAGGATCCCCTCAGAGGAGCAGTTTTGTTCCTCTCAGGAGGGTGTTTGGGTAACACATGGGTTAGAGTCAGTGACGGTACTCAAAGCAGCGAGTGACATTCCTCTGAGCTGAGGTCAGAGCCGCAGGAGACACTTTGAAATGTCACTCTGATCACTGCCCGGGAGCCGTAGGAGGCCCGTGTGAACACGGTCCCTGAAATAAACTGTGCGCTTATTCGGGGCCTCACAGTCACACATTCCAACGGGCCCCGTGAAAGCCCCCTGACTCAGGCATGTATGGATACTGTAGGCAAATGATCATTAATCAGAACCACATCCAGTTTGTTAATATTGGAGCTTGTGGGTTTTGATGAAGACTAAATCTTTTCTTCCTTCACAGGTGCCTTCTTTCGCCAGGAGGTCCAGCGTTCTGGCTGACCTTCGAGAGTCGTCCGTGGAGGATGACGCCTGTCAGAAGTCCGGCCCCGTCCAGCCACTTCGTCCCCAGGCCCAGCAGTACCAGCTGAACAGCAAGAAGCACCACCAGTACCAGCCGCTATGCCGGGAGCGCGAGGCTGAGCAGCAGGCCAACGGCAAGAAGCTGTACTATCAGCTCAACAGCAAAAAGCACCACCACTACCAGCCGGACCTGAAGGGGCACGAGCCCGTGTTCGCTAAACCCCGAGAGGTCAAGGCTCCAGAGCTGGCTAACAAAGGATACAACCTGCCCCCGGTGCTGCAGCAAAAGTGGGTTCGGGACAAAGACTCAGGCTGCCTGACGAAAGTGAAGGACATCACCATGGAGCTTAAGAAGCTTCCCGGTAATCTCAACGGCCACAAAGAGCCGGAGAAGAAAACTAAAGAGGACGTTTCAGCTCAGGCCAACGTTGTCAGCGGCGGCAAACTGAAGATCGTAAAGAACAAAAACAAGAATGGGCGGATCGTCATTGTTATGAGCAAGTACATGGAGAGCGGCATGCAGGCGGCAAAAAGCAAAAACTGTGACCCAGAGACAGCTGAGAGGTCAACACGAGGAACAGACAGCAGCGTGGAGAAGCACCTCGCAAAGATGAAGCTTGTCAAAAAGCTCAACCTCGTGAACAGGTTCGCCAAACTCCCTGCCGACAAACCTGCTCTTCTGAGCTCTGAATTAAATGGAGATTCGCCCAAACTAAAGGAACAGACCCTCCGAACAGAGCAGACTGTGACAGAACAAGATAAGAGTGATGAGGTCAGGGGTGGGGAGCAACCTCCAGAGGATCAGCCGGTGCCGCTGACAAACAGACCTGATCTGCCATCGTCTGACAAAAGAGACAGTCAAGCTGGATTTCTGGGACTGAAGCGACCGTTCTGTGATGCAGGTGGTGAGGAGCCCGGTGGTAAAAAGAGGTTTTTGAGCTGCAGCAGCTCCAACGCTGTTCCCTCGCCCTCTCAAAGTGTCGGCCAAAACGGATTCCAGAGTCAGGCGGAGCTGCAGGACCGTGGCTACGCGGAGCAGGAGGAACCCATCGACCTGAGCGTCGTCAAGTCCCGGCCTTCGATTTGCTCTGCCACACAAGCAGATGTGCTGATGCTACCGCAGGACGAGACACAAACACAGACAGAAACTCAGACTGAAACACACAAACCTCCACAGGACAGCTCTGAGCCCGTCTCAAACCACAAAACAAAAAAAGATCAGGTTTTTCCTTCGTTTCAGCCTTTCCTGGGGAACATCGTCATCACGGACATCACTACGAACTGCCTCACCGTTACCTTTAAGGAGTACGTCGCAGCGTAACACCTGGATAACACCTGGATAACACCTGGGAACTGATCAATCTTTGTATTTTTGAAAGCTTGAATGTACAACTGAAACTTGGTGTTTTCATTTTGTAAAAGATTCTTTTGTAAAAAACAAAAAAGGACTTCTTTATAACAATATTTGCATATTTCTACATTATAAACCCAACGTGTTTAATTATTTGTGAAGATTCTGTATGTAATTTAACTATTTCATACTTTGTTCAAACATCAGAGTTGGATTAAATACAATCCCAGATTACAGAAAGTGGGGATGTCGTGGCAAATGTCAATAAAAACTGACTGCAATGTTTTGTACATCTCATAAACTCATATGTTTTTCACAATGGAAACGTTAAAATTTTTTAAAGTGATGAGATGTGCCAATCATTGCATCTGTTTTATTCATACTTTACAAAACATTCAAACTTTTCAGAGCTGGGGTTGTAATTATAGGAACTCTAAAGGAGATGCACTTACTTTTGTAGATAAATTCACTTTTCTATGAATGAAAACTGATTTCTACTCAGCAGAAAATATCAGACTGTAAGGAAGAAAGTTGTGTTGAGTCGTGGTAACTTACACTGTGTCAGAATATGTGTGTGTGTGTGTTTTAACAGAACACGTGCTGCTTGCAGAGGCGATGGGCACGCTCAGACAGGCAGATTAAAAAACGAAGCACCTTTCCTGTTGATAATTTGTGTTTTGGAAACAGATGAGCAGAGAAATGGAAGAATGTGTCTGCTCCTGTTGCCCGCCTTCACAAACAACTCATTTAATCCGTTAAACAGCCTGATTTCAGTTCCAAATCAACACTTTATTCTGAACTCAGCAGGGTTTTTTAGTGTAAAAAGCACATTTCATGAGCAACGTTTTGGGCCCTGTTGGATCCCAAGAAACAGAATTCTGTGCAGATCAAAAACTGAAGGCTTTTGCAATAATAAAACTGTTGGCAGGAGAACCTGTTTGTTGTGTTTCCTTTTCTGATTCAAATAAAAAAGATGACTGGTGATGATCTGAGCACTCAGAAGTGACTGAAAGTCTTTGCTTTAATTTCACACAAACAGAAACATGTAGAACTTTAACCTTCAGCTCCTGAAATCATAATGTTTTACTGCAAATCAAGTCATTTCAGCAACCTCCTGGTGGTCTTCCATTAAGTCCACTTTGTCTCAAACAGACCGATGGAGCGATCTGACACTGATGACCCTTGACCTTTAGTCTTTTATTAAAACTGAAGGTCTGGAGGGGTACACATTTGAATAGGTTGTTGGCCTGATAGTGGAGTAGTGGGGTCTGATCTTGGTCCTTGAGGACCACCATCCTGCATGTCTTACAGGTTACTCTGCTTCGCTTCACCTGCTATGAAAGAATGACTTCAGCAGAACTTGAAAACCTAAACATGCAGCATAGCATTTAATAAACTCACTGTCATTTGTTTCTATCAAACATTTGCACTGACACAAACACACAGTTTTTATTTTATTAAACCAACTGTCTTCACTGCCAGCTTCACTAAAAGTGAACAGAACCCTCCTTGTGCCAAAATCAAAACCAACAAACCTGCATCCCATCCCTGTACCTGTCCTCCAGGTGAGTCACGTAAGCACAACATGCAGTCCTCCTTCCCTCTTTACTTTCTCAACATAATAAATGACTCTACAGACCTGAAACTTCTTATCCTGCAGTCTTTGTTCCCAGACACAATAAATCAGATGAAAGGCAAATTCATAAGTTGTGCAATTTGCCTGATGATCAGATTATTCTGAATCTTTGTTAAATGTCCAGAGAGGACATTTGATCCTGTAAAAGATTGTTCTTATTTCTAGGCTAAAATGAGCAGCTCACGGGTTTTTCCATGTGTGTGCGTGTGTGTGTGTGTGGGTGTGGGTGTGTGTCTAAGCAGCAGGTTACTGAGAACAAATCCTAAATTCTCAGAAGATGAGGAGTGATCCGACAGGATGGAGACCATTTTCTCCGCTGCCGGTGGATCTGCTCTCCGCGCGCGTTTCTGGGAGCAACGACAAAGAAAATGGCTGTCCTCGGTCTCCTCCTCGCGCATTTTATTTCTCACACACACAAAAAAATCGCCTCACACCACAAGCCATGCAGCTGTGATGTAACTTCTTCCGGTGTTTGCGTAATTATCAGAATTATCCAATAAATTGAAATTAATCTTCTGATCTAATCTTCAGCTCAGGTTGCGCCTCCAGAGAGGCTCTGATGCTTTAGTTCTCCTGCTGAAAGAAATGTTCCTTCAAAAGAAAAAAAGCCTTTTTAGAGAAATTCCCTTTCACCTCAGAGTCTCGGATGGGCCTGCGGGTTTTTACGCACAGCTGTGCGCGTCAGAAAGCCCCATCAGTTCTGTGATGGCTTCAGATTAACAGTCTCTTTCACTGCGAGGCGTTTATTTACAGAAAATTAAAATTCAGTGATCTCATCGGGTTTTGCAACGCAGCGATTTAAAAGCCGCATCTGTCGGCTCAGTCATCCTGCAAAGGGCCTGAGGAGCACAGACTCATAATAACAGTCTGTAAAGTCTCACTGAGAAATTACGTCACGGAGTGTTTTCTGTTTAACCCCAAACAACTGGATGAGCTCAGGACAGTCCACCTGAGGACAGCAGGACAGATCACTTGCAGCTTTCTGTCTGTGTCTGCAGCTCTCACCCTGGCCACGTGCCAAACCTATAACATTTGGGCTAAACACTGACGGGGGGTGTGGGGAGACGGGATTTTGGTTTCTTCTGTAAGAATGTTCCAGTGAAAGCCACTGACGCGTAAAAAAAAACCCAGATGCGCATGCGCAACGAAACCTGTTTCCCGGTCGGTTCTGTTGTGTTAATTATCACCACAGCTCCGGGCCTGAAGCAAAGCAGTGCAACCACACACAGTGAGATATCCAGATGAGTGCTTGGCCTCCACATGTGTGCTTTGGAGTTACCATGGCAACGCAATTAGCCAGACCTAAACACAAAAATGGAGCTCAGTCAGTTTGGGCTAAATGTCGGTGCTGCAGAATCTGTCAGTAACCTGCAGCTTTACTGTTGGTGTTACTTATTCATTTATTTTCATTAAAACTGACCAATTAGGTGGTAGTAGCTGAGTGTCATCTCCAACACTCTGACTGATCTACTTTACATGTTACTGAAGATTTATTTTTGTTTATTGGGGAGTTTCTCTTAATCGAGATTTTATGAGTGTCTGTGCGTCGTTACCGAGGGTTTCCTGTCTGTGCGCGCGCGCCGGGATCCGCGTCCTGCCCGGATACAAGGCAGCCAATGGTGTTCGGACGCGGCAGCGGTGCTGCACTGCAGGCGCGCGCAGACCAATGGCAGCCGTGGTCTGAGCTGCGCCCTGATTCTCCCCGGGCTCTGGTCGAGACATTCTGCACGAGATGAGAAAACAAAACAAAAACCTCCGAGTTGAGAGAAAAGATCGATAGAAAAGAAATATGCAAATAGAAATGATTCACCTCCTGAGGGGAGGAGAGCGCGTGACTGAAATCTGTTGGTTCTGATCATTTTTATAAAACTGATCAATTATTCGTCTGATTTTGAGATGTCAGCTCGATGTACTGAAGAGTTCCTGATCAGGAAACAGTTTCTGTAAATGTTTGAGGTTAATTGGATCGTTTTAATTGGACGCAAGAGAAAATAACAACCGTTTGCGCTGATTGGAAATTTTACAGCTCCGACTCGTCTTTCAACCGCCTGGGAAGAAATCAAAACCAGAAATATTGTGTTAAATTTCCGCTTTTTAATCAGCCGATAGTTTTGTCTTTAAACGTTTTTGTTATGATGAGGCTGAAAGAGCGCAGCTCTTCTTCAGGTTTAAATCAACAACAACTCAGTTAAAAACAGATTTATCTGCAGAGTGACTAATTATTGTTTTAAGTCAGACCATTTTTCAGCTCACATAAGAGAGCGGACATTTTCCAAATATTTAATTTGTTTGAAGCTTCCACATTCACAGTCACATCCCGCTTTCGGCTCTGGAAAACAATAAAAAGATTAAAAAATGATATTTTACTGCCAGTAAAACAATCTAGCAAGCAGGTGAAATCAGGAAGCTTAAAAAACAGGGAAAAAATGTTTGTTTCACCCTATCATATTAATCTGGCTTTTTATGGTTTCATGTAAAAAAAATAAAAAGAAATCATGAAACGTCCATATAAATAAAATGGAAATAATAATAATAATAAGAAGAAGAAGAACACCAGAGACCCAAAACTGTTACTAATCTGGATGTGAAATATGAAAATAATTGAATGTTTTGACAAACTCCTCCAAACACTGGCGTAAATTTCTTTCTGTGGTTTTTTTTTTCTGTTTTTGTTTTTAATATTTGTACGATTTGTTTTGGCGCAGTACTGTTTTTTTTATATAAAAACCCGTTCACCTTAGGTTTTCTGATGGCCTGAAAACCTAAAAAACATAAACTTTTTTGTCTTTTATTTTTAATTAGTTTGAAGGTAAAACATGGATATTGCAGCCGACAAAATTAATCAGATAAGTGATATTGTTTTCCTTAACTGTTTATTATCATAAACAATTTATAAATTATCATTATACCGACAGAATAATTTATAACGTTCATCATTATTAATTCATTTTTTCCCTCGTATCTGTTAAAGATGAAGACCATTCTGTTTTAAAAGACATTATATTTTAGCACCTGTGGGAACAATTTACATAAAGCCGCCAAACATATTTCGGCCTCTTTAAAATAAAAAGCATTCAAAGTGCAGATGTTTTTAGGCCTATCTGAAGAAAAAAATGTGCTTTTATTTTCCACATCAAACAAATTTGCAAAGATACACGTGAATGTTTCACATATTACTGGCTAATTGAGTAAGCATTGTTCTTAATAATTAATCATAATAAATCTACTGCCTTCCTGCTTCATTATGAATCCACGGGTTTTCGGGATGACGCATAAAAGTCTGTGTTGTCACTTTTCTCTTAAGCCACGTGCGTTTCTCTCCATATGGCATAAATTCCGCGAAATGATTCACTTCACAAGAGCGTCTATGAAAAGAAATAAAGAGAAACCTTTTAGCGAATCCTCCAAGTAGGAGGCTCCGCCCCCTTCACTTAGAAACCCGAGCACGTAGCAACGGTTCGACCAATAGGAGCTCTCCCACTGCTTCCACCGACTGCGGTTTCTAAGCAACGCCGTAAAAAACTGCGCTGACGTCCATTCTTGTTTCGGGAGTATTATGGTCTGTCGGGAATTTAGAGTGGCTGGGACTGCAAGGAGGGAGGGGTAGGACGGGGGGCGATAGCTGCCGTAGCAGCACCCAGCTAACGGGTAGGTAGCACTGGAGTAAACATGGAGCTGTCCGCCGTTGGGGAGAGAGTGTTCGCCGCCGAGTCAATCATCAAACGGAGGATAAGGAAGGTAGGCGGGAGATGGAGCGTGCTCTGTTTCTCCGAGAGAGCGGAATACAATATAACACCGGTGCTCTGTTACGCTGCATGCTAAAGCAGGTCGTTTCTGTTTGTTTCTGATGGCATGCAGGGTCGGATCGAGTACCTTGTGAAATGGAAAGGGTGGTCGCCAAAGTAAGCAAGTCTTATATTTTGTCTCTGACGTGTTTTGAACCCGCAGCTCTCGAGTGCCTCGGCTCGGGGTGTTAGCTTTCCGAAGCTAGCGGGATTAAAAAACAAGCACGCGATCCATATATTTTTCTAAATAATTCTCATTAGCTCGCAGGCTAACGCCGCTCCCGTCGGTCTGACACGAGTGTTTCACCCCGCAGATACAGCACTTGGGAGCCGGAGGAGAACATTTTGGACTCTCGCTTGTTTGTCGCTTTCGAGCAGAGGTAAGGACCGACGGAGGACATGTCCAACCAAGTGTCCTCGGTGCACTTTGCTCCCGTGACGCTTCATCATGTCTGTTTTGTCCACAGGGAGCGAGAAAGAGAGCTGTATGGGCCCAAAAAGAGGGGACCAAAACCTAAAACATTTCTGCTCAAGGTAAACTAAAACAGAGCTTTTTATACCATTTATTTAATTGTTATTATTATGCATCAAACTGCTTGTCTCTAAGCGTTATTAAAAGCTTAGGAGAAAGTAAAAGCATTTGTCTTTTCCTTAACAAGAACGATTTTTGCTAATTGTGTGTACTCTTATAATAACAAATTAGATTTCTGATGAAGTTGCGTTATATTTAAGACAACACATTCAAAACATATTATTTTTTACAACATTCAAATACATATTTTCCTTTAAACCTATGATCCAAATATCAGCTCTTGTTTTACTAAAATTAATTATTGAAAATTAAAGCGTACAGATACGAGGAAATTAGAATACTACTTTATATATTTTAATTTTAATGTGATAAATACCTGCGATAAAGTGTCTTACTTTGTCTCTGTGTAAAAGCAGAGGTTTCAATGAGTTCATTCTGCTGTTTTGAAAGTTTTATTATGTGACAGCATCTTAAATTAATCAAACTAAACCTCTTTTTTCAGTATCATTCTGTTCATCGCTGAACATTTTCCAGTAAACCTTCCTTTGAATTCTTATTTCTTGTGTTACAGTTTGGTGCTGTCCTGTTTATCTATTAAACCTTTAATTTATTTAATGCTTGACCGTTTCTCTTACTGAATATGAAATAAGTCTTGTAATAGTCGCTTGTTTTCTGGGAAACCTTTATATTTTTATTTTGTGGAGACGTCTGAAGGAAGCCTGGATAAATGGAGGGTTCAGTCGGCTTGTTTACTCCCAAATAAGCTTGTGTTTCCTGATTTGAATACCTTAAAACTCCCGCCAGGAGTGACTCAGCAGCTGTTTGTATGTTTCCTGCTGCTGAAACAAATCATTTTTTATTAGTTACCAGGTAACACATTGATCACATGAAGGAAATTTACTCAGAATTCCCTGAATTTACTTCCTGTATGAGACCAAGCCAGGGCTTCATTTTTAGCTTTAGCTCCAAGAAAAGTTGTTTGATTTGTTTATTAAATTATTTATTTATGTAAGAATGAAAAAAATCTAAACATTCATCAACAAGCGTTTGTTGAAAGTATAAAGACCATCGCTTAAAAAACTGGAAATTCTGTTTATTTTTGGACTTCAAACAATTTGTCCTCTGCTTGTTAAAAGTGTTTTTATTAATATCAATTGTTTAAATTAAGAAATAAATTCATGTTATGTGAGGCATTAAGGCCTGTTCCATCAGGTTTTCTGTTCAGTAATGAACTGTTTTTCTGAGTAAAAAAACAAAAACTTGTTTGTTAAACTGCTGAATGTTGTCAGTAAATCAGATTTAGTTTAATATTTATTTAAACATGTAACCTGGCAGCTTTTTCTGTTCAAACTGTTCGAAGGTGAACTTTTTCTACACCAATTAGAAAAAGCAGAATGTTGTCATTTTTCATTAAAAAACATGTATAGTTTGCTTTCAGGCCCAGGCCTCCCTTGAAAAAGAGATCTGAGATCTCAACAGGACTTGCCAGGTTAAATAAATAATTAATTTGTTATTTTAAATATTTTTTCAGGCCCAAGCTAAAGTGAAAACCAGGTCCTACGAGTTCAGGAACGAGGTGGTCCGAGGGATCACCTACCCGAGCCCCGAGCCGGTGGTCACCCCCAGGGCCCGGGAAGGCCTGAGAGCAGTCGTTCCCACCATCTTCCCCCCGAGCGCGGTCAATCGTGGGGAAAGCGTGTACCTGGGAGCGTCCGAGTTCTACGACCATCAGCAGGCAGATTTAGACGGACCCAGAAAGAGGGGGCCGAAGCCGAAGCCCCGGCTCGCGGACGGCAGCTGCGGACCCTCTGCCTCCGAGCCCCACAAGAGGAGAGCGGAGGAGCAGCTGAGCCACGGCTCACACAAACTCACCAAAGTCCAGGGGGGTGAAGAGGTGAACCGCAGACACCCAGAGAACCACAAGCACCACCATCTTTACCACCACCATCATCATCATCATCATCACTACTCACAGAGCCGTGACCCGTCCGGCAGCACCCCCTACAAGCAGCTGTACTCCCACCGCAGCCTGCAGCCGTACAAACCGGACTCACACGGGTCTAAGTCCGGCTCGGGTCACTTTGCTGCCTTCCAGCACCGCTCCAGGACCAGCCCGGACCGGCCGGCCACGCCCCCTCGCATGGAGAAGCCCTACTTCCTGGACAGGCCATCGCCGACCCGTGTTCTGGACGACTCGGACGACGTGACCTGGAGACCGAGTCTGAGCACCGTGGACCGGGTTCTGGTGACGGACGTGACGGCCAACCTGCTGACGGTCACCATCAAGGAGAGCAGCACCTCTGAGGGCTTCTTCACACACCAGAGATGATTTCTTCCAGCTTCCTGCCGGTTCTGAACGACTGTGTGATTCTTCAACAAATCTCTTCTTCTGTAAAGTAAATAAAAACAGTTCTGCCGTGTTCATACGTGTAAATATGAGAAAGTCTGACATCTATTTAATGTACCGACCAAATTAAAACAAGTCCATTTCACTTCGTGCACTGCTGACCGTGATGGTTCGGTGTTACTTCCTGTTCAGAGTTTTTAAAATTTCACTGTTTTTCTAACAAACTAAATGTATTTTTAACATTTGTTATAAAACATGAAGGCCTAAAAATTTAATTGAGTTTATTTTTCCTCCATTTGAACCAATTAGACCAGCCGTTCCTGTTCCCTTCAGAAGGGTTAATTAAAAAAAAAAATTAATTAAACTGAAGCACTTTGAATTCAAAAGTATTAAAATATAAAACGTTATTGTCTTGGAAAATTGTTTTGTTTTTTTGTCTCTAAGATAAATGAATAAAATCAGCACTTGTGACTAAAAGTTCATATTTTATTCTGTTAGTTCCCTGTTTTCACCTGAATCTTTGCTGTAATGAAGAATTATCTGCTTTTTAGATGCTTTACAATAAAAAAGATGAATTTCTCAGTTTGAGTTTTTTTCCTGTTATTTTATTTTATATTGAAGAAATTATCTATTTAATTTATTTCTTTGAGTTTTTTTCCAGTAAAGCTGTTAAATGAGGCCTTTTTATTGCAAATTTTTTTTTGACTCATTTCTGTTAATTTATCTGCTTTAGTTAAAAAATTTTTTTCAAAATGACAGATTTTTCCCGCTTTAATAAGATGAATATGTTGGAGCTCAGCGCGGATTTACGGCCCATTTTCTTTTTTTTTAGTATGTTTTTAATCAAAGACGCAGAGGACATCATGATTCTCTGAGCTCTAAAATTATATTTTTTCATTTGTTTGCAGGTAGCAGCGACTTTTATTTATTTTTTAAAATTTTTATTTGTTCAAAACAATATAAAAAGTTTTTTAAATAATATATTCTGTAATCTTCGGCTCATTTTATAAACACAACTTAGGTACAAATTAAGTAAGGCACTTTTAAAAAATATTTATTTTTACCTTATGAGTTTTGATTAAAACGTTAATTTAAAAAAATCCGTTCCGTGAATAAATAATTACAATTTAATTACATAAGAAATAAAGAGGAAAGCCGTTTCAGTAATTTTTATTTATGATTTTTTCGTGTTTAGGGTTGATAAACAGCTAAAAGAACAAAATAAAATAAACCTAATTAGCTTTAACCTGCTAAATAAACAAGATCTTTAATCATTTCATGTTTCATTTTTAACTTTTCAGTTTGTTGTTTCTCTCAGGTCCATCTTCTGTATCTTCTGGACTTTTTTCTGCAAAGACAAAATATATAAATTTCATAATTAATTTTATGCAAGTTTAAGATAAAAGCTCATTTTAATCTGTTTAAATTTCCTCCTGACTTTCTTTCCCGGACCTGAGACTCGCGGTCCTCCTCAAACCGGATGTCCGTAGTTCCTGTCGCAGCGCGGGGGGCAGTGGGGGTTCAGCCAGTACTCCAGGTTGGTCTCCCGGGCCCTCTGGTCCAGGACCTGCATGTGGAGCATGTGCTCCTGCATGGACGGGGGGGGGGGGAACCGGAGCAAAGGAATTGAAATCAGGAGTCACATTAATTAAACCCCCATCAAACCAGCTAAACCCATAAAAGTTTTATTTTACAATCAAACAATAGATTCAAACTCATTTTAACGTCAACACAGAAGAAAAAAAATTCTGCAAAGAAGTCAGAAAATAAAACAGAAATGTATTTATTGTCAAAAAACAAGATAAAGATTTTACGGCAGAACAGCGCCACCCTGTGGACAACTGAGGGAAATCACTCAGATGGATAAATGATATATGGTATTGAGCAGAACAGGTTTAAAAACTGAACTTTTTGTTTACTATGACTCCTCATAAAACATCACAAATCTTTAGTAACATTTTGATAAAACACTATAAAATAATTTTAAAGCAACAAACTGTAACTTTCTGCAGGAAGGATTAATTGTTCTCAAGCTTAAAGAAGAAATGTGAAATATCGTTTTGCTTTATTTCAGGCTGTTCTAAATTAGCTTCTTCAAACCAGCTGATAAACAATAAAACATTTTATTAATCTTCATTCTGACTGGATCTTACCCTCATCGGCTCGTCAGGGTGTCCGGCCGTCAGGGGTCTTTCCTGCCTCTTGCTGCGAAGAAGCTGCTTGGCAAACTTCTCCTTGATGACGGGGTTTGCATCTAAATAAGAAAAAAAAAACATTTTATCCTGTGAGCCACTCGCTCAGTTCTCCTCCTGCAGCTCGAAAAAAACAGCACACGATTCGGAAAAGGCTGCAAAAGCATTTCTTCTTCTTTTAGCCGCAGTCTGTAAGCATCTGATGGTGTTTATAGAGAGGAATGTTACCATGTTGCCCAGATGCACCCCTATACCATCAGAAAGGCATGCTTTTGAAGTGTGCACTGATAAAATTCTAAATTATCACGTTTCATAATATGTTTTGCAGATTTGGGGCTATAAAAGTAAAATAACTCTTGTTTTGAGTCAGAGTTCGTTCCTGCTTGTTTTTAATCTCAAAAAAAAGTTTATTTTTGCCTTGTTCGGTTTGTCTTTTCATAAAGGCAGCAGCTGTTTAGGTCTCAGCAGAACCAAACCACTGAGGTTCTGTTCAGCTCTGTTTGCTCCCCGACACTGACCCCACAGGAGCTGCTTTCACTGCAGAGTGAGGAGGTCTCTCTCTAAACCCACTCCCTCCGATCTTGGGAGCCGGGTGGGTAACAAAGTTCTCATTCATCCTTCTGGCTGAAGAGAAGAGCCGGAGCGCCTCCTGCAGGCAGCCACCGGGAGCTGCAGCCCGATTCTGTCAACAAGAGAGCAGAACTTCTGATGGTTCTGCTGCTGAGACCTGAAAATAACCCAAATTAACAACCGATCTGAACTGTTGCTATTTGAAATTAATACCGAAACATCTCAAATAAATAATTTTCCCACCATGAAAACATGTTTACCTTTAACAACCAGACAAACGAGCCACAGCTGCAAATAAAAACTTATAGAAAAGCATAAACAGTCTTCCTGTACCCGAGCAGCAGGTCAGCAGCAGCAGAACGAGCAGAAACACCAACAGCTTCTTCATTTTCATCACCTCCTCCTGCCTGAGACTTCACAGCTCTGAGCTCAAGAGACCAGGGAAGAAGGGGAACATTCTCCTCTTTCCCTCCTCCTCCTCTAAACCCACTTTGTTACATAGTGTTCAGTGCAAAAGTCCTGATCCACTTCTGATTTCAGTAAGATTCCTTTTTCCTTTTTCTCTCTCCACAAGCCTTCAACTAATAAAACAAACAATAAATAATGTTTTAGAGAAAAAAGTAAAATGGTCAATAAATTAACATATCAACAGTTAAAACATGCTGTTAAATAACTTTACATTAACAGATTTACTTCATGAGTTGTTTTTATTTTCATTTTTCATTTTATTTTAGAAAGGTATTTTATTTTACAGTCGAAATGATCAAAAAACACATTTGTTCAGCAAAACTTTGGATTAATTTAAATTTAAAACACTGTTTCTGATTAATACTTTCATATTTATAACTTATTTGTGTCTATTTCGACGTCAATTGACTGCTGCCCTCTGCTGGACAGATGAGGAATTACTACTTATATAATAACTACTGCCCTCTGCTGGACAGATGAGGAATTACTACTTATATTATAACTGTTGCCCTCTGCTGGACAGATGAGGAATTACTACCTATATTATAACTGTTGCCCTCTGCTGGACAGATGAGGAATTACTACTTTTATAATAACTGCTGCCCTCTGCTGGACAGACGAGGAATTACTACTTATATTATAACTGCTGCCCTCTGCTGGACAAATGAGGAATTACTACTTATTCAAAAGGAAAAAATAAGTAGG
>JARVJO010000111.1:3395444-3407908 GCA_031762555.1 Cynodonichthys magdalenae
TATATTATAACTGCTGCCCTCTGCTGGACAGACGAAGAATTACTACTTATATTATAACTGCTGCCCTCTGCTGGACAAATGAGGAATTACTACTTATATTATAACTGCTGCCCTCTGCCGGACAGACGAAGAATTACTACTTATATTATAACTGCTGCCCTCTGCTGGACAAATGAGGAATTACTACTTATATTATAACTGCTGCCCTCTGCTGGACAGACGAAGAATTACTACTTATATTATAACTGCTGCCCTCTGCTGGACAGATGAGGCATTACTACTTATAATATAATTGCTGCCCTCTGCTGGACAAATGAGGAATTACTACTTATATTATAACTGCTGCCCTCTGCTGGACAGATGAGAAATTACTACTTTTATTATTCCTGCTGGACAGATTAAGAATTACTAGTTATTTTAACACGTCTGCCCTCTGCTGGACAGATGAGGAAATATTACTCTATAACTGCTGCCCTCTGCTGGACAGATGAGGAATTATTACTTTATAACTGCTGCCCTCCGCTGGACAGACAAAGAAATACTACTCATGTTATCTCTGCTGCCCTCTGCTGGACAGACGAGTAATTACTACTTTTGTTATAACTTCTGCCCTCTGTATTGAACCACATTTACCCTTGTCTTTGAACATAAATTGTCTGGTTTCACTGGCCACCCATTGGCCAAAAATAAGAACAATTTTGTATTATAAATTTTATTTTATTTTTAGCCAAATGGCATATCCACAAATGCCACTACCATAATCAAAAACCTTTTTCTTTCTATTTTATTAAATGAAGTCAACAATATATTAAAATTATCAGATATTCTACAAATATGAAAGCTATTAAAACTTGTGCAATATTTGATCTCTTTCAAGTCTTTATGTAATATGTTATTTTAAATTGTTCTGCATTTTGTTCCTATTAAAAAAAAGAATTGAGGTGCTTCTATTATTCCCTTTCACAATAAAATTAGGTTGCGACCATGAAAATGTATATATATATTTTTAAAAAAACCTTCTGTCCTCTGCTAGACAGATTGGGAATTACTACTTAAATCATAATTTTTGACCTCTGCTGGACAGATGAAGAGTTACTACTTATATCATAGCTGCTGCCCTCTGCTGGACAGACGATGAGAATTACTTCTTTTATCATAACTGCCGCTCTCTGCTAGACAAACGCATCGCCAAATTTTAGTTCAGTTGTTTAAATAAATAAATTCGTGTTTGCTGAGGTTAATTATTTGTGGCAGCTGTCTTAAATTGAGTTGACAGAAAAGGTTAATCAGTCGAAGACTTACATCCACATAATATTTTCATCACAGTGTTTCATGAGATGTTTTGCTATTTAAACAGTAACTGTGGTTTATGATTTTTAATAGGCATTATCACAAAATAAAGCATTTTTTCATTTTTTTATTATCCTGTAAAATAGCTTACATCTTCCACTTGTCTTCAATATATTTCACATAGTATCACACATTACAACTATTTGATTCGCCACCACCCCCACCCAAAAATTAAATAAATAAAATTATTTGTTCCAGAAAAGAAATAAGTATTTTTCTAACCAGGTTTTCCTCTGTTTTCCATTGAAAATCTGCTTTTCTTGCTTTTTACGGAAATGCGAGTGAACTATCTTGGTGTATAGTCTCTGCAAAGACGATAACTTCCGGTTTAAAAGTGACGTCGTTGTATTTTGTGTTTTCATTTTAGACACTTGCGTCTCAAATCCAGTGGCAGGGTCTTGTTGGTGTCTCTAAACATGAGTCTCGCAGGGGAAAGCGCTGAATGTTCCAATCAGTCTGTTTTTATCACGTTTCTCTTCGCTTCTCTCGTTTCCGGTCCGTAAGAATCACCGCTCCGCTAACCGCTGCAGCAGCTATGTGCGAGAAGGGGGACGAGGCGCGGGAGGACTGCGGCTCCCGGGAGGAGTGGACGCTGCTGTTCTGGACCTCTCTGGCCGTCATCGTCCCGGTCATCATCACGCTGTGGTGCAGCGCGCAGCGCCACAAGCGGAAAACCCACATGAGGGAGTTCTTTCGGAAGAGCAAACACGGCTGGCATTACACGGACCTGTTCAACAAGCCCACCTACTGCTGCGTCTGCTCGCAGCACATCCTGCACGGAGCTTTCTGCGACTCCTGCGGAGTCTGCGCCGACGAGCAGTGCCTTCGGAGGGCCGACCGGAGCCTGCCGTGCAAGGAGATCATGGCCCCGGCACGGCCCGAGGATGGGGCCGCGGAGCACCGCTGGGTCCGAGGGAACGTTCCGCTGGCCAGCTACTGCGCTGTGTGCAAACAGCAGTGTGGGACCCAGCCCAAACTCTGCGACTTCAGGTACAGTTCATGGTGCAGAACATGTTCAGAGAGGTTTTATCTGGTCCTGACTGCCTGGTTGTGGCTCCTGGACCTAAACCGGGACATGTTTCAGCTGTCAGGTGCGTTAACACAACGCCAAGGCAGAAAGACATCAGCAATGACCTTAGAGAAGCCATCAGTTTGGGAAAGGTTAAAGGTCATTTCAAAAGTATTAAAGTTCTCTAACATAGCAGCATGATTTAGGTTTGCAGTGTTTTATCTGAAGGAACCACAGATGTTTACCCAGAATGCACAGCAACTTATTTGGAGAAAACTGATGTTGGCACGGTGGTGGAAGGTTGATGATCTGGCTTGTTTTGCAGCCTGAAGTCAGGAACTCCTCTCGACTTCTGCTTGCATTTTGCTTCTTTTTAAATTGATATCAGCTAATGTTCTGCCTCGTTTAGCTTCAACAACTCTCATCGTTGTTTTCCGTTTGTCCCTCAGGTGCGTGTGGTGTCAGACCACGGTGCACGACGACTGCATGGACAGCCTGGCCGATGCAGACGTGTGCGATCTGGGCGAGTTCCGCAGCCTCATCCTCCCGCCTCACTACCTGCACCGTGTGAACAAGCTGCGCCGCCGGCACCCGGACGAGTTCGCCAAGGTGACGAGACTTTCCTGAGGCGATCTCCGCGGGCGCCGAGGAGAAAATGTTGATTGTGTTCTTGTCGCCCCTGCAGCTGGGGGCGTCCTGCGGCGGCGGCTGGACTCCGGTGCTGGTGCTGGCTAACACGCGCAGTGGGAACAACATGGGCGAGGCTCTGCTGGGGGAGTTTCGTACCCTCCTCAACCCGGTGCAGGTCAGAGTCCAAACGTCTCCTCTCTGGTCAAATTGGGCCCTGTGTTCTGATCAGAAGTGGTCTGTCCTCTCCAGGTGTTCGACCTGTCTCAGCTGGCTCCGGCCAAAGCTCTCCAGCTGTGCACCCTCCTGCCCCCCGGCAGCGTGCGGGTGCTGGTGTGTGGAGGAGACGGCACCGTGGGCTGGGTTCTGGACGCCATAGATGCCATGAAGCTTAAGGTGATGAGGGGAGATTATCGCTGTCTCTGCTTCTCTGTGTAAAATTCTCACCATGTCTGCGTCTTCGGTTCCTCAGGGTCAGGACCAGTTCATCCCCAGAGTGACCATCTTGCCTCTGGGGACAGGAAACGACCTGTCCAACACTCTGGGCTGGGGATCCGGGTATGCCGGAGAGATCCCCGTGGAGCAGGTCCTCCGGAACGTCTTGGATGCCGAAGTGGTTCGAATGGACAGGTGGGGCGTCTCTGACTGGGCCTTCTGATAAAGGTTCTAATGTTTTGCGTTGACAATTCTTTCTGCACAAACTGATTCTCAGGTGGAAGGTGCAGGTGGCTTCAAAAGGCTCCTACTTCCGTAAACCGAAGGTGAGTCTGGTTTCTGGTTTTTAGTGTAAATCTTTGCGTGTCGACTGAACCGACCCTGACCCTCCTGAAGGTTCTGACCATGAACAACTACTTCTCCGTGGGACCCGACGCCCTCATGGCCCTCAACTTCCACGCACACCGTGAGAAAACGCCGTCCTTCTTCTCCAGCCGCATCATAAATAAGGTCTGAATTCTTTGTTGGAATAAAGAAATGCTGCTGAGGTGTGAGCGCGAGTGTGTTTGATACCAACACACACGCTTTGTTCTGTGGTCGTCCCCTCAGGCCGTCTACTTCCTGTATGGAACCAAAGACTGTTTAGTGCAGGAGTGTAAAGACCTGGATAAAAGGATCGAGGTAAAGATCAGATTATTTCTTCCATCGTTTCAGTCGGGAACTTGATGGGAAAGTGTTTGTTTGTTTTGCCAACAGCTGGAGCTGGACGGGGAGCGGGTGGAGCTGCCCAGTCTGGAAGGCATCATCGTTTGTAACATCGGCTACTGGGGGGGCGGCTGCAGACTCTGGGAGGGGATGGGGGACGAACCCTGCCCCCCGACTCGGTGAGGCCTACTTGGGCTGTTCGCTCCGGTTCTTGTGAAAACTCAGACCGTTGTTTTGTTTTTGTTTGGGTTTGTTTATGTTAACGTTTTGTTTGTCTCGTCCTGCAGGCTGGACGACGGGCTGCTGGAGGTGGTGGGGGTGTTCGGCTCCTTCCACTGCGCTCAGATCCAGGTCAAACTGGCCAATCCTGTGAGGCTCGGACAGGCGCACACTGTCAGGGTGAGGCAGCGACACACACACACACACACACACACACACACACACACACACACACACACACTTTGTTTCCCTATCCTTGTGAGGACTTTCCATTGACTTTCACCCCCCAAAAAACAGCCTCAGAAGTCGTGGGGACCGGGATTTCGGTGCACACCGAGCCTTTGGTCCCCACAAGGATGCAATTTCCTGAAAAATCGTCCCCACCAAGTAGCAAAAACCTGGCCAAACACACACACGGTCCTGCCACAGAACTTCCTGTTGTCTCATTAGGTTGGTTTTAAAGGAGCTGTTTGTCAGAATCTAATTTGAACAAATCTGATTAGAGACATTGTGCTCATTTCCCTTTCCTGATCTCACAAACTCGTCAATATTCACCAAAAAAAAAGAGTCTTTAATGGAATCTGTTTCCTGTTCCGTCTCCAGCTGGTTCTGAAGAGCTCCAAGATGCCCATGCAGGTGGACGGGGAGCCGTGGGCTCAGGGACCCTGCACCATCACCATCACCCACAAGACCCAGGCCTTCATGCTGTACCACAGCTCCGAGCACACAGACGACGAGTCCAGCGCCTCGGAGACGGAAAGCCCCACCCCTCAGGACTCTCCCAGACCCCCGGGTCCTGCTTCCCCTCGAGCCTGACGCTCCTCAATCATCACTTTGTTCGCTTCAGTTCCACTCTCCTCTCACACAATCAGGTTTTAGAGGGGTATTTTCTGTTATCTGGGAGAAGTTAGTTTTATTTATTGTGACCTGAGCTCAGGCTGTTCCAGGGGGGCGTGGTGGGGGGAGACTGCTGTTTATTTGCACTGATCCTTTGTGCCGTATGGAGGCCAGATGGTTAACTGTGCTGTATTTATCATAGTGTTTTTAAAACTTAACCCTCCTCCTCCTTTAAGCCATGTTTAAAGCAACCATAAAGCTGTAAAACAAAGGAAACTGTCCCATGACGGCAGACGCTTTACTCCCCAGTTTATATTCCAGTCCAAGCACAAAAACAGTGGAGAGTTTAGGAAGAGGCCAAAACATTTGTTGAATTCTCCTTCGTCTCTGATGTTTACTGTTTTTTTATTTGCACTGAATGGTCCTGCAGGAGTTACACTTTTATTTAAAAAAAAAAAAAAGCACCAAGTAAATAAGAACCGCCTTCACCAAACTATTTATTTCTGGTTGTCTCTGCAGACTCGTAGCTGGTTTAGATTTTGTACTGCACTGTTTTTACCCTGCCCAGGATGTAGCTGGAGCTTTGCCATAAGCGAGATTCACTCTGTTCTGATTTTCTGTTACGTGAGCCGTCCGTTTCCCCGATCGTCTCAGCGAGGTGGCAGGATGGACAGTATTTTCACACCACTATAGTTCCGTGTTTGTCGGATCTGTTGCACCTTGTTGTTCCCTGACTGAATCGTTCCTCTGAGCCATATCAGGAAAGTCTGCAGAATGTCAGGTCAACGTGGAGCAGGATTCAGTTTTTAGCCATGTGATGCCTACGCTTTTAAACATTTCAGAGTCCTTTAGGTCCAAGAGCACCTGCTTTACCTTTTTACAGGGGTGGTTTTATTTTAAGTGAGGCTGTGTGGTGTTGTGAGCAGTCACTGTCTTACCTGCAGCAGACTGCAGTCGGAGTGATCTGTTTGGAAAGGGTTGGGAAGAATTTCTCATAACATGAAGCTAACAAGAATGAATTTCCTCCAAAACTAAAACCGTTCAAGCAAGGTTTTCTGTTTAAGACTTGACAAAAGCCATCTAAAAAAAATAAAAATTCTTCACATAAGAATAGCAAAGCTATTAAAGTGCAAAGCCGTTTATATGCATTATATTTTGTTACCAAAAGGGCAAAATATTTGATTCCAGACTAAAAAAAACTTGAGTAAAAGGTTGTTTTTGTGTAATAGCCACTATGCGCACAGTTCCACTTAGCAACACGTGTAAAAAAAAAAAAAAAAAAAGCTAAGAAAGTAAACAACAATGTTCTGCAATTTAAAATGTAAAATTACCAAAAATAGTTTTTGTTTGAACCATTTAAAAAGTTTAGGTTAATTGGTTTCTGCTCTAATTGACTCTCGACTCGACCAAACTGAGACGACTTCATGTTGTCTGATGCAGGTAAGACACTGACTGATCGCAGCTGCTCTGCCTCAAAACAATAAAACTATCCCTGTTTACCAGAGCTGTATCTGTGTGTTGCACTGAATTAGTTTTGAAGTAAAAGACATTCAAGTGTTTATAAGGATTTAAAAGCTGTTTCCTGTTTAAACCTAATTTATTTTGTTGTGATAAAAAACTGATAAATCTGAGGTTTTAGTTGATTTTAGTCAAGTATCACAGTCCTGCTGTAACAAAAGATTTAAATTGACCATATCTGAAATATGGCTTTTTTTTTTTGCCATTGGTAAAATAAAAAGTTTCTAAATCTTGATAAGCGACAGAAAAAGTGATTGTGTTCAAAGGTCAACACACTGGGAAACTTTGTTCCTTCTGTTAAGAACAAAAAAACAGAAAACTGCTTCATTTAGGAGGAAAATCAAGGTTTTAATTCAAAACAAGGCTGTTTACAAGTGAAAATACTTCTGATGGAGACGAATGTAAAGAAGTGATGTTTTGAACATGAAAACATTCCCATAAATATTTTCATATATTTCATCTTGTTTCTCTGTGTGTTTTTTTATTATTTGAATTATACAACAGCTGGAGACACTGAAGCTGAGCAGTCAGCTGATTAAACAGTTGTGCCCCAATAAACTGACATGTTTACAAAGAAACCATTAATCATTTACCAACTTTAAAACCACTAAGCTGCTAAACTGGAAGTCTGGTTGTGTTCAGAACACGTAGAATAAAATCTATCTGCACTTTAAGAAGAGATTAAAATTTGTTTAATAATTAATAAGTAAATTGTTACTCAGTTTTAACAAAATATTTCATATTTATTAACTAATATGATCCTCTTTATTCACCTGAATTAGCAACTAAAATCAGCTATAGCAAAACGGTAGCTAAAAATGAACTAAAAACTTAATTTGACATGATTGCATATCAATGCTAAAAGTAGCAATACCAATGGCTAAAACAGCTAAAATTAGCATCATTATTCAAGGCAGAAGTGACAATACCATATGGGACGCCAAATTAAAATATTAAATCTAAATGTAAAAGTAAAACCTTAAATGTTGAAGTTCACATTTAGGTATTTTGAAATGCAACGCAGCCTTTACTGTTCGTGCTGTTATGTCATCATCCTGCAACAAACAACAATGTCCACTGCTAGCTGCTGCTAACACTACATTTAAGGTTTAACATTTAGAATTAAACATTTAGATTTAAAATTTAATATTTAAATATATTTTAACATTTAAATTTTAACATTTAATAAAAATAAGCTAAATGTAAGAACAGTGAGCTAAATAATATTAGAGAAATTTTTTTAACACTCAAAAAGTGAGCTAAATAATAAATATGTTAGCAAAATTTTTTAACATTTCATCTTACACTTAACGCCCCATAATACCATAGCTAAAACCTAAATTTGGAAAAACATTTTCTTAATAATAACAATAGGAATACTGTAGGTTAAAGCTAAAGCTAGCTAACCACTAAAATTAGCTAGAAGGAAAACTTAGCTAAAACTAAGAATACCACAGCTAAAAGCTAAATGTAGTTAACAGACACAATCAGATAAAGGCTAAATTGAGACAATGAAAGATTGATAATTGTTGGATAAATTAATTACCAAGACACTTGACACAAGGAATGACAAAAGTGCTTTCATACGATGCCAGCAGCCTGTACTGCCTCTCTGTACAGCTGTCAAGTTTTAAAGGGTCTTCTACAGGAGCTGAGTGACCTCCTGTCATATGGCCACGTGCAACTTCCTGTTCTCTAGCTAGGCGTTACTTCCAGTTCCTCCAGTCCCATTGGTCTAACAGCTGTCGTAAATGTAGCTCAACTAAATAAACTCTCACACACTCATGAGCATAAGCAGTTACAAGTCGTGCAAAAGTCCAGAACACCTCAAGCAAACAATTAAGAGAAACAGATTAGTGGCATAAATCATAATGTCATATAAGATCAGGTTTATCAATGCAAACACAAACACTGCTGCTTCTACTTGTTTTTCTTTGGATTGGGGTTTTGGCCAGATGATTTTTCTGAAGGTGGGTGGCTTTTTGGTTTATCTTTTCTGGCAGAATCTGCTCCTTTTGCATCAGGCTTGTGTCCTCCTTGTGCACCAGGAGGCTTTTTAGCTTGATCTGATAGAAAACACAGAGTGGCTCGTTTGTGTGTTGATGCAGAAATCTGCTCACTACAAGTTAATGAAGTCAGTTCAAAGTAAAATCAATGAAAAATAGATCAACAGTTTGGATGTTCATAGAGTTCGACCACTTTGTGTGACAAATGAAGGTGTGAATGGTTCTGAATGGTTTTGAGGCTTTGTGAAACTCACTTGTCACGTTTCTGGTGAACGGGTGAGGAGGCCTGAAGAAGCCCTGAGCCTGACCCGGTCCCAACTGGGATGGGGTCCACAGCGGCTGAGATTGACCCAGTAACTGGGATGAGGCCCACCACGTCGGCTGAGACTGAATGTAGTCAGTAATTTGAACCGGTTGGAAAAAGGGCTGGATGGGAGGACGACCGGGACTTTTGGACCTGGGTCGAGAGTTCTGCCTTGGCGTTGGTTTTGCTGAAACAAAAGTGATGAAACACGAATCAGGTGAAAAAACACACATGAAAATGCACCTGTTTTTTAATTTCAACTTCTTCTTTTTTTGCTTCAAAGCAGAAAACATTCTTATAAACTTTTAAAACAATGAATCAATAATTTTTTAGCTAAAATGCAGCTAAAATGAAAAGAAAACCTATGAAAATCCTTTAGAAATCCTGGAGAACTACTGATTAAAACTTTAATGATTCCATGGAAGGCTGTCTGCTTGGAAACAACAAAAAAACATTTTAACTGAGTTGATTGAAAATATTTGCACTGTCTGATCTAATCTAATAAAAAATCCTCAAAAGGTTTAATATTGATCAACTATTTTTCTTTAATTGTTTTATTAATGCCAAAGTTTACGTACAGGTTTCTGTTTGCGGCGTCTCTTTTTCTGTCTTTGCAGGTTCTTCTTTTTTACCTGTAAGAAATAAATGTCTTCAAAATGTAATCTGATTCACCAAGTCACTGATAAATAATGTAACAAAGCCTCATCATGTCATCTGAGTCTTTTAGAGCTCCCTCTGTTTTCCTTCAAACTCACCACATGCAGCCGTGTTTTCTGTAGAAAGAACAAAATATTAGCTTCCTTGTATATTTTTATTGTCTCTACAGAAAACGTCTCGCTCAGATTTACCAGGTTTCAGCAGCGTAGTTCTTTCCTCAAAAGGCTGCGAGAGGATCAGAACCAGACTGTCCTGCAGGGCTGCAGCGAAGCTCTGCACCGCCATCACCCGTTTGGAGTCCAGGCTGATCCGCGGGATGTACGGGTCGGACTTCACCACCTTGGGCGGGTCGAAGGCAGCCTGAGAGGAACAATGGAGAGAAAATACCTTGAGTTCTGTCAACGCTGAGTCAGCATTCATGACGTCATGCCGTGCTCTGACGGTTGGGTTTGGAACTTTTATACTTCTCAAATACAAATACACTAAAATCTCTTTAAAACTCTTTGAAATCTGCTTCAGCCACTTTTGCTACGTTTATCTCTTAGCTCCCATTTTTACTAATTTTAGACTCTAGCTATAGTTTTATTACTTTTAGCTACTGTTCTGCCAATTTTAGCTTATAACTACTACTCGGCTACTTAAACTGTTTAGCTACAATTGAGATAATTAGAGCTTTGAGCTACTTTCATGCAAATTTTAGCTTTTAGATACTATTGAGCTACTTTTAGCTCGTAGCTACTGTTGTGCTAATTTTAGCTTATGGCTACTTTTGCATTGATTTTAGGTTTTAGTGAAAATTGGTCAAAATTTTAGCTTTTGAATACAGTTTTACTCATTTTATCTGTTAACTACAGTTTTGCTCATTTTAGCTTTTAGCCACAATTTTGCTAGTTTCATCTTTCCACTACTGTTTTGCCATTTTCAACTTTTAATTTCAATTCAGCTAATTTAAATGTTAGCAACAATTTTGCTGATTGAAGCTTTTAAATACGGTTGTGCTGATTAGAGCTTGAAGCTACTGTTGTGGTACTTTTAGCTTTTAGCTACTTTTATACTGATTTTAGGTTTTAGCTACAATTTCTTTTGAATTTTATTTTTTGGCTACATTGTTACATTTTTATCTTTAAGCTACTGTTTTACTTATTTTAGTTGCTAGCTATTGCTATGCCATTTTTTAGCTTTTAACGATATATGGCTACTTTTAGTGTTTAGCTAAGATTTAGCTAATTAGAGATTTTAACCACAGTTTTGCTGCCTGTTTTTAACAGTTATTTTGTTATTCTTAGCTTTTAGCTACTATACAGCTACTTTTTAGATTAATCAAATTTGACCTATCAGCTACTTTTTTATGTTTTTAGCTACTGTTGTGCTAAATGTAACTTTAAAAGCTCTTTTTCAGCTTTATTTGTTCCATCTGCTCTGTTTTATTTGGTTTTGAACTAAAAAACTAATTTTTTTATTGTTTTTGATCCCACCTGTAGAAAAGCTGGAGTTTGGGCCCGACTCATCAGATCGTCCAGCTTCTCCCTGGCTTTCTTCATCTTCTCAATGTTCTCCATGAACCTCCTCGTGAGGTCTCGGAGTTTGGTCTGAGCGGCCTCCAGCTCGCAGTCCACCTCGTGCTGAGCGACGCGCTCATCGTGGTCCAGAAGGTCTCTCATCTGCTGGTACGCAGCGACCAGAGCTGTCTTCTTCTTCTCAGCTGCGTCCTGAGCAGAGTTACAGACAAATTAAAAAATGAAGAACGACAGACCCCACCTGTGTCCTGGTGCTGATGATGACCTTCAGTTTGCTCTGCAGCTCATTCATCTGAAGCACGACGGAATCCGTCCTCTCGATCTTCACGTCCAGTAAACCCAACTTCTCTCTGAATTCAGTCTGAGGAAGAAGTCAGAACAAATTACCTGAGTTCAGCCTGAAACAGGTGGAAGAAAACTGATCTGTAAAGTTTGTTAAACCTAAAATAATGTGTTGTTATCAACGTTTAAATGATTGTCTGACCATCCAAATGTAAACAAATGACTAATTGTTGGCAACGAAACATGGTTTTGCTGATTTTATTCATTGATTATAAATCACACTGTAAACCTTTAGTATTTATTGTTGCATATTTAGTCATTTTTATCATAAGTGTTGCAAGTTTACATCCATGTAGAAAAGGGGAGTTTTTTGACAACTAATAAGGCTTTAACCGAGTGTTTAACGACCGATTCACAGTCTGAAGTCTAAAGTCCAGTGCAGATTAGGAAAAATAAATTCTGCCACAACCCTTTTTATTTAGTTTCACTGACAGCAGAAAATGTGGCGAACAGTTTCTTCGATTTAAAGAAAACTAAGAATTTTAAACATGTTTACAAAGATAACTCTCAGCTACACATGTGACCCAACATCTGAACATTTAGTTTCAGCCACTTCCGTTTGTTATTTTAAATTAGGTTAACTCTAACAATACTGCAATGTGTTGTGCTCAGTGTAGATGTTTGGGACAATGCTCAGCTACTACCCCACCAACATTTGTCAAATTACCTGAGCTGAGGGCATTATTTGTGTTTGGCTGTGGCCATCTTGAAGGGAGCTAACTTCAATAAACGTTCAACCCATAAACACCTGTTTGTTTCAGTCAGATTGGATGGTGAGATATTTTACTAACAGAAACAGACACAGGCACCTCACCTGCTTCAGGCTCCTCTGATCCTCAGGTGAGGAGAAGCTGCAGCCCCTGTGCACCTGCTGCAGACACAGGCTGCAGATCAGTCGGCCATGACTGGTGCAGAACAGCTCCATCAGCTTGTGGTGG
>JARVJO010000111.1:3424585-3444461 GCA_031762555.1 Cynodonichthys magdalenae
ATGTCCTGCTGTCCTCATACATGTCATGCTGTCCTCATACATGTCCTGCAAACCTCATACATGTCCTACCATTTTCATACATGTCTTGCTGTCCTCATAAATGTCCTGCTGTCTTTATACATGCCCTGCTGTCCTCATACATGTCATGCTGTCCTCATACGTGTCCCACAATCCTCATACATGTCCTACCATTCTCATACATGTCCTGCTGTCCTCATACATGTCCTACTCTTCTTATATATTTCCTGCTGTCCTCATACATGTCCTGCTGTCCTCATACATGTCCTACAATCCTCATACATGTCCTGTACCTGCCTAAAATACTGAGCTCAGATCAAATTTCAATAGTTTTAAATTTTTTTGTTTGTTTCCTTTATTTACCTTTTTTCTAGAAAAGTAGACTAACTTTCAGCACGTTTGGAGTCTGTAGTTTACCTCAAAGCAGTACTTCTCTCCTAAAATGGAGCTGTGGACAGGTCTGATGACAGTACTGGTGTCGGCGCTCAGATCCAGACTTCCAATGGCACCAACCGGGATCGACACAGACTCCCGAGAACCGAAGTGCCTGGAACTGGAAATCCAACACTCTGACTGCAAAACTGTTAAGAGTTTTTACTTTTTCATCACTGAATAATAATTACTGACATTACTGTTATTTACATTTTACAGAACTGGAGTTATGGATTCAGTTTTGTCAGTATTGTTGTTTTCTTAACCAGGTGAAAGTGTTCTACCTGCTGAGTTTGTTCAGTCCTGGGTGCAGTTGGGTGGCGCTGTTTCTTTTGGCCTTGTCCAGGCGTCGTTTGATCAGCGCCTGGGGATAAACGAGAAATGGACTGTACTTATATCAAACTCAAAGCTCTTTGCATCACAATCTGCACCCTCATTTATCCGTACACACATTCACCCAGCAGGTAATTCTGTGTTTAATCAGGAGGAAATGAAGGGTCATGTGTGCTCACCCTCACACCACCATCCTGGTTCTTTGGCCGAGGCCCGCCTGGCTGGCCCGCGTGGTCGGGACTACATTCTGAGGATTGAAGAGAAACATCTTAGTTTGCTTCAGATGGAAATAAACCTTTTATTTAGGGTAAATCTACTCATTCAGAGTTTTTGAACAGTAGTGAAAAAATAATAATAAAATAATAAAATAATCGTCATTTCAGGTTTTAAATTACTGGAATGTTTCACATTTTACATTCTTTCTTGTTTAACAAGTATAATTCTAAGTTTAGTATATAAGAAAATGATTCGGCTGGATCGGATTGTCTCTCATTAGGACTTTAGTAAACTCATTTCAACATCTTTACAGAAGAAAACAGGCATCAAAGTTGTGATGTTAACAAGTGAGCCACACAGGAAGTGGTTTTTAACTTCTGTCAAAGGGATTATTTTTAATAAAACTCATTAAATAGCGGAAGACAAATTTAAAAACTCTGTCATAGTTTTCTGGGTTTTTTTTTCTTTTTTTTTGTATTTCTAGCCTCCTAAGTGAATTAAAAGTAACAAAAGTATAATAAAAGGTGGAGGTTTTGGAGTTTTCGAGATTAAGATGATTTTGTTTTTGCTGCTTACCCAAAGCCCCTCCACAAACAATCCAGCGTCTAAATCCCATCATTTAGTCCAGAGTTGAGCTGCAGCCTCACTTCAGTATCTTTTTAACATTTCCTTCCTCTGGTTTTGTTTGAACCTGGTGCTCCTGACTGAACTAAACAGGATGAACTCATCGAGAGAAGCTTCTGAGCTTCTCTTTAAGACGAATGTTTGAGCTGACATCACTCTTCCTCTTCAAGCTTTCATTGGACTGAAGGCATCGATCTTATCTGCCTCAGCAGCTCGTAGAGGAAGCAATTTTAGTTTCATGATTAAACCTGCAGCTATTTCCTCTAACTGAGCTCAGAATCATGGTGCTGGTGTCAGAGGAAGAAGAGCTGGTCTCGGAAACACATATTTTATAATAAAGACACAAAACTGCATCAGATAAGACATTTATGTTCTACACAGCATTGCTACTGTGCCAGTATGTTTTATTCCAGGTGTGTGTTTAACCTGTGTCGAGATCAGCGAGGTTCTGCATGCTGAGGTTGGACAAGCAGCTGCTGACACGGTTTCTGATCCACGTCATGGGCTGAGAAACACACACATAAGTGTTAATTCACTTTTAATCTGCCCGAAGTCCGAAGGACCGACGTGGAGCGAGATCTGAGGAGGCCTGAGCATCAGTGGGGAGTTACCTCGTCCTCCTGGGAAATGAGGATTTGTCCGTCTTCGAGGACACAGTTGCAGATGTCCCATATGGGGACTTCCTGAGGCGGGGCCCATTGTAGTCGTGGAAGTTCAGTGGGTGCGGCTGGAGTCGCTTCAGCCTCCCCCACGTCTGAAACACACACATATAAAAACATCTTTGTTAACTATCGTAAGTCTCACTGGAAGGTAGTGATGTTTCAAATGAGCATCCTAATTTCAGACACACGTAGATTGTTTGTTTTTTATTTGTTTGTATTTCTGACCTGATATCTCACTCAGCCGCTCCCATTTTACAGATTTTATCTGTTTCTTTATGACACACACAGCGTTTCCTTTTTAGCCCTCTTCATCTTCACAACTGAGTTTCCATTATTTCACCAGCATTATTACAACCACAAGAACAAAATGAAATGAAGCTCCTGACCCGCCCACTCACCTGTTCTCAGTCTTCATTTCATTTCTCCAACTCTGTGAGTTTGTTGGTTTGTAGTTTTTCCGCCACAGATTTTGTTACATAAATCGTTGTCTGAACTACAAACCGTGACACAGCATGTGAACTACATGTGAACTGCACATGAAACACATCACAAAAGCTTCCTGTAAGATTCTGGGTTGTATGTTTTGTTTTTGTTTCCCTGTCAGTTCTCAGCTGAAATTCTTTTGTTTATAAAAAAGAATACAAAGATCTGCAGAAGACAAATACGTGTATTGTGTTTGTAAATAAAATGAAAGCAGTTTTTGTTCAGAAACTGATTGAAATTCCTCCTCTCTTCCTCCTCAGTTACACAGAACTCTGTGTTCAACACAATCTGACATTTAATAACTTATTAATGTTCCTGTTTACAGACTGACTATCCTACAATCAAGACTTTTGTTTAGTATTTATGTCGGTAACAGTGTGAAAGCTAATTATGCATTATTCATTTAGCATTTAGGAAGAGTGCTCTGACTTTTATTCATATTTAACTTGACAAATTTTTCACCATAGAAATAATTCTCTTTGAAAGCTGCTTCAGCAAACTGGCTCTGTTTTTCCTTTTGAAACTGTTTTTAGATTTTAATTATTGCTCTGTTGCTTTTAGCTACCTGTCACTATGAGGCTAAGCTCAGGAATGCAAACCGACATGAAGGAGTCAGAAAGTAAAACTAAACATTATTATAAACAAAAGCAGGTGTGGCAGCAAACTTACAGAACTCAGTGTTGATTAAAGAGCAGGAGGTACTGTAACTGTGGTGACGTGTGACAACAAATAACTAAACACCAGAATCACAAAACATAAAAAACCCTGATCAGAAGAGACAAGAGATGAGAGAAAACTCACCAAAAACTCCAGATCATGACATTACCTTTCTGCTAATCTGAGCTTTTAGCTATTGTTCTGTTACTTTTAGCTTCTAGCTAGTCTTTTGCTAAATTTGGGTTAACACATTTAGCTTTCAGGTACTGGTTTTGCGATTTTAAGCTAACATTCTGCTATTTTTTATGATTAGTTAAAGTTTTGATCTTTAGCTTTTTAGTTTGTTTTGCTATTTTTTTTTGTTCTGTTTATTTTAGCTTTTATCTAGCATTTAACTTTTTGACCTTTAGCTACTGTTCTGCTTCTTTTTATCTTTAACAGCTCAGTTTTACCTTCTTTAGTAAATTATAGGCATCATTTAGCACTTAGTGTTTGTACAACATTTTTACAGAAAACAATATTTTCTCTTGTTTTATTTTAGCTGTATTTTAGCTCAGATCATAGTTAATTCTGCAGAAACCTTTTACATTTCAGACTTTAATAATTAGCACTCTGAAGTCTCTGAACATGAGGCAAGAGGGAAAAATCTCAAACACATTATGATTATTGAAGCTATCAAATAACTTCTACATTTTTCTGATCTGTAAATGTTTTTTTCTTCAGTTGTTTTAAATCCTGCTCCACCCTTTCCCAGCCTATCAGCCTCTCCTCTGTGTATTCAAACATCACACGTTTCTGTGAAAAGATCTCACTACCAAACCTTCATGTGTCACAAGAAGAGCCGACACAACAGGAAGCTGTAGTTTAACCACATTTTATCAACTGCTTGTAACTTATGACAAACCTGCTGTTAGTTGCACCTTTTCATTTGAATTTCATTCATCCAGATCTTACACTGTTTTCATGATCATCTTTATTATAAAACAGGAATTAGAGAAATTACATTTTCTGTGTAAATGCTGTGAGCTAAATGAGTTAATGAACCTAAAAGAAGCATAAAAACTCAAAGGAAAAAGTCGAAAAGCTTGTAGCTAAATGTACAAAAACAAGCTAAAAACTAAAAACACAAATGTAAAAGAAGCAAATTTCTAAATGAAAGCCAAAAGTAGCAAAACAGCTACTAGCTTAAACCAAATCTATCAAAAAATAGAAAATGGCTGTCAAAATGTTAGGGTTAGAAGCTAAACAAGCTGAAAAAGCTAAAAGAAGCAAAATACTAGCCAAAAGCTAATCTATGTGAATGGTAGTTAAAAGCTAAAAGTGTGAAACAGCTAGCTTGAAGCTAAAAGTAGTAAAAATCTGACTAAAGGCTAAAAGTTACAAAAGACTTGCTAAAGCTAATCTGTTTCATTGATAGTTTAAATCTATGTGTAAAAAAACTAGCTAGAAGCTAAAAGGCTGGCTAAAGACTAAAAGCAGCAAAAGGTAGCTAAAAGCTATAGATATTATTGGAAATTAAAAGTTAAAAGTGGTAAACAAACCGGCACTATTAGATTGATAGCTAATAGCTAAAAGTAGCAAAATGTTAATTTAAAGCTACAAAGCAGCAAAAGGCTGAAACTTGTGGATGAAGTTTAATATTTTGAAAAGTGTAAAACTAAAAGAAGTGTTTTCTTCCTACATTTATATATTCTGATTAAATACCTGAAAGTAAAGTGTGAGCACTGTTGCGGCTCTGCAGCCTGGGCCTCTTCAGCTTCTGGGTCACGTTCCACAGCTTTTTGAAGATGGCACCCCCGCCTCCTTTCTGCGAGGGGTCAGCAGAGGATCCCCCTGATGCTTCTGTAGCTGCTGACGATGAGGATGAAGCTGCGTTGGCTGAGCTGGAGGAAGTGGTCAGAGCTGCAAAAAGAGACCCTGGAGGCTCAGACAGGGCCCTTCTGAATGGGTTCTTCCTGGTTCCCCCTGCCCCTTTCTCCGGCTTGGGTGCCTCTGCAGTTTTCCCGCTGGATGAGCAGTTCTTGTCTCCGGGGTCCTCGCTTAGGGCCTTGCGCCAGTTTTGCATCTTGCTCCACTTGTTGCTGGAAGCCTTCTGAATCTTGTCGATGGTGGACGTGGAGGAAGCCGTTCCTCCATCTCCGTCTTCTTTATCGTTCAGCGTGCCCTTGGAGCCTGTGTGCCACTTGTAGGTGTTGAGGGGATCGGTGGTCTCAGATGTCTGAGGATGCTCAACAGGAGACTCTTTTTCTTTCTCAGAAGGTCCCAGCTCCTTCGATGGCGGCTGCACCTCCAGCTCTGAGTCTTTCTCCTCGGTTCCCATCGTTAAATTTCAGATCGCAGATAAACTTCACTCGATTCTGTTTTTAAACTACCTCCACATGAGGCTTATCCTCGGTTCCTCCTGATTTTCCGCCTCTATTTGGTGAAATCGTTGAGCTAAGGTCTCTCGTTCTGTCTGTTCGCCTCTCTTGTTTCCTGTCTTGCAAAAAAACATCATCTGGCAACAACAGCATGAGAAAAACTGCTCTGCTGCTTTGCTGCAGGAGCCTACTCCTCTACCACATCAACTTCCTCTATGAATGTCATCATGAAGTTCACCTGTTTACAAAAATCTTTTTTTTTTGGTCCAAAACTTCCCTTCTTCTTTTCCTGTTCTGCTTCTGTGTTTAAATATTTATATAATATAATTAAACAAAGAAAGTCATAGGAAAAGAATTGTTTCACTTCTATTAGCTTTAAAACTCAGTTTTAGTACATTTTTGCCTTTCACTATTGATTTTATACAAAACATTGATTTAACTGGTTGCATCTAATAAAATTTAAAGAGCTAAAAATGTTTTTTTTCTGTCCTGTCTGTGATATGTTTTGTTACAGGAGGTTGTTTCTCAGTTTGACCATCAGAAAGACAGCAGCTGTGTCCGTTTGGATCAGAGACTAGCTGTGGCTCTGTGGACTGTTGACTGTTAAACTCAGTTTCCTGTGAAAGCAGCTCTGCACTTCCTGCCCCAATCTATCTGTTAGACTCTGTAAACCACTTCCTGCTCTCATGCTTCTCTCGGTCCGTAGGCTACACACCTGCAGGATATTTCTGGGTGCCATCATGACAGCTGTAATCTGGTGGAAACACTGAAACCGTGATCTGCTAACTGAAAAAACCAAGGCAAAGAACAAAAATATAACCACAAGGAAAACACTGAAAAAAACTAAAAGAACTGGGCTGTTTCCAAATGTTTGACTTATCTTATTGTACTACTTGAGAGATGCCACCAGCTGGAGACAAATTACACATAATAATGTAACGATGGTCTGATTCTAAAGAGCTTTTTGTTTTCCTCCACCAGATGGCAACAAATCATCAAACAAACCAGCTGTCAGACAAAACAACGTGCAATTTTACTAAGAAAATCATTAAAAGCTATAGTGACCAAAAGATATATTATAAGAACATGTTGTAACATCTTCACATTCTTAGCCAGTTTAGGATCACCTCTGTTCACTGATGTTCTTCTTTCCTTCTTCTTCTGTTAGAGAGATTGTCCTTCAGTCAGAAGATCTACAGTGTGTCCAAATGTCCCTGGACAAGACTCTGAACCTCCACTGATGGGTGCAAATGGAGAAGAAAAGATATAAAGCTCTGTATGAAGGTGAATTATGAATCAGTTTGTAAAACCTTGAATAAGGTTCAAAGGCACCAAATGTGGATCATTGCACATAAAAACTTTAAATATGCATGATTTTAGTTCATGGGAGGAAAGTGAAACACTGAGCTGAGACGTGAAACATCTCATAACTCCGAAACTGAACCCAAGAAAAGCAGACTGACTCAAGGAGCTTTAGTACAAAGAAACTTTATTGTAACGAAAACAATGCTTGCGTGGCAGCAAACAGGGCAGATTCAGGGCTAGTTAGAGGCAGATTCATGGCAGATCCAAGGCACATTCTGATCATATTCAGATCATATTCATGGCACATTTAGGGCAGATTCAGGACAGGTTTAGGGCAGATTCAGGGCAGATTCAGGTCAGATCCAAGGCACATTCTGATCATATTCAGATCATATTCATGGCACATTTAGGGCAGATTCAGGACAGATTTAGGACAGATTAAGGGCAAATTCAGAGCAGATTCAGGGCAGATTCAAAGCAGATTTAGGGCAGATTCATGACAGATCCAAGGCAGATTCAAAGCAGATTTAGGGCAGATTCATGGCAGATCCAAGGCAGATTTATAGCAGATTCAGGACAGATTCAGTGCAGATTCAGTGCTGATTCAGGACAAATTGTTGGCAGATTCAGTGCTGATTCAAGGCAAATTCTGGGCAGATTCAGTGCAGATTCAGAGCAGATTTAGGGCAGATTCAGAGCAGGTCCATGACAAATTCAGGGCAGATCCAGAGCAGATTCAGCCCAGATTCAGGTCTGATTTAGGGCAGATCCAGAGCAGATTCAGGGCAGATCCAGAGCAGATTCAGGGCAGATTCAGTGCAGATCCAGAGCAGATCCAGAGCAGATTCATGGCAGATTCAGGGCAGATTCAGGGCAGATTCAGGTCAGATCCAGGGCAGATTTAGTGCAGATCCAAAACAGATTCAGGGCAGATTTAGAACAGATTCAGGACAGATTTAGAGCAGATTCAGTGCAGATTCAGAACAGATTCAGGGCAGATTTAGGGCAGATTCAGAACAGATTCAGGGCAGATTCAGAGCAGATTTAGGGCAGATCCGGGGCAGATTCAAGGCCACTGAGGAACCCAGATGTGACATGTGTAATGCGTGATGCTCTACTTTTCTCTAGCCTGACACAGAGAGGTGAAATGGGCAGAAACTAAGATGAAAAACAGTTGAGCCTAATAAGAAAATGAAAAGGTGTGAGTGGGCGTGGCAGGTCTAAGTAGCAGGAGCTGAACTGAGAAAAAGTATTGTGAAAAACTGAAACACAGAAACTAAACCAAAAAGGGAATAAATCAAACTGTCAATCCACCAAAACTTTCACCAAAATACACTGCTCTGAGTGCAGACTGGTCAGAGTTAGACCTTCTTAAAGGTACAGGTAATAAAACCAGCACCCATATGTTTAACTGATGCCAAATGACTTGACTCCTTTATTTTGGTAAGGGCAGTTTTGTTCCTTTTTCATAAATTCACAGTGTTTTCACAAAAAAGGCTTCTCTGACCTGCAATTTCTTACTTGTTACAGGAAGTCATTTGTGGATGCTTCAATACAAATTATATCCACTTTCATCTTCCTAATAATTTTTTTTACTCATGTTACTTTAGTACTTAGTTTTTTATCCTCCTGCAAATCATTGCAGCTCAAGACTTGTTTACTTTGATTTACACTGTCATTCGCCTGTCTTTGTTCGGTTTGGTTTTTATTCTGAGCGCCTTCAAATGAATCTTTGTCTGGTTTGGCTTGGTTATTTTTCTTCTGAATGGTTTGCCCTCAGCTGAAAAACAGCTGAGAGCCATGTGAGCTCTGCAGTGCATGAACTCATGTCAAAGCCATGCACAGCTGCTCAGGACATTTAGCCAAGTGTCCCATTACTCATCCAGTACTCGTGTGCTCATTTTACAGCTGACGCTTGAGCTCTCTCATTTCGCATTATGTTTGTATTTAAATTGATTCCCCAATGAGGCTGTATGCCAGAGCACCTCCAGATAAACACGTGAAGAGGTGAGGTGTCACCTTTAATATTGTGGCTCAATAGACATAATTAAAGAATTTCTCATTTTTTCTTCACAATTTGCCCTCCACACTATCTCCTTTTATTATTTTGTAATATTAGTTTCATTTAATTTTTAACTAATATATGAGTGGTCATTGGGCTGACTGGATCCCCTTATTGGCGCCTCTTGCAATTTCAGTAAAAACTTTGTTATAAATCATTAAACAAATATTTAAGTGTCATTTTCTGTTAAAATGTCAGTTGCATTTTCCTACATGTGGGCTGTACATCAGTGACATTTGGATTTACAGCTGCAAACATATGATATTAATCTGCAGCTGAGCTGGTTGCATAATAATACTGCAAACATTTTGTACCCAGATTTTTTCTTTAGTATTTTTTTTATCAGCTACAAAATCCATCACGGGATGTTCTTTGACCTTTGAGCCTAATTTAATTTTTGGGATAATTATTAGATCTGTCCTCTGATGTTTGTCTTTTCACCCGGCTGATGAAGCAGGGGAAGGCGGGGCTTGTTCCTGAACGGAGGCAGCACGGGGAGAGAGGCGGGGCCTGTTTCTTAACGCAGCGAGGAGAGGGCGGTGGAAAAAAACTGGAGCTAAAACTGAACGGAACGGGGAGGGGAGGCAGAGAAACATCTCTGCTGTCCTCCTGAGAGCCATACTCTACATCAGGGGAGGACCAACTATTTATCATTTATTCGCAACAGCTGTTTGTTTGTTAAGAGAGCTTTTTAATCAAACGGTTAGGTCCATGGCTACATGTTCCTGCTACAGTTAGCATAACAAAGCTAACTCGTTAAATAGCTACGGAGCCGGCGGAGTAAGGAGCCGAGGAGGAGCGGAATGGCAAGAATTCACACGGGTTGCCCTTCCAGAAGAGACCACGACTGACCCGGCTAAACAAGTCCACATTTGTTTCTCTCCGAGTCACCGGTAAGTACAAAAACAAAAAATGTTTCAATTAAACAGCGGTTTGTGAAGTTAGCACTAGCTTACGAGCTAAATTGTTTTAGCTAACAAGTAATTCCGCGACCTAATTTCTGTGATAAATGTTTATTTTTTTTGTACTATTATATAACACATTTAGAAAAGAGCGAAGTATTTACCAAAAATGTCATAATTGATCATTATGTTGTTAAAGGCTTTCGACCAGGTAAGATTAATTTAATCAGCTGTTTTGTTGTTTTGAAAACATTTTTCATAACTGAATCAATATTGTTAACTCTGTTTTGTCAGAAAGTGAACATATTCATGAGAAGTCATTTTTGTAACGCAGGTTAAAATAAAAAAATCGTGTGGGAGAATTATGTTCCGAGTGGAAATTTAGATAAAAAACATTTCTTAAAATCAGTTTCATTTTCCATTTTGTGACGCTTTATGTCAATTTGAAAGGAATATTTCAGTGAAACCTATTCTGTTTGAACTTGACACGGATTTAAAAACAATCAAATAATGAGCTTTTGGGGATTTAAAAAACAACAACAAACATTTCAGGATGTTTCTGTAAATACCACGGGAATTTATTGGGAGGGCTGCACTAATTGACAGAAGCAATACACGTGGTCTAATTGATTATGTTTTAATAGACTTTTATCAAACAATATTATTTTTCTTGAAAAAAAAAATCTGATTTTCAAGAAGCATGTCAAGAAAACGAGCACTAAATGGGAAAGTTAAAATTTTTATCTTTTGTGTTTTCAATTCAAAATAGTCTGTCATTATTGGAATACAAAGTCAGTTATTTAGTCAAATTTTCTTCCAATACTGACAGCTCATCTCACAGCAGCTATGTGTCAAAGCAGAGTTTTGTTATTCTGCTGCATCAATCTCTTTATTTTCAAAGCTGTCCTATCAGCTCCAGCTTGCAATGGGTCTGGATCATAAGTTATGGTTCCTTGTAGTAATTTCTGTTGAATACTTTCGTCAGTATGTGTCTGGAGACGTACAAAAAGTCCTCGGAGCAAGGTTAGCACTTGTGCTTTTTAAACAAGCCTCTCCGGTTTCTGGCGTCAACAAATAGGACACTTGTGCTAACGTTAGGTGATGGCATCACATGATACGACAAAGTCCCGAACATCTTTTTCACTCAACATTACTGCAACTAGAGTTGTTGGATATCTTCAACCTGAAGGTACTCATTGCAAAAAATAATCGAAGAAACAAAATCCACAAAGAATTTGTAAATGGCTCCCAAGTATGGAAACAGCCAAACTCACTGAAACCAGGTCAACAATAGTGACTACTTCACAATGGAAGATGTGTTTGTGATGGAGAAATCTGATTATTTTGATGTTTTGTTATGTACTTGCCCTCAGATTTGTTGAGTATATAGATGGGTTAAGTTGAAACTGTAAGCTTACTGGTGTAGAAGAAGTTTTGTTGTTGGCGCTCCACCTATCTGCTTGAACCTTGATTTATATTCTTGGCAGTTGTTTTATTCAATCTGTCTCCTTTCTTTAGAGACAACTCTTACATTTTTCATGTTAATGTCCTTCCTCAGATTCTACACTTGTCTGCAGAACTATCAGTGTTAGTGTGATGCACACCAATGACCAAACAAATTGTGTAACCCCAGCATGAGTTAAAATCTAAACAAGTACTTAAGGAAACAGTAAGAATAGAGAAATAAAAATAGTAGGTTTTTGTGATCTAAATGCATTTTCAGAAACTGTTGGAAAGGTTTTATTAAATCATCTTAACTCACACCGAGTTAACTGTTTTCTTCTGCCATGTTTTTGAAGTTGCCGACTGATCCAGGATCGTAATGGTAATTATATACTGCAGTAGTAAAGTGTTGTTTTAAAAGGGGTGCTGTGGAGACCTGTTAGTATTCTGTCTGACCTAGAACTGGT
This sequence comes from Cynodonichthys magdalenae, assembly GCA_031762555.1. Classification (NCBI taxonomy): domain Eukaryota; kingdom Metazoa; phylum Chordata; class Actinopteri; order Cyprinodontiformes; family Rivulidae; genus Cynodonichthys; species Cynodonichthys magdalenae. The sequence goes on from JARVJO010000111.1 coordinate 3,436,550, forward strand.
TATTATAGTTCGCCTCTTCTGATCCGTGTCGGCCCAGAGGAGCAAGGCACAGCAAAACTGAACAAAATGCGATAAAGCCAAAAACTTTCTGAATGTGTAAGGTTTAAAAAATACAACACAACGAAAGTATCAAAAGATATGTCAACACAACAAAAAGCTATTTTTAATAGATGTAAAAAATTCAAATAAATGTCCTTTTTTCTTAGCTTTTGTTGCTGTTGTGTTTTCGGCAGTGTTGCTGTGTTTTTGGTTTTGCTGTTGTCTTTTGGGTTTTGTTTTGCACCTCAGAGCCATTGTTGTGATCCCTTTAGCTCCCTCCCACCCATCCTTGCAAACATAGTTCCACTGCATCGCTGCAGTTACAGACATGTAGCAGCACGCTGAGCAAAACGTTACAGAGAAGTCTGAGCTAAACATGGCACAATAACAAAACGATTACAAGCAATTCCTTTAACGTGATGTGTTTGGTTCAACATCTGGAACAATTTGTTTATGTGCTTTTTCTGTGTTGTTTTTTTCCCCCCATTATCTGGAGATTGAATAGAGGCCAGAGAAAAGCTCTTGACTCTGCTGAATTTTTTTCAGCATGTTATGTGTGACTTAAATTTTTCAAACTGAGCAAAATCTGCTGTTTCAGTTATTTTCTTAAGCGTCATCATGCTTTGCTGAGTTTTCAACTCAGCATTTGACAATGAAAAACCTTATCAGTGGTGGTGTTCTCTTATGAATGGGAGGGAAGTGCTGCATACATTGATGAGTGAGATCATCAATCATAGCTCATCCTTGTGCTGCCATTAACACTGTTTTCATTTTGATTGATCTTTCAAAAATCAATGTCTGCAGTTTTATTTTTAGTTTGCATGGTCAGCTTTGGAAACCAAGATTGTATAAACAAAACTCGCAAATTAAAGTCTAAAAAGATTTAGATTGCCAACTCCAGCATGACAAATGAATAAAATTAAAATTATTGGTTAAAAACTGGAGAGAAATTCTTTTGCAGGAATTCAGAATGAGGAGGGAAACAAATACAACACAAATATTTCAAAACAGAATTTTGAGAATATGGTTTGCTTCATAAAGAAATCGTGAAGAAAAAAAGAAATGCAGGCATTGCTGATCTGTTTCGCCTCCAGGATTTGTTACCCATGTAAAAAAAGAAGCACTTGTTTAGAATTCAGTAAATAACAGCATTAAAGACAAAAACAAAATGAAGCTGGAGATACAATCAGATCATGTAATGAAGGAACAAAATTTGATACAACACTGACACAGTGTTATACATGAGCCCAGGCAAAATCTCCTCAGTTTATTCACTGGAAAATGTAGCAGACAGACAGCCTGTCTAACTTTATAAAAGTACATTTTTATCAGATGCACCCTGACGGTTCACAGTTGTTTCATAAATGTTGTCTATTGCTTCTTTTCTGATTTAGTTCCTTTCTTTTTATTTTTTTGGTCCAGGTTGTTGGTGTTACTGTAATCCCCATCATGGTGCAGAAGTATCAGTCACCTGTGCGGGTGTATAAGCACCCCTTTGAGCTGGTGATGGCGGTAAGTGGCTCTACCTATCAATTTTCTGTCTGCATGAATTTTGAATGCATGAGATGCAGAGTTATGCAATGCTGGCGAGTGGGCGCCACAAAGGTCACTCTTATGTATTTAGATTGGTCTCTTTGAAGCCTGATCATGATGTCTTTGATCAAACAAAATCTCTTAAAGATTAATTTTGAAGTTGAGATGAAAAATAACTACATACACAACACTGCTGCAACACAAATCCTTCTACCTTGTGTCTTGTGGTTTTTCATTTTCACTGAAAACTTTCTTTTCTCCTGCAAGTTAAGTTGTTGAATCACTGCGCAGCACATTTGCACACCCCCATCACATATCTAAATATACAACACTGTTGTGCCCCTATGTCAAACAGAAATCCAGCAGAGACTTGGTGGTTGTAGTCCATTTGCAGCATAAAATATTCAGCGCCATGCATGGCTTTTCACAGATGACTGCATCGCTGCATGTTTTTGATTCAGCTTTAGCAAAAAGAGCTCTTCTCAAACAGATCAAACACGGATTTGCATTTTTGTTGTCTTTTGGTCAGTTCTTTTAGGCCTTTTTTTGCAACTTCTGCATCATTTAAATTATCTGGGCTAAAGTCTGAATTTCTCCTTTTTTGGTGTTGACTTTGCCACAACCTGCTGTAGAATGAGAGTTTGTTAGTCTGGGTTCAGTGAAGAACAACATGATTTTACTGTTTTCTTGTTTTTGTGATTGGAGGTGATGACAATCAGTTTCATGCAGGTCATCAAATATTTCTGCTGAATTATTTAGATTTTTTTGTAATTTGGAAATCAGTTAGCAATACTATTAATTTCTGCATGCTGTCGTGTTTTAGTATGCAATGTTAAAGACATGGACTATTTTCTTTTAAATGGAAAGCAGCTTTTCTGGTGAGATGGAGGATGCAGGGGGAACTAAATCTCTTTAGCAGTGGCTGAACTGAACGCTGTGCGAACAGATGTCTATAAATAAAAAGCAGGCACCTGAACCTAAGTCCACACATGCTACCAAGGGGGTGAAATGGTAATAATAGAAAGCCAGCGTTGCATGAATTTTAAGCTGGAGATGATCCACCTTGTGGAGATTTTGCAGCTAGGTCACATCTGGAACATGCTGGGTAGTTTTAAACTGGGGCATGAACACGTACGGTGAGCATTTGTCTTTTGGGACATAATGAAGACGCAGCAGGGTTATTATCTTGAAGTTCTTTTCATGGTGGTAAAGGGGAAAATGTTTCATTTGTAACTTTTTTTTCTGCAGTCATTATGTAGATACTGCAGAGCAGACTCAGTGGTGCGTCACAACACTCGCCGGGTCTTTTTCTCATAGCTGAGCCAGGGAAACGTCTCTCCTCTTACTTCCTCCATAGCCGTTCTCTCACGATTGCAGCTTAACAGCATAATCGCATGACACTGTGATCTGACAAGCGGCTTCTTCAAGCCAAGACTGCTTTACATATTAGGCAATCAGTTTCCAAATGCAGGGTTAGTTCTAGATACTATCAGCATTGCTGAACACGCACATATTTTTTGTTTCTTTCTCTGGTTCTTTTGTTTTGAGTGTGACTTCTCTTTTTTTTTAGATCTGATTGATAAAATTAAACATTTTGCTTTAACCAATGTAGCATTCTGTGTCCATTTAAATTTATTTGGATACTGTCATGCATTTGAAACCATGTCTTCTCTCATTTTAGGCTATAAACCAAGGCTACATTCCTCTGTCTAAACCTTTTTGAATACATTCTTTTAGTCCGTTTGAAATGCATTGGCTCCTCGCTCAACCCCGGGGAGACTCTCCGATAGCACCTGTCAGCAAGCAAAGTTTTTCAACCTCTGCTTCAGCAGCATTTGCCAGAAGTGTACTCCTCTTGCATAAGCAAGGCTTGGATCTCAAATGCCCTTCAGATGTTTTTGTTCTGTTGCACTCAGTGTTCCCTTTTCCAACTGGGTATTCTTATCGCTGATGGCGTTTGGGCAAATTTGTCACTCATCACCTGGTAGAAAAAAGTTAGACCTTTACGATCCTTTTTTTTTTTTTACTGCAACAGTATGTCAGACTTTCTCTCTAAAAATAATTTTATTTTAATTAACTGAAATTACCTGTCATTCCCATTCCCAAACATTAGGTCCTAATGCTGTGTTTCATCATTTTACATCATTGTTCCCATGAGCTAGGAACATCAAAATCAACTAGGGACTCTACACTCTGTTTCTTACTCTGTGGTGGTTAAATATCAGGCATGAAGATATTCATCATCTTTCGTGACTGAATTGGTTACAAATAGTTCAATTACAGTGAGTATTGGCCATGTTTTCTATGCCCAGTTTAAAAAAAAAAAAAAGTCATGGTTTATTTTATTTTTTTTTTTACAGCTTGCAGAACTGTTTTCTATGCTGAGCACATTTGTTCCCACCTTGGCAGCCGCCCCCACGTTTTAATATCAACTACTGGAGTACACTTTTAAAATGAAGATGGGCAGGTTTGAACCAGTAGTTTAAATCAAGGACAAGTTCTCTGGCGGAGGAGCGCTTCGGTTTAGATGTTAAAATACAGCTGAAACATTTTAATCCATATTGAAAGCTTTACTGTGTAACAAGTTTTGTTTAATTTCATACCAAACTGAAGACATGGATCAGCATTATTTATTTTTATCACCCTCATCTACAGTCGTCCCTTTGTTTGTCTCTGCTGCTGCATCTCAATAACAGGAAATGTAGTCAGTTCTGTTGCTGCCATTATGGCTGCAGCCCAGTGTCAGAGCCTCTGGCCTGTCCTCAGGGAGTCTCAGTGGAATGTCAAAAGCTCAACACAACACCCCTGTTGTTGTCATTAGCCTGGGGAGGCACAAGCTTTTAATACGTGAAGGACTTCAGTAGCCAGAGGAGAAAAAGAAACGCACAAAGTGAATGTATGAAAGTGATGAACAAAAAATACCCTCAACTTCCCCAGTAGCAGTAAAAAAAAAAAAAAAAATATATATATATATATATATATATATATATATATATATAAACAAAAATAAGTGCTGCAGAAAGAGAACTTGTTTTTCTAAATCGTTCCATGGAAACATTTGTGTTTGCAACTAATCCGTGAGGGCAAAGTGCTTTGGTCCTTCTCCAGTTTCTAGAGAACACGGAACAGGATGTACAGTGTTGGTGTCCCATCTGCTGGGCTTGAATGCACCATCAGCAACAGAGGACATTTCCTTCTTGGTGACTAAACTTTCTTAATCAGTCGCAGCACACTTAAGAAACTATTGTTTTTGCAACAAATAGGTGGAGTTAAAACATCCTGGACTGTCTTCATCATGAGTCATTATTTACTAAAAGTATTACAAACCTTCTCATAAATCTTTTAAAATGACCGTGTAGAAATAAAGAGCCAAAACCCTGTTTTAGATTCATATTTGGTTAAAATTCAAACATGTTCAAGCTGTAGCTTCCCTGATGTTCCAGCACTTCTCTAATTATGAGGTAACATAAGTCAGGTTTTATGGTTAAAGCTGTTTTAGACTCTTCTCCTATTGTTTTTATGAGCTTATTGTGTACAACATAAAGGTAGCTGGAACTTGTTGTTTCCTGAATGACGAACTGGGACCAAAGGGGCGTTAATGAGGCCCTTAGTGTATGAACAAAAGTGTTTGTGTGACTCGGATCCTTTCACCTTTTATTCTTTGACCTTTTTTTTTATAGTTCCTGTACACAATGTTTTTGAAAGGGGACCAGTTAAGTTTTATGTTTCACATTTATTTTAAACAGAAAATCAAATGGACACGTGATGGTGGCTGGTAGCCACATTACGATTGTTTGTTCTATAAACTTTACGGTCAAATTGGTCATTTCTCAACAGAAGATGATTTTAGTCTAAAACTCTAAAATGAAGGTGCACCGTGTTCCTTCAAGTCACCCCCAACGCCCTTGTTTTGTACTTCCTGTAGCCTGCATCATTTCTGCGGTTTATTTCTGTTCTCAGAAACTCAATGATGAAGTGTCCGCAAACAATGACTAAAGTGAACCACCCCACTGTACAGGAAATACTGTATCATTTTTGCTTCTTTTATGCCCAATGACTATTAAGAACATTCTATTCAAGAAATAACACGTGCCCATCAGATCAGTGACTGCTTTCTCTAAATGATAACAGTAAAACTCAGCTGGTGATATGGCATTCAGATATCTCACGCAACATGAAGAGACGAGAGAAGATGTTGTGGGTAATTAGGAGTTTAATCTTTTGGAGGTTCTGGTAAATTTTAGCCAGCTAGTTTTGCCTTTTTTGGATCATCTGTGGCACAGTTTTCTGCATGTCAGCTCTCCAGTATGTTGTTCTTACAGTTACAGCCAGGCCAATGTGTCTAAACTTGGCTCATCCTACTTTCCCCCTTCCCTTTGTGTGGCCTGGCTCGCTGCAGATTGGGCCTGCTGGGGTGACATCCTGTCCCACTATGTCCTGACCCACTTATGCTCAGGTCTGGTTAAGGCTTTTACAGCCCAGTTCTCTGCTGCAGAAGCATCCCAGGCTTTATTCTGTAGGTTTAATCCATTACTGAGCTGTCAGCCCGCCTGTAACTCGCTTCATGGACTTAGACACATGCAGCTACTCTACTTTTTGGTTTGTCATGGTAACTTATTTCCATATGGAGAAAAAGACCCCAAAACTAATAAAAGGAAATCTAATAACTCATTCATGTTAAGTATTTAAACAGCTCTTCACGGGTGGTACATTAAGCTATAAATTTCATGTGCGTGCTTTAATGAAACACTTCCTTATTTAGTTCCAAGAATGCCTTTTTATAGTTTTATTGTGTCATCATTTTGGTTGTCTGTTTTAATTCAGAGTATTTTCATCTCCTCCTCTGAATCACTCTGTCCGACCGTTTCCTGCAGTGTCTAATTCACTTACTCTGTCAGACGATGTTTGCCAGAAACAATGAAGAGTTACGATCCGAGGCAAGGACAGGAGCTTTATCGTATAGCGTGCTCCGTCAGCAAAAAAAAAATATATATATATATATATATATATATATATATATATATATAAGTGCAGAACCATGCAGTCATGTGACTTCAGGAGCCTGTGGGAAACTACAGGAGCTGATTTCATTCATTGATAATTGGGACGCTCATTCACCCTTTTCTCTACTGCAAGGTTAAGATGCTGCTCCAGTAGCCCCCCCCCCCAGGACTGCCTCTCTCCTCTTGAAACAGATGGATGTGTGCGCACATATTCTTATACAATTTAGCCATGGTTTTTCACTGCAGTCATCCCACTCTGTGGCAGCCGATGGTGACTCAGAGTTCTGCAGCAGGAGTGTGTGTGCATTATACTGTTACAGTTGCAGTTTTTTTCTTATTCTGTGTATTGTTTGAATCTGCTGTACTGTTTGTATCCAAAACAACCTTTTCTATACATTTATTGAGTTTTTGCTCCATTTATGTCAACATTTGCTCAGGAATGTACATGCTGAAATAGCACTGGGAGGATATATTTTAAATAATGGTATAAACAGAATGACATGAAGTGATTAAGCAGACTTTTTGATCTAAAGCAGTGGTTCCCAAAAATGGTGTCTATACCCCAATGTCAGTTATGTAACACCCAATTGAGCTGATTGCATAGTTTTACCAAAACAGAAGTCTATAGTCTAAGACTATTGACTTTTTTTAAGAATGTTTATCTATTAACCAGCAAATATTGGTTCAAAAGTCTTCCAGTGTTATTTTTGGGTTTGAATCAAAGAGTTTGCAAACCTTTGATCAAAAGTTGCATAAAAATGATACTCTTGATAATAGAAAATGACAGCACATATTGTCTTTGCCTCCCTCATACATTCCTAACCTGGCACAGTGAGGCATGGTCCAAAAGACATTTAGAGACCCATATTTATGTAAGGTTTACACTTGGCAGATCGTCCCCACCTCCCTCCATGTTGGTGGTTCTAGACGGTTCTGCTGTTACAGTGCAGCTCACTGAAAGGAGATAAGTGGGTGGAATGACACGCAGGGACCAAAGGCTCTATTGTTTTATCCTTTAAGCCAGAAGCTTGTTCTTTCTGCTTTTTTTTGCTTAGAGTTTTGATCTCAAAAGTAGTATTTGCTATATTTTTCTCTTCTCATCTTATCTCTTTTTTTTTTTCTTTTTTTAGATATGAATAAAGTTAACTTGTTTCACGGCACTTCACTTGACAAATACATAGATAATGATGTGTCAATAGGATTTGAAGCTCAACATCCTTGTGGTTCTGTCTGTGGTCCAAAGCTGTTTAACTGGTTGGCCAAGCTTTGAAGAACTGAAATCTACTGGGGGGGGGGGGGGGGGGGGGGGGGGGGGGGGGGGGGGGGGGGGGGGGGGG
>JARVJO010000111.1:3446683-3457256 GCA_031762555.1 Cynodonichthys magdalenae
TGAATTTTAAGGCCCCCCCCCCCCCCCCCCCGCCCTTTTTTTTGGTTCCTCAAGAGTGTTTTTTACTTACTTTGCCTCACGTGAGTGGGTCAGTATTCCACTGCTTTGTCTTCAAATGTTCATGTAACAAGATCTAGTGAAACTAGCATTGAAAAGGGCCTCCTCAATTGTTTAGTCGGGGTTTGACGTATGGCAGAAAATTAGATCGTATTTCCAAGAATATCTGTAGGAAGTTGTTGGGCCGATCAATACTGACTCAGCAAAAGTAAATATTTCAGTGACTTTATAACCTATTGAATGTGTTTTTTGCTTTGTGTGTGATTTAAATTCCTAATTTTCTTGGTCAGTGCTGTGGAAGTGGCCCATGCCAGCACTTTTTAAAATAAAGCTTTAACATCTTAAGACTTTGCATCCCTTGGCAGCACGCCTCAATGTTTAGAGTAAGATTTTTAAAGGCACAATAACTGCTATGGTTAATGTCCCATATTTCTTTCTTTCAATAAACGGGTTTTATGTGCCAGATGAAATTAATCTCAAGATTTGCACTTATGTGTTTGGGAAAGTATTTACTGTTAGGAGATTTATACTCCAGAGATGTTACAGCACCTGCATGTTTTCAGGGAAACTGCAGCAATGGATTTTAATCCACTCAATGCTTCTAGGAAAAGGTTTGTGTCCCCCGTGTCACATTAGTAAACCACTGAGGCTCTTGTTTTTCTTGTTAATTGGTTGAAACATGCTACACAGATTTTATTTATCTTTATAAACATATTTCATATGTTTACAAAAATAAAAAAAAAATGACTCTCAATGGACGAAAGTAGTGCAATGCAAGTTGTAGCTGTTTGTTTTCTCATTCTGATCTTTTTTTGCTTTTTATTATAGCATTCAACAGGCACATACGTAGGTGTCAGTCTTTGTTCTGTGGATTAGAAGCTGAACAGACCTGGAACTAGCAGCCTAAAAACTTAGCTTTATTCAGCATTTTCTCAGAAGCATCCTCTACCTTTTTTACACAGCTGAGAGTTCCCAAACATAATTACACACACGACCCGTCTAATGTCCGGTCTCGACCCGCGTAGCGACATCCCTGATGGGTCGAGCCCCAGAGTTGCCGGAGGTGTTGGGTGGGAAATCCTAACGATTTTTAGTCACTGAAACTGAGCTCACAGACGTCGCACTCCTTCAAGTGGCCCCCACACTGAAAGCTTTGTTGCATTTTAGTTCTCTTTGTTAGTGTGACAGTGTTTTAAACAAAAACAAATTTGAATAAATCCTAGTATTTTATAGAAATTTCTTCCTCCTTTTTTCTTGATCACTGTAGATGGATTCTACTGCCTCCTTGGCATTTGTGCTCTGGATTTTCTGGTTTGTTTTAACATCATCTCTAAGCCTTCCTCTTCTAATATCTTAATCTTAAAAGAGCCCCCAATCTAAATGCTCCAATTTTCTCAGCCAACTGGTTTAAAAATAGCCAAGGCTGACCTCTGGGCGGCTGTTGTATTCTGTTATACAACCATTTTCATGAGCTTTAGAGAGATGGCTCAGCCTCACAGAAAGCTGGAAGTATGAAACCTGTAAGGAAAAGATTTGGCACTTCCTTCTCCTGACTGATGAGTCTCAATTGCATGAGGAAGTGTTTTATTTACCCTAAAATGCAGCATATTACTGCAGTATTTGTTTATGGATGAATATAGGATGTTGGGTTTTGTTCTTTTTCAACAAAACCAGAACAGCCCTGTTTACCAGCTTTTTGCCCTGAGCTGTAGAGGGAAACTTCATTGGAAGTCTTTAAAAAGTTGTCACACGAGTATTCAACATGGTGTCTGTTTGTTCCTGCTGCAACCTGCATTTTGTTCTGTTTCTGAGAATCAAAGCAAAGCTGTTACATCCGATTTGCCTTTAGGCAATGGTGTTCCTCATTTTACATTCCTTATTAATTTTTATGTTTGTGGTGAACACTCCTAATGTTGGGAGTGGAACCTTTTCTTCCACACGCGAGTTTTGAAGAATCACATCTGAACTTTTAACTTCAAGTGGTTGTTAAATGTGTGCATTTCCCCCAGCAGAAGGTTGTCCATGCAAATAATGTTCTCACAACTTCAAATACTAGGAAGCATTACACCATGCAAAAAATATGGTGCAGAATGTGCAGTGATTTGACAGCACACCAAAAATTGCAAATTAGGATTTTTTTTTTTTCCCTTTTTCTCAATAAGTCAACAAATGAGTATACAGACATGCAGGCCAGAATAATATATTTCTGCACAAAATATATTTTTTAACTTGTTTGAACTGTGCTGTAAGGCATTTTTTCCTGTGAACAATAGCTCATGCCCGGGCTGCTTGCCAGCGCTCTTATTTCCTTGCGATGTAGGACTCGGCACACATTTGCATGCTCCACGGAGCCCTTTGTGGACTGAAAGTGTATTGTCTGCTTGTTTGTGGAACTCCAATTTCCTGAATCTCCCTTCCTGAGCAAAAGGGCTCTTACTTTCCAAACTCGTGTTTTTTACTGTGCAGCTTTTTGTACAGAGAGGAAAGCATTTATTTTCAGTGTATGCAGGAAGAAGTCAAGTAATAATCTATTTCCCCCCCCCACCCGCCCCTCTTTCTGCCCCTGGATAGCACAATAATTTATACAAAAATAACAAATCTGACTGAATTCCAGGAGCTGTTAGTCATGGTTCAACCAAGAAATCCCATCACTATGGTGACCAAAGCAAAATGTTCTCACACTGTCTCCTAGATTTGTCTTTGGTCAAGAAATGGACAATTTTTAGGTTTTTGCTTCCTTTGTGTTTGATAATTTGGTCTAAGAGTTATTTAAAACAGCAAGTTTATACTAGTCTTGTTTTCTATTCCTGAAGTAATTGACACAGAGATGGATGAATGCCTGCATTGGTCCCACATTCCCATGTTGCATTTAGGGTTGGGCAGTATTGGCAAAAAAATGAATCATGATTAATTGTGGTATGTAGCTGATAACGATTAATTACACATTTAATCCCCTGTAGTTTCTAAAGACCCTCATATCCTAGTCACATGACCACATTAAATCACTCATGGGAAAGATTTGCTTTTAGTAAAAATCAGTTCCAAGTTGTGTCAAAAGTATAGACTTCAGACTATACATCAATTTTTAAATTGTGTTGATAGACCAAGTAAAACCAGAGTTATGATAAATAAATTACAGAATTTTGTAAAAATTGTTTGTTGTATTTGAAGCAAAGAGGAGCATCGAGCAGAATGACCGGGGAAATCTCCAGTCAGCCTGTCTGGAGGCATTAATTGTATTAATCATCAAGTGACAAAAAGTAATCGATTAGAGTTTTTCTGACGATTAATTGCACACGATACGATTATGCCCAACCCTAGTTGCATTGTAAAAAAAACTTTCCTTTTCAAAAGTGACAGTATGTTAAATTGAGGTTTATTTTAGAAATATATTCTTTCTAAAAATGAAAGTTCCATAAAAGCTAGTTTTGTCGAGGTTTTGTGTCCCTCTTGCTGGTTATGGAGTAAGTCTGTTTTGGATGTGTATGAGGACTCACGCCATTTGTTTTTCCTGATGTATTGTTTTGACCTTGTGAGACTGATGTTGACCGGGCGTTGGACTTTGTCCTGCCTTCACAACAGAACTGACAGAGTTCCAGAGCATCGGGCCTGAAAAACAGAGCTCAGCATTCACCCATTCATAGGACCGTGGGCCGTTGAGTGGACCTGCAGTCCTGGCAGCAGCACACCAGGACCAGCTACTGCCTACTCTTTTAACAAAACAAAATCTTTTCTGTCTTTGAATTTATGTTCTAATACTCCAAGAATGGCAACTTTATCCCAAAAAATCATAACGTTTTGGTCAAAAAATAAAGCTGCACATTGTGGGCTTCTGTTTTGTTTAATGTTTGACTTCAGTGGTACATTCTCCACTTAATGGATTTTATTGTCCTCTTTGACTTCTACACCGGTGTTTTCATCCATATGCTGTGGAAAAAATAAGATATTTCCCATTTGGCTGTAAAAATATACATTTTACTTCTTTAGAAGTATTCATGACTAGTTTGGGATTGTTTCCAGCTCAAGTTAGGAACATCTTTAAGATAAAAGTTGACTAATCTGCAATTATACAACCAATCAGATTTGAGATGGGTGGTGATAAAACATACACATTGTTGCAGTCTGTTGTTTATGCAGGCTCAGTTGCACAACATCCAGCTGGAGCCTGCCATTATTGTTTCCCTGCTTTGCCTTTACAAGCCCACATATTTCAGAGTCAGCGTTGTTGCTTTATGTATCAAGCATTTTGTTGTAAAGCAATTAAAGCTGGGTTCAGCTCTGACGAGACTCAAGGGAAGAATATGAAGCAGAAGGAGTTTTTGTTTGGCTTTTTACCTATTTAAGCTTTTCTGCTCCCTTCAGCTGCATGTTTACATTCCTACAGACAAAGTTGGTTTCAAGTGGATGTTATAAGAGAGGCAATACAAGACCATCAGTGCTGACTTTCTCTTGAATAATATTAAACCTCACTTCAGCGCGTTGTTACTAAACTAGTTGCATGTATAAATGTGTAATAAAAAAATGTTTTAACATTTTTTATCAGTCTGTTGGATGTATAACATGACTGTGAAGTTACGGAAACCTCTATTCTTCCTTTTTGTTCTCCTTTTATTGGAATGCAGCTTTAAAAATATTTCTCATAAAAACAAAAACGTGTTCCTTTTTCCTAACATACAGGCATATGAGCGGCGCTTCCCTACCTGCCACCTCATCCCCATGTTTGTGGCGAGTGACATCGTAGACGAGGAGAAAAGTGAAGACGGTTCCACCCACAGGGTCGAGCGCCGCTGTGCCCTGGATGTTGACGCTCCACGCCTTCTTAAAAGGGTATGATTTACTGCAGCATGTGGATTGTCTTAATTGTACCTTTTTGCCATTTCTTTCAGATAACGCATGTTGTTTTCTGTGGCTTAGATTGCAGGCGTTGACTACATTTACTTCATCCAGAAAAACACTCTGAACAGAAAGGAGAGGACGCTGCAGATCGAATCCCACAATGAGACTTTTTCCAACAGGATCGTCGTCCACGAGACCTGCTGCTATTCGGTCAGTGGTTTGAATTTTTGTTATCCAAAAGAAACGTGGGGATAATCAAATCAAACATTTAAAAAGCACCTTTCATACAATGGAGTGTAACACAAACAAAACATAAGAAAATCATCCTTTGAAAAGCTGATCTGAAGCCAGAATCCCTTCTCCCTCCTTTAATCTGCGTGCTTAACTCTGACTCCAGATCTGCCTCCTCATGAATGAACGAATGAATGTATGATGAGTTAATGAGGTCAAGCTTGTCGTATTGGCCTCCAACCAACTGCAGTGCTAATTTTAGGTCCAAGGCCGCGCAGATTCTTACTGAGAGCCTTATCAAGCTGTGGGAACGGTAACCAGGACGGACAGCTCAGTTAGGCAGCTAATGGACTTGACTAAAGCGTTGGTAGTCATGGACAATCAAGCTAGGACCGTTTTGCCACCAGGGGCATTTATTATTATTATTATTATTATTATTATGATGATGATGATGATGAGTATGTCATTTTCAAAAACAAATATAAAATTCGCAAGTTTCAGGGGACAATTTGAAGCATGACAATTCTGCTAAAAACTAGTAGGTTTTGCTGGAATATCATTGATTTCCTTGGTCTTGCTGTTTGTTTTATTTTTTTATTTTTTTATTTTGCGTGCATCGTACTGATTTGCACCATTTGGTGTATAATTTACATGTTTCAAAATCAAAGCTGTGAGACGAGATGCAAAGCAAAGCTTTTGAAGCAGATAATAGTGGAGCGTCATTGCGAATGCGTTGGCACCTTTTAGTTTGCAGAGGGTGTTTGTCATGAGTAGTGGGGTATTTTTAGGAACTGGGTTTAGTTTGAGAGTGAATCATGGTTTCATCACTGCCTCTCACCACTTTTCCATCATTCTCCAAAATGTGTGTTGCTCTATTTCTTGCATTTTGTAGTACTGAACTCCAAACAGCTCATGTGTTTAAAAAAAAACTCCTACAGACAAACACACATACTCCCACTCAGTGAGAAAACTGCTCTTCATGCGTCATCATTTTGACTACCTCGCTGTGTGGTTACCATGGTAATGGGGTCCCATGCCTCCGTTCATGTGTACACAGAATAAGTGACAGTATGTTTTGGTGTGTGTGTGTTTACACAGGTCCACCCGGAGAACGAGGACTGGACGTGTTTTGAACAAACAGCCAGTTTGGACATCAAGTCCTTCTTTGGCTTTGAAAGCACCGTGGAGAAGATTGCAATGAAGCAGTATGCAAGTAGTATCAAAAAGGTGAGCGGCATAAGATACCTTTTTTATGTTTTCTTTCCCACTCCCATCTGTGTGCAGAAAGTTTTAATATTTGCACATCTCGGCTCGTGTGTCTCTCAGGGAAAAGAAATCATAGAGTTCTACCTGAAGGAGCTGGAAAATGAGGGCATCACTAACATGCCCCGCTGGGCTCCTTCCTCCCATTCTTTGGCTCTGCCCGGGCCGAGCAGCGCCTCCGTCAGCCCACCTGACCTCACAAAGCACACGAGCGTGGAGGCTGCGCCCGTCTCACAGAACGCCGAACCCAAAGATGACGCCACACAGGATGTAAAGCAGGAGGGCGGAGCTCTGCAGGCAGACAGTCTGACAGAAATCCTGGCTGGTACACCTGAAGGTTTGTCTCTACTGACACTTATAAACAACACTTCCTGTTTGTTTGTTTAACGGTCATACACACACCAGCAACTAGAAAACAAACACCCGTTGAGCTTGTTTTATAACCTTTTAACTGAATGTTCACGTATTTAAGGATTCACCAAATGATAATAAATACGTAGATTTAATTTTATATTAGTTTTACCTCAAATATACCCACAGAACTATTTGTTTAATAGAAAGAAACAAAGTTTTCTAGTTCCACAGAACTTCTGTGTTTTTGTGTTGCAGACAAGCTGGACGCAGACTACATTAAACGTTACCTGGGTGACCTGACTCCCCTGCAGGAGAGCTGCCTGATCAGACTTCGCAAATGGCTTCAGGAGACACACAAGGGCAAAGTAATCCCAACAATGGAAGAACACTTTTTTAAAATTTATTTTTGTCAACTTGTGACAAATTAACCCCATTTTGATGCTTTTTTTCTGTTAAGATCCCCAAAGACGAACACATCCTGCGTTTCTTGCGAGCCAGAGACTTCAACATGGATAAGGCGCGGGAGTTTATGTGCCAGTCTCTCACCTGGAGGAAGCAGCACCAGGTGGACTACTTGCTGGAGACCTGGAATCCCCCACAGGTTCTTCAGGACTACTACACCGGAGGCTGGCACCACCACGACAGAGGTACTTGAGTCAAATCCTGCGAATCCAAAATCAGCAGCTGGACTCACATGTGCATAAATATGAAATCTATAAACTGGTGCAGTAGAAGTTACACACAGTGTAACATTTCCACCACTCCAGAGGACATTTATTTTAACTGACAGACATTGAGTCATTCTCTCAGTGAGGTGGGTCTTGTTGGTTTGGAAATCTCGTTAGCTTTAATAGCTTTCACTCTCACGTTAACAATCCTATTCTTAACTTGTGAGCGTGCTTTGAGTCTCCAAAAGAAAAGAATGACGTTATAAATATCATAAATCTATCTCTGCATTCATGCTTTCAGAGCAGAACGCTAAATAATTTCTCAGAGCTCATTCTCACTCATTGTGCCAGACAAAAGAGGAGCAGATGGCGGCTGAAGCACACCTTTCCACTTAACCTGCATTTGTGTAGAATGCAAATAGCACAATATTTGCTTTACTTTGTTAGACGGGCGTCCTTTGTACATCCTGAGACTGGGCCAGATGGACACCAAAGGACTGGTGCGCGCTCTGGGAGAGGAGTCTCTGCTCAGACACGTACGTAACACAGATTACTCTGCAGGTTTGGTGCATTAGTGAAGGTCGATGCCTTTATAGGTCAGACGGTTTGTGACTGGATTATAGGTTAGAGAGGAAATGTCCTGATAAGTGTTAAAACTCCAGGATGTGAGGAGTTTATGACACGTTTAAACTCACTGTTCGTGTGTCACTGTAGGTGCTGTCCATCAACGAGGAGGGTCTGAGGCGCTGTGAGGAGAACACCAAGGTGTTTGGGAGACCGATCAGGTAAACCTGTAATGATTCAAAAAGCATAAAACGTACAAATACTTACTCTCACAGATTGAGCTGAACATTTTGATATGTGTGGCTATTTGCAAACAATTGTACAGGAGAAGCTATAAACAGGGGGAAAAAAGCAGAAGATTTATTTTGACTCAGTTCAGTTTGGGTTCAGCTGAGCAGCACAGGTGCACACTCCGATAAAACACATCACAAGACAGTCCAGAGAATTATCCCCCCCCAAAATGGAAATGATGTAGTTTGAGAGCACAGCGTGTGAAGCAGAGGAGCTGAGATGGTGTCAGTTGTTTGTCAGGCCTCTCCAGCAGGAGGCGGAGCCTGTGATAAGGAGGCACAGGAAGGCATGTGAACTATGTGTGGATTCAGAATTACCCATCGTTACCTTCATCACTTAAGCCTCACTGCAGGGTGACAGGTGCTAAGTGACGAGAGAGTCTGCAGCCCACTTCAGAGAGTGTGTACTTGTTTTTGTTACCTATCCTCTCTGATCCTCTCACTTCCTCTGAAGCTGCTGGACATGTCTGGTGGACCTGGAGGGGCTGAACATGCGTCATTTGTGGCGACCGGGGGTCAAAGCTCTGCTGAGGATCATCGAGGTCGTGGAGGCGAACTACCCCGAGACTCTGGGACGGCTGCTGATCTTGAGAGCACCGAGAGTCTTCCCCGTCCTGTGGACACTGGTGAGAACATGAGAGGACACTCGGGTCACCTGATCAGTGCAGTGTCCTCCTAAATGGAACAAGAAACTAAAAGTTTACCTGTTACTCCTGCACAAAACAGAAGCTTGAGCAAAACACTAGCTAAAAGCTAAAAGAAGCAATGTACTAGAAGTTAAATACGGCTAAAGGTAACCCTAGATTAAAACTGAAAAATGCTAAACAAAAACTAAAAATAGTTTAAAACTATTTGAAGTATCAAAAAGCCATGCTTCAAGCTAAAAGTAGCTGAAGCCTTGCTGAGAGTAGCAAAAGGCTAGCTAGAGGCTAATAGCACATGAAGACAAAAATACAGCAAGTAGCTGAAGCAAATAAAAAAAGCTGTTTAATGTATTTCTATGGGGAAATATATGTAAATTAAATATTTTAAAAAGTATAAAAGTCACAAAAACTAAAAATTGTAGTAAATATACTCTGAATGAGCTGAACATTTTGATGCAGAAGTAGTTTGAAGGCAAAAAGTAAAAATAAATAAATTTTATAAAACACAATAAAGACTGTTCTCTGGAGTACACCTTGCATTTAGTTTTTACACTCACCTCTGCTTGTAGGTCAGCCCCTTCATCGATGAAAACACCCGCAAGAAGTTTTTGATCTACGCAGGTAACGACTACCAGGGTCCTGGAGGGCTCGTGGACTACATCAACAAGGAGATCATCCCTGACTTTTTAGGAGGAGAGTGTATGGTGAGTGCTAGAGTAAAAATGAAACTCTGTGTTCTCATCGAGACCTCCCTCCATGACCCAGTTCATGTTTTTCCTCTGCAGTGTGAGGTACCAGAGGGCGGTCTGGTTCCCAAGTCGATGTATCGAACACCAGAGGAGCTGGAGAACGAGGACATCAGACTGTGGACTGAGACGATCTACCAGAGTGCCAGCATCTTTAAGGGGGCTCCACACGAGGTGGGGCTCCAGGGGTTTATATGTAGGACAGGACAGACGGGACCTGCAGGGGGAATTTGATGCAGGTTTTGTTGGTAGTGCTGCCATCTAGTGGAAAACAATTGTATCATGATTTTAGATGTTGAAAACTAATCTTCCTGCTGTAACATACTGTTCCTATTGTGTTGCACAATTTGCTTTTACTTCTCAGATTACAGATTAGTTTTCTGTGTAACTGCCTTCAGAAGTTTGAGTTACTGATAGTAAAGTTTTACATTACGAGCTAGAAAACTGGAAAACCTGTTCAGATGTTTGTTTCCTGATCTTTGTTTTCTCCAAGCAGCTCGTGATTGAAATCATCGACGCTGCCTCTGTCATCACCTGGGACTTCGACGTTTGCAAAGGCGACATCGTCTTCAACATCTACCACTCGAAGCGGGCCCCCCAGCCGCCACGTAAAGACCCCCTTGGAACCCACGCCATCACCTCCCCAGGAGTCAACAACGTCCAGCTTATCGAAAAGTCCTGGACTCTGGGTCAGGATTACAGCATGGTGGAGTCCCCCCTCACCTGCAAGGAGGGTGAGAGTGTGCAGGTGAGGACTGCTCATCAGGAGCTGCTTTTATTACGGTTATTATGATGATTATTAGTGTAAAACGCTGGTCCAAAAGGTGGCGGGTGTCCGTTTTCTTCCGCTTATCCGGGGTCGGGTCGCGGGGGCAGCAGCCTAAGCAGAGAGACCCAGACTTTCCTCTTCCCAGCCACTT
>JARVJO010000111.1:3475835-3488494 GCA_031762555.1 Cynodonichthys magdalenae
TATGACCTGGTGGGTACGATGTGAACTGAGGTGGGTACAATATGAGCTGGTGGGTACAATACAAGCTGAGGTGGGTACGATATGCACTGAGGTGGATACAATATGACCTGGTGGGTACAATACAAGCTGAGGTGGGTACGATGTGACATGAGGTGGGTACGATGTGAACTTAGGGTACGGTGTAGGTGGAAGTGGCCAACAGATTAAAAGAAGTTTCTTTTCTAAACATGTTCTAGAAAGATTAATATTTAAAATACAGCAAGACAAGCTCAGCCATCGCCTGTGAAATGTGGGTCTGAGTTCAGTGCAGTAGATGTTTGTGGGCAGCGAGTGTTTGAGCAGTGGACTGAGGCGTCCCTGGGCAGCAGGGCTAGAGAAGCTGAGTTTCTGTGTCTGTCAGGGAAAGAGGAGAAAGATAAAAGACGGAGCAGCAGGAGAGAAGATCCCAACAGAAGACAGAAGCATGGCAGCTGCAGAGGGAGACAGAGTGGAAAAATCGATGTCTGGAAGACAGAAAACAAAAGGAGTCGAACAGAAGAAGATAAAAGCTTGTCAGTACTTAAAGCAGTGATACGCTGTTTGCTTCTGGATTTAACTTCTATTATTGATGGAAGTGTTGCTGAATAACAGTGATTATTCATCTGCAGCTTGATTCTGTTCCACCTGCACATCTGCTCGTTTTACCTTCTACATTTGTAGTTATCAGACTAATTCTGCATTCTTTGTGCTGTTGTAGCCATTTTTATGTCAAAACCTTCGGCTCATTCAGGAGTTGGCTTTTAGTTATTGTAGCTTTTATGTATTTCAAAATATTCACTTTAATTTTCAAGTATTTTCCTCAAATAAATGCGTTGATTTTTTTCCAAGTCCTTCAGAAACATTTGCTTCAGCGTAATTGTTTTTTGTTTTTCATGCTAATTTGAGCTTTTTGCTATCATTCTGCTACATTTAGCTTTTAGCTATTCCTTTGTTTCTTTTAGCCTTTATCCATACCTTTAGGGCGTTTGGCTACCGTTTTGCTTCCTTTAGTTTATGGCTAGCCTTTGATCCTAACTTACTGTTTTTTTCTCTAAATGTATTGTTGTCGTCTCAACATGATGGTTGTCATGGAGATGGAGAGGCAGATCATCCCACGAGGAAAACACAAAAAACAGACTTAACCCCAGAAAAAAAGAACACTTTTATCTCAAAACATCCAGAAACGATTCACTTTCAATTACTGAGGCAGGTTCAGTGGACTTCATGCTGTTATCCAAACTCCTTGGCCTTTATGGAACATTTCTGAAATGTCAAGGAGAACGTTGGGGAGGCTGTTGACTCCAGGTTGGTCCGATGAGCTCTGCTGGGAGCCGGATTGTTATAAACTGGTGGTGATACAAGAACCTGACGTGCTGCTGGAGGTGTGGTTCATTCAGAGAGTGCAGAAGATGTTTATGTAAGTATTAATGTATGTTCATAATGGGTCCATCCACATGGTCACCACAGCTAAACAAACTCAAACACACAAATGACTGGTGAACAGTCAGTTTTACAGATTTTGAGTTAAAACTTGGCATGGTAGTAGCTGAGAGTTGTCTCCTTTTTTCAGCATATATTTTAGTTTTATACTCTGGTGTGTCTGTTTGTACTGCTTAAACAAAAAACAGAAAATTGTAAATTTCATGTTGAAACTGAAGCTGGGATTACAGTGATGATTTATTTTCTGAATCCCTGCAGCTTTTCTCTCTTTTTTTTTCTCCTGTTTAATCTTATTTCTCAGTCATTTGTTCACCAACTCGCCTTCATCAAGTTGTCTTTGTTCTCTATAAATATTTATCTCTCTTCCTCTCTTAGCTGTTTTGCTCGACTCCTCCTTTTTCTGGCGTTCAGATGAAAGTTTTGGCACATTACGGATTTATTTATTTTTTATAACAGATGGAGTCACTGGCGATTTTCAGCTTGTGAAAGGCAGCTCTGAGATTTTTTTAATTACATGACTCTGGCTCCTTTTATTTTTTTTCCTTCCCAAGTTTTCAGTGTTTTTTTTAACTTGGTGCCTCAGTGATGTGTGTTTCTGCGTCCCTCCCAGTGGAGAGTGTTAAGCCTGAGGCAGAAACAGGCATGGAGCTGAGCTGACATCGTACAGTAACAGGCTGTGTGTGTTTCCCTGCTCATGCACTCGACTGGTCGTTGGAGGAGGAGGGGATAGGTAAGGAGATAAATTAGAAAAAGGTCAGAAAGTATCAGGGTGGTGCAGCGTTGGTGTGAGTCTGCATGCTGATTGAAGGGGTTCAGAGCAGAGATGATGGCTGAGGAGATAAATCAGGAAATGGTTGGAAAGTAAAAGAATCAAAGGAGGCGAGAGGTGAAGTTCAGACAGAACTCAAAGACTTTCTCATCCTCTTCATTCCCAGGTTCTGTTCTGGTTCCTGTTTTTACCAACAAATCTGCAAACTAAATCTGAAGCAGAAAAAACTGAGGTAAAATACATAAAAACATAAAACAGGTTGTATTACCATGACTTTGTACTGGTAACACACACAGAGTATGTACCAGGTACATACAAGGTACACAATGGGTTTGTTCTGGGTATGTACCTAAGATTTACTTGGAACATACTGGATATATAACTGGTACTTACTGAATAAGTACCAGTTATATACCCAATGTGTAGCAGGTTTCATGTAAGTACCAAATACTTACTAAAAATATGATGCAAAGACTTGTGGGTAAGTAACAGTTATGAACCAAGTAACTAACTGGTTCAAACCAATGAAGTACCAAGTTTGTACCAATTAGGTACTAGATTCAAACCAATAAAATACCCTGTTCATACCAAGTAACTACCAGGTTCAAACCAAGTAACTACCTGTTTCATACCAAGTACATACCATGTAAATACCTTATAAGTACCATGTAAATACTATGTAAGAACAAATCTTTAAAGAGTCCCTAGCATGAACTGGGGGTAGTTTCTGAAAGTTCCTCCGATAGCAGAAAAGACCCTCGTCTTCATCTCCTCCCTCCTCTCTCTGTCCTCCCTCCTGTCCGTCTGATGCAGTGGAGGAGAAATCTTGTGTGTTTCATCATGACACAGAAAAACCCTCAGCGATGCGTCTTACTCTGCCTCGCCTCCCTCTGCCGGAGTGCCGCCTCGTGCCTCTCGAGCGCTGATAAATTGCCGCCACCTGCCTCATTTTTCACCATCCCATCATCAAACGCTCTGACACAAAGCCCCCTGCGCACTCCTCAACAATAACAAGAACAATCGCTGAGCCCCGGGAACGGGACGGGCTGATGGAGAGGACAAATGGTTCTGCACAGAAGAAGGAAAGAAACTTGAAAGAAGCAAATCAGATAAATCTTGAGTCTTTTATTTAAAAGAGCCGTGTTGTTGAAGAACTCAGGCCACACTCAGTTCTAGTTTTATGGTTCTGGATGATTTTAGTAAAGCTGGGACACCTGATGGTGGCTCAGATGTGATTCAAATCTGATTTTAGGTTTTGTTTTTCACTTTTATGGTTTTAAATCAAATACATATCCAGTCTTTAAAGCATTTCATCCAACTTAGGGCGACAAACAGAGCTCAAAAGCTCAAACACGTGAAATGATCAGATTCTGGTTTGCAAATTACATCTCAACCCTGAAGTTTTCCTATTCATCACATTTCCCCAGAGAGAACAAGTGTACAAATTATTCATTTTTGTCTTGCTGTAACACTTGATTTTACTGTGAGGAAGAAAAAACCCACCCAGCAGCACCCACCTCTCCACACATCATCTGTTTCTTTAACGAACCCTCAGCCTCGAGGCTTTTTCACTGCAGCTCACTGTAACGCCTCCTTCATAAGTCATCGTGTGTGTGTGTGTGTGTGTGTGTGTGTGAGTAGATCAACATGAGATGATGTTGCGACAGCCCCTTCCTTCGTTCCCACTGCAGCTCATCTGCATCAGAAAGATGTTTTGCTACAGGAGAGGCTGACAGGAATCAGTCATTCTGATTTTTTACTCTAAATGTGTTTTATTTATTTATTGTTTTTTAGTGCAAACAGCTGATAAATCTCTAACATAATGCCACACATTGTGCACCCTCACCTTCACAGCTGCAGAGATTTAACAACAAGAGTTCTGTTTGATTTACAAGCTTGATTTTTTTCCTCTGACAAGACAAACAGTTTGGTCATTTCCCTCCTCTCCCTCTTTCATCGTGGGATAAAATACGTCCCACTATTGCAGATTTTTACTCAACATATTAAAAAAAAAACTAGAACCCCTATTCCAGAATAGTTGGAACATTGAGGGGAAACATAAAATAAAAACAATGTAATATTTGAAAACTTCATGGACTCATTTTAACAGTGAAACATAACATGTCAACAATGTTTTAGTGTAAAATCTTTAGATTTCCACATTAAATATGTTAAATTTTCTGACTTGGTTCTTGTTGCCTCGTTAACGAAATGTTTTAATCCAATTTATCTGACAACACAAGTATCAGGATGATGATAGAAGTAAAAGAAATCACAAATATTCAGACAGATTGGAAGGAAAAGTGAAGCGATGTGGTCAAAACAAAACTTCCCACTGATTTTCTCACTTGCTGATTTTTTTTTTAAAGCAATTGTTGATCCTTCCAGGACCGGCTGAAACAATGCTCACACCGAGTGTTCTCCCAAAACATTACATAAAAGTGTGTCGAACAAGCTGTCAGAGTCTGACAACCAAACTGGATTAGGCTGTTGCTGAACGGGAGGCAGAATTAGATTTTTTTTGGTAAATAATTTCCTTTGGGGGACGGAGCTGCTGGATTTGAGTGGTCAGGATGTGGATGCAGCAGGAAGTCCTGGTTCGTTTCCTCTGTTTAACTTCTGTCACTTCCTGAAAGCTCCTCATCACCAGCCTCTACTGCTGCTGCTGGTCTGCAGTAATTAACTGAACTAACTGTTGTTTACTGGTCAGCTGTCTTCAACTTAAACCCTTTAAAATGTTACTGTACTTTTTACAGTTTAGTTCTGTTTTTTTTTTACTTTTTGCTAATTTCAGCTTCCTTCGGCTTTTGATTTTAGCTTTTTCCCGCTTTGATCTTTTTTGCAAATTTTTGTTAGTTTCAACTCTATATGCTTCTTTCAGCTGCTTTCTGCTTTAGCTAATTGGAGCTTTTTTCTGCTAAATAGTTTTTTTCCCTGGTCTTTGAGCATTAGACATTCACACAACATTTTCACAGAAGATGCTAATTCTCTAGAACGGGTGGGCAATCCTGGTCCTCGGGGGCCACGGCCCTCCATGTTTTACGTGTTTCTCTGCTCCAACACAGCTGATTTGAATGAAGGGGGCTATCAGGCCTCTGCAGAACTTGAAGAGGTAATTCAGTGATTGAATTGAGTGAGCTGGAGCAGAGAAACAAGTAAAATATGACCAGGATTGCCCACCCCTGATCTAGTATCTATCATAGTCTTTCTTAGTGTCTTTATTCAGTTTAACAGGTTGGAACCAGCTTGTTTCTTTGCACTATATTTTTACACCACGTCTTATTTAAGTATGACCAGTTTTACTTTAGAGAGATGTTATTTTGACCTTCAGTGCACCTGTACAGGTTGGCTGACATACTGGATTGTCATGAATATTTAATCAAAATGTCAACGTCCATGAGATGTTTGCTGCTGTCATTTTGGATCATGACAGTCCAGAGAACAAAAGAAAAGTCGTCCTTGTTGTGTTTATTTTATTTTTCCCCTCTCTGTGAGTCAGTCGGCGGTTGGAGGGTGGACTGGTTTCTGCCACGTCCTCATCAGATCAGAGCTGATCTGAAACACCGTAATAAAACATCTCTTCTCATCGCCGCAGACGTCTCGTTTGTTTCTTTACTTTTAATCTGACATTTCAAAGGAGCAGGCAGACGTGTCGCCTCACCAGCAGCTCACTCAGCTTCATCACTTTCTGTAAACTGAAGAAAGTCAAGAGGTAGTTCCTGGTGTTTGATTCTTCAGATTTTACAGCTTTTACTCATTTCTGTCCGTATGTGGGGCCAAATTTTCATACAGTCAGGAAATAATCATCAGACAACTGATTCACTTGATGCGAATCAAATTTAAGAATAGAAATGACAAAATGGTTCTATGGTAGTAGCTGAGAGTACTCTGAACATAACAGCTTTGGGATGAGTGGTCAGAAAAGACTCTGATGGAAACAAAATGAACCAAATCTGTTTATTGGAATTAAATCTGTCACTTTGACGACGTCCATAAAAGTCAATAATTAATGAAAAGCAGCTCTGCTCCTCCGCTGACTGAATCAGAACACGATCCTTGACCTCCGCCTTCACCTCGAATAAACACCCAAACCCCCGGATCATAAAGGTCGACGTTCCGGGGTCGCCTCGGACCACCTCGCGTTTCATCTTCCTGACTGCGTGAAGGAGATGATTACCTGAGAAGTGGCGAGGATCTGCCTCTGCCCCGCGCTGCAGAGATGCTGCTAATGTTGTCGTCCCCCTGAGCGTGAGGGTTAATGTGAGGAGCAGAGCCCGCTGCCTGACCAGCATCACCAATCAGCTCCTGGGCCTGCTTGGCATCAACAAACCTGCTGACTTCAGGGAGGTGTGTGTGCAGAGCTTTGTTTCCCGTGTGTGTGAAGAGGTCGTATGGAAATGTATGTTTGCATATCAGAAGCCTCAGAAGGCAGCTGTTGAAGCGTTGCTCTCTCCTCCTACTTAAGCTGTAAATGAAGGTCCATTTATAGATACTTTCATTAGTTCCTGACCAGCTGAAGGGCCAGATCAGCTCTGAGTTCAGTGAGCAGAGGCTAAACTCCTGTTTTTGGACACTGCAGCAGCGATGATGATGATGATGAGGTGCATAAAGAACGAAGCATCTCTTCCAATGAGCTAAACACAGCCCACATGTATCACGTTTCTCTGAGAGAGCAGAGCGAGCCAGTTTTATCACTTCATCCAGTCGAAATGCTGTTGTTGCTGCTCTGAGTGGAGCATGCAGGACTTTGTTGTGCTGAGAGTTCATTTGAAATGTCCTCACCAGATTTGTAAAGGAAAAAAAAGAGCTTGGAAAAGAAAACAAGATATTTGTGTTCTCTGAGATCTTAAAGATCTGCCTAAAAGCATGAAGAGCCTCAGATGTTGGAGGAGTCTGTTTGGTTTCTCTGAAATCTGAAGAGCATCATGAGAGATAACTGAACTAGATTTATTTTAGAAACTCTGTTCAGTGTAGCACGTTACTTTTATTAATTATCTATAGTTTAAATAAGCTTTTTAAAGTGTCAGGGCATTGTGTGAAACTGGTAATCTCCTAATCCTAAACTTTATTCCCAGTGGATCTAAGGGTTACAGCATTGTAGCTAAAAGCTAAACGTAGCATAAGAAGCCCAAAATAGAAAAGAAAGTTTTTGAAAGAGAGACTTTAACATGGAGAATAAAAATAAAGTTAAATATTTCAAAAAGTGTAAAAGTTAAACTAAAGTTTGTAGCAAATATTCCTCATAGAACTGATTTATAAACTGTTAAAATACCAGCCTTTTAGATAAATATTCCTGGACTTTAACTGACTTTAATCGTCAGATCTTCACTTTAAAAGAGTTTCTTTTTTCTTCAACACTCATAATTTGTGTTTCCTCCACAATAATCTCCTGACAGATACCAGCTGCAGCGTCAGACTGTATCACTGTCAGGACGTGTTAAAGTCACAACCAAGCTCGGCTCACAACATTTTTGTCTTTTATGTCAGGAAAATTAAAAGAGACAAGCAGGAGAGAGGAGATAAATAAATAAAAGCTGTCATGGAGAGTTATTTAGCTGTGGCTTTACGGAGTGATAAGACAGAAGAAGAAGAAACAAATCTTTTTACTTCCTGCTGTTTTGTTAGTTTTCATATATTTGTTTATTTTTACCTGCAGAGAAAACAGTTTGTCTCCAGACAAACCTGATACAGTCTGGAACCATCACCTGTGAGGAAAGTGACCAACATTAGAGGAGCCTCCAGCTGAGTGGCTCCGCTCTGTTTCCCGGGTCAGAACCGTGTTCTGTCAGCTTTCTGCGTCGATAACGGCTCTGCAGCCGAGTGTTTACTCTCTGAGCCGGTCGTCTCTGTAAAATGCACTCAAAGGGTCCTGGGTGGGTGTTCAGAGTAAATGATGTGTCGAGTCGCTGTAAAGCCTCAAGGAACTGGACTGAAGAGACGGGCCGAGTTCTGCGCAGTCGGACACGGAGATAATGGCTTCTGGTTCTGCGATGTGTTCAGGTGTTGCTTTAGAATATTTCCTCTTTTCTTACATGAATCAGGACCTGCAGGAGAAAAAGAGCTGAACCAGATCTGGTTGTAGAACCAGAACCAGATCATTTGCTTACTTCTGAAATTTGTTGTCTGAATGAGGATAACTCGTTGATATTTACTCTGAATCCTAGTTTTAGGTTGTTCTAATCGGGAATGTTGGACGTATTTTAAAAAGGAAACCTCAAACTATTAAGATTTACCAGAAAGAAAGAAATAAACAAGCTTTGCTAGCTCACAAAGAAAATATGAAACTAAAGTTCAAGTTGCTGCTGCTCAAAAAAGTGCCCCAAAAAAATTATATTTAAGATGTTTCATTAAAATATAGATAAGAGAAATATTAATTACCTTTGTGGAATAAACATAACAGATAAAGAAAAAATATTACATTTAGAAAAACCCATCTTAACACAATCCAGCAACATCCTGTTGAATCAACATGTTTCTGAGATGCTACAGCTGGATTCTGTTTTTAAACAAGCTGAAATTTCCTTTGATTCTATGTTCTTTAAAAGATTCTGCTGCCTTCGAGTCTAAACATCGAACACTTTGTGCTTTTAGACCTTAAACAATAGTGATTCATTAAAAACAACTTGCTCCAGTAAAATATTTTCTTCCTTGTTTTCCCTTCTCTTGTGTCAGGTTTGAAATGATGCAGCAGAGGATCTCAAGATAAAGACCAGCGGTCCCTGAGGAGCCCTTAAAGTGTGTGTGTGAGTGTGTGTGTGTGTGTGTGTGTGTGTGAGTGAGTGAGTGAGTGAGTGAGAAGGGGAACTTTTAAAAAGTGTAGCTGTTTTAATGTGGGCCAAGAAGAAACTGTAAGATGAACTGTATCTTTTTCGTGCTCTCAGCCCATTTTTACAGCTGGATGTGGGTCAGACCAGTTCTTTTTATAAACTGTTCTCATTATCATTTTGGGTCGCTCAGCTTTTTGTACGGAGCAGCTCCTGAAACAAATCAGAACCGTCCCTGATCTGCCACGGAGCGCCGCTCGTTTGTTCACGTCGGTGTGTTTAATAATAACAACCACACTCCGGCGGACGTGCAGCCGTCAGCGAGCGCCTCGCTCTCAACGCGTCAGACCGGATCGTGCTCGCTGCCGGTCCCGGAGGGGCGGGGCTGACGCTGCAGTGATGGTGTCCAGAAATAGAAGTGGTCAGATGGGGCAGCATTGATCAGCTGGACGGGTCATCGGATCAGCAGGTGTCTGGACAAAGACAGAACAAACAAAACAATATTTCTTTTTACTGACAAACATCATTTTTATATTTCATTAAAGACTTGTTTTTGCAGCTCATGAAAGTTTGAAGAATCATTCTTGGAGTTTGGTTGTGAGTCCAGAAGAAAGATTCTGGTTCTGTTTGGTTCTTTCAGTGGATGTTTTTACTTGGTCTTCATCAGTCACTGAGAATCTGACACTCTGAGGAAGACTCTGACAGGTTTTTACTCTTCAGCAGCTCTGTTTGCTCGGCACTTTTCCCTCTGTAATCACTCCATCTTCCTCGCCGTCTCCTTCCCTCCTCCTGAGGTTCAGAGGCTCTGAGCTCTTTAAACTCAGCTGGATTGATTTTCCCGTCTGTTCTTTTAACCCTGGGGTCTCTGACAGAGGGCGGTGATCCCGGTGTTCTCTGACAGGTCCGGCACTTTTCTCTCTGCTGCTCCGTATATATATATATATATATATATATATATATATATATATATATTGTTTTTCTATACATTCAGAAAGTCATACAAAATCTTTTGTGATGGTTGCTTGTTGACAAAATCAAATTCAGGCTCTCCGGATAAAAACTAAAGGAAGTTCTGAAAATCCAGAAACACGACGCAGCAGAGGCAGGAAACTGACTAACGTGATGCTGAAAACAGAAATAAATTATAACAAGTGAAGGAAGCAAAGGAATAAACAGAAACCTTTGAATTTATTATTATTTATTAAAGCTAGTATTTATTTTATTTACCCTTTGTTTTACCAGGTAAAGAGAGGGATTTGGCTGTCACCAGAGGCGGAGCTAGACTTCTTTGCAAGGGGTGGCATGGGGGGTGGCCAAGGTGTCACCTGGGGGGGCACATATAAATAAAAAAACTGCCCTGATTGGCCACCGCTCTGGCTCCGCCCCTGGCTCTCTCTACCACAGAGTTTTAGCTCCAAATCTCCAAAACTGTTTAGAAGGAAAAGTAAACCTTTCTCACAAAGACCAAACAGAGCTTATAAAAGCCTGGCTAAACTCATTTAAATTTCAAGTTTATATTCTTTTATTCTTCTGATGTTGCAGACAAAAAAGAAAAAGTTCAAAAGTCTCTGCAGGTATAATCTGTCAGAAGCAGTGAACAAAGGACAGTAAATGATTCAGTGCTGAAGGACGACCAGAGAAAAGGGATTATTATTATTATGATGTGCTTCAAAATAAATGTCTGCGTTTCTGTCTGAGAAAACTCTAAAGCTCATTAAAACAAAAACAACTTATTTTATTTCAAGTGCAAGGACAAAAAGCTGCAGACGTCATCTGTGATTTTCAGTATTTACTTTCAAATTTGCAGGTTTTTTAAAGTTTGTAAAACATTTATCCAGGTAAAGATTCACTCAGACGTCGTTTGTAGACGAAACTGAACTGAACTGGAAGCTGGTTTTAACAACAAACTGTAGGATCCACAAGTAAACCTGCAGCCTGAGAGAAGTCTATAGTACAGAGCTTTAGTTTGTCCATCTGTTCACTTCCTGTGCAGCAAATCAAAGCAGCTTTAGATCCCGGATCAGAGTTTCAGGTTCTCACTTTTTATTTATTTATTATTATTTTGTAAGAGGTTAGGTGAGATAAGACGCCGTCACCGGCGCTGGGCAGAGTCACAGAGACCGGGTTCAGATTCTTCTGTCTCTCTTCTGTGGAGGGGGGATCCAAAACAATATCCAATTCTGTTAGATGAATGACTTCCAAGAGAACAAAGAGATGAAGCGCTTTCAGTCGCCTTCATCTCGGGGGTTCCATCCAGCTCATTTCTCAGCGCTTGGTTTAACCATCAAACATCGTTTCATGTGGTCCCCGGCTCCTCGGGAGCATTAAATATTAGCTGTCTGCATTTCTTCTGGGGAGTAGCTACAGTACACCTAAACCTCCTGGTGCTTTTCATCTGGATGGAGATTAAAGGAGCTGAGAAAAGAGACCACACCTTCTGCTTTATTGTGTCTCTCTGATCGAAGCTAATGCTCTTTGATGCATTAAGGTCTTCTTACCTACAACTGGATGTGTTTTTGTGTAACTGTGTGTGTGTGTGTGTGTGTGTGTGTGTGTGTAGGCAGCAGTGATGAGTAATGTGTGCAGGAATCCCAGGTTTAATATATATCTGTCCAGCTGTGTCCTCTCTGTGCCCGTCCCCTGGTGATGTCCAGCTTTACCTCCTCTCAGCTGACAAACTGCAGAAGACAAATGTCATCACTGAGTACTGTGAGTTACTGAAGGAGGAGGAGTCACACAGATTCAGACTGGTTTCTGCTCCAGTTGGGAAAGAAATACTGAGGAGTTCAGTGTGTTCAGATTTTATCTCTTAAAAAATTATTGTTAAAATGTTATGATGAATGTATGGACCGAATGGGGGATAGATAAATGCATAGATGGATAGATGATGGATGGATGAATGGATGATGGACGGATGGATGGATGGAGGGACAGACAGATGAACAGATGTACAGCTTTGCACCAAAGTTGTAACTGAAAACAGAACGTTCTGTAAATGGCAGATTAAAATTGCTGACTGCAGATAAAAACAAATATCTACTGATAAAACTCATCACTTTACTGCTCAGCAGCAGAGGGGCTTCATTTAACATGACTCAGCAGAAATTTTTAATATAATGAGCTTATTTAGAGAAAGAAAATATTACAAAAAAACAACAAAACTCAGAATTACTTCAATAAAACAGAAGAAGAAATGTTTCTTATTTTAAATGACAGAAGAGAAAAACTGAGAAAAGGATTAAAGGAATCTGTATCCATCATCCATCCATCTTCCAATCGGTCCATCCATCCTCCAATCGGTCCATCCATCCTCCAATCGGTCCATCCATCCTCCAATCGGTCCATCCATCATCCATCCATCCTTCAATCAGTCCATCCATCATCCATCCATCCTCCAATCGGTCTATCCATCATCCATCCTCCAATCAGTCTATCCATCATCCATCCATCCTCCAATTGGTCCATCCATCATCCATCCATCCTCCAATCGGTCCATCCATCATCCATCCATCCTCCAATCAGTCTATCCATCATCCATCCATCATCCATCCATCCTCCAATCGGTCCATCCATCATCCTTCCATCATCCACCCATCCTCCAATCGGTCCATCCATCATCCATCCATCCTCCAATCAGTCTATCCATCATCCATCCATCATCCAATCGG
>JARVJO010000111.1:3488594-3503045 GCA_031762555.1 Cynodonichthys magdalenae
ATCCTCCAATCGGTCCATCCATCATCCATCCATCCTCCAATCAGTCTATCCATCATCCATCCATCATCCAATCGGTCCATACATCATCTATCCATCCTCCAATCAGTCCATCCATCATCCATCCATCCTCCATTCAGTCCATCCATCATCCATCCATCCTCCAATCAGTCCACCCATCATCCATCCATCCATCAATCCATCCTCCAATTGGTCCATCCATCATTACGAACTCAAGTAATTGAGTCATGGAGCTAAAATTTATTGTGGTAGGAGCTGAGAGTCATTCCCAAAACATGTGTTTAGCTCTAATTTTGGCCTCTTCCTACAGGTGGACAGTTGTTCAGGTGGACAGGTGTTGTTCAGATGATGTTACTTCTCCTTCTTTTTGTTTTTACAGCCACAAACTGATCCTGACTGATTATCTGTGTTTGAGGTTCACCTTCTAATTTTAGACATTACTTTGTATGAATCCCAGTTTCATGATGTGTGTGTGTGTGTGTGAAACTTGTGCTCCCCCTCTCCCATGGGACCACACACAGGGGCAGGAGCTGGTGTCACTGAATGGCAGATTTGGGCCAATTAAGCTAAAAAGTGGAGCAGATTTCCACAGACTCACACACAAACACAGCAGATGCAGCAACTGAAACGGGACGTGTTATAACACCCTGCAGACACACACACACACACACACACACACACACAGTCATGTTCAGGAGCTTAGAAAAAAATTAAATCCTTTGGTTAAAATGTGGCGTTTTGTGGTTTGAAATGTAATTAAATGTTCACACTCCTCTTTCCTAACGTCCTTATTCACGGGTGTTATGCTCAGAGCGTGTGCAGGGGAGGACTCTCGGCTACTACCACACTAAAAGCTTTACCTCCGTATCTGTTAAATTAGCTGAATTCATGCTATTTTCATGTTTGCTAAGATCAGCTGCAGCCATCATGAATCAAGTTGATTCCAAAAGTTAATCAGATGTAGTTTTTTATCCAACCAGATCCATTCAGTTCTGTGTATTGGTTAATGAGATATTTTGCTAACAATACAGACAGAAGAGCACTCAGAAAATGCAGTTCATGTTGGATCTTGTAGTGAAAACTTTTTAAAATGCTGGAAAAGTACCTGAGTGAGGTTTTTAGGAAGCAGTAAAAACTCCTGACACATGAACCGCAGCTCTCCTCTCTCTGTTAAACGCACAAACTTCTCTTCTACACAACATGTCAAACTTTTTTTTTCTCCTCCGGGTTTTATTCTCCTCCGGGAGCCGACTGATCCGGTCTTGCAGCGTCAGTCTGCTCGGGAATATTCATATCAAACATCGCCTCATGCAGCCCGGCTCTGAACAAGAGCTCAATGTCACACCAGGCTGCAGAAAGCCTCCAGTAGATCTGTGGACAAATATTCTGCTTTACTCAAATCCCCACAGTCAGGCTGCAACACACACCCTGTGTGCGTGTGCATGTGTGTGTGCGCACATGCATGTGTGTGGGTATTCATCAGCCTTCAAGGTTATTCTCACATTTACTCTGACCAGAGAAAAGGCCAGTCAAGAGCTGCTTGTGTGTTTTGTTTTGTTTCTGTCATGAATGCCTCTCTGCTTCCTGTTACACACACACACACACACACACACACAAAACCACAACAAGAATTCTCAGCCCTCGTCGGTCGAGGAGCTCGTTCAATTATTCATATCGGTGTTGCGGTGCTCTGCCTCAGAGAGGAGGGAGGCAGTGATGGAAGGGAGGAAGAGGAGGAAGAAGAGGAGCTGAGGTTTTCCACCAATCAGAAGCTTCTGTTTCTGCTTTGACTTTTACTGTCTTATGTTTCCTTTTTATCTTCGTTTCACATCTTTAAACCCTGCTGCTGACAGTAAGGTTCATGCCTGTCTGTTAGCAAAATATCTCATGAACCACTGGATCAGTTAGGTCATCCTTAGAGATATGGAGCTCAGATTGATTGTGGTAGTAGACTGAGAGTCATTCACAACACAAAGTTTGAGCGTATGATGAGGGGTGGCGGGCGATATGCATTGATCCTCTCTCCTCAGTCCATGGTTACAGGATGAGATCTTTAAAACTCCTGCTGTGTTCAGCTCGTCACATTTTACTGCTCATGCTGACCTTGAGGATCATTTGTCTTTCTTTAACCCCCACAGGAGGAAACATCATCCCATTTACAGTTCTGTGGACACTTTACAACCCCCCCGAGGACCAAGACTGCTCAAGATGAGTCTTAAATTTAGTCTAAATTATTGTTTCAGGTCGTTTTTTTTCTCCTGCCCAGGTCCTCCCTGTCTTATTTCCTCTGATTGTACCTCCTTTTATGATCTTTATTTTATTATTTTCTCGGTGCAGCAGAGAACTGCTGTGAGTCGCCCCCCTTCCTCCCAGAAAAAAAATAAAGAGGCAAACATGGGAGTAAAAAGGATTTATGGCCAATCAGGGAGCAGAATGTGTGTATGAGCTCACAGTAGGAGAAATAAAGATGATGATGGTCTGTGTTGACATTTTGGAAAACATATTTTACAGAGAATCTAGAAACTTAGAAATAAAAGTGTTTCTTGTGCAAAATGAACAATGATGCAGCAACTTTTTGAAAAATCTTTAAGCATGAATGAACCGCTGATTGATAGAGACCTGAGATCAGCAGAAAAACTGGAATCACCTGAAACAGATTCGTCACAAAGAGGGAGAGGAAACAGGAAGGAGCTTCTGTCTGTGAGGAGTGTTAGAACTCAGCAGGGCTGCAGATCAAACACACACGCACTTCAAACAGAACCTGAAACCCAGAGAACAGATCCAGTCTGATGGGACAGTCCAGGTCTGCATCAGGATGGAGACGAGCTCGGACTGAATGTCAAACAAGTTCTTCAGTTTTACTCAGAAAGAAAATAAAACACAAAAGATGTACTGGACCTGAAAATTGGAGACCACCTCAGCCGTTTCACTTCATCAGAGACCACATGAGTCCAGTAAGACCTGCTCTAGGGAACCAATCAGATCTGCTGCTGCCTCACAGGTTGATACAACCATTGGGCCTGAAAGGAAACCAGATCTGAGTGAACAGGTCTCAGTTCTTAAACAGAAACTGAAAACCTGTTTCTGTTTGCCTTCCCTGAACCTGGACCTGTTCAGAACTGACTCCCATCAGGTGGGCTTTGATCAGGAGTCTTCAAACTGACCTATCTTTGGTGGTTTTTACACAGGAGGTTGATGGGGAACATCCTCCGTGCCTTTTTTTTCCTGCTCTGACGGGTTCTCTTTGGTGCAGAGATGACATCATTTTATTAAAGTTATTCAGCTGTTTGATCTGCAGCTTTGGGAAAAACCCTCGTTTGAAAAATACATCCATAGAGCTGCGACTTTTTAAACAGCTCTGAGAAAATTGTATTCGAAATTTCTACATGTTGTTACAAAACATCCTAAATTATTATTGGGCTTCGTCACATTCATTACCTGTTAGAAGTTCCTGCTTTACCTCCTGTGCACTGAAAGTAAAGTGTGTGTTTTAACTAAATGATGAGTCTGGGACTGATATAAGATGCAGACAATTACCTGCCTGTCTCCGACTCCTCAGCAGCGTTATGATGTTGCATCAATAAGATTTAATGATTCAGCAGAGGCCTCTTATCTTACAGGAATCATTTCCCGCTCTGCTCCCAGGACCTTCAAATGTTTCCCTGTAGAGATGCTAACACGGCCAACTTAAAGGATGTTCATTTCATCGTTCAGCCGCCCAAAGTTTCTTCATCACAGGTTTAATATGTCGGCCTCGTGGCACAAAGGCAGAATAAAAGGAGTTCAGTCGTGTTGCTGTTACGTAACTTTGTTTCCATCCTGATCAAACTGCAGGTCCTCTGCTCACAGCTGTGGTTATCTCAGAGAATTTTGTTCTTTATCATCCTGTACCGGGTCATGGACCGCTGCTGCAGTGGGCCGGTACATCCCACCGAGATGCCTGTGTGAGATTCAGACTATAAATAGAGAGAAATTACACTTGGAAAAAAAAAAAGGAAAGATGTTCATCCACCTTGAGCCCGTGCTGCCCAGGAAGCCTCATTATCCTCCTGCATCCTGCCTGCAAGCTTCTGCTGATCTGTAAATGCCACAAGTTTCTCTCCCAGCTGTGAGAGCTGATGCCACGGGAGAAGGGGGGAGGTCTGTCTCCTGGAAGATCCAGTCTAGTTTCAGCTTTAACTCCACTGTCAGTCACTATTTAACCTTGTTTCAGTAAATATTCCTCTTTTCTTGTTGTTAAACAAACTCCCGTTCCAGGCTGTTTATCTCCTGATCCGAAGCATCGTTTGTGTTTTTCCTCTGACTCGGGGGACGGCTGAGGAATTAATGAGGTGTCAGCAGAGATGTCACATCTTTATCCTCTCAGTCTCTGCTCCAAACAAAACAAAGGAGAATCCTTCAGAGGGGAGACGACAGATTACACAAACATGGATCTGGTCTCAGGTGGTCCGACTCTCAAACCATCTGAAGTTTAAAGTCAACTCTCTGAAAGTTTTAGTGACGTGTTTAGCATCTGTTGCATGAAATAAAGACACAGCAGTTCTTGAAGGAAGGCGTATCGCCCATCACCTTTCATGCTACAGATGAAATAAGATGACTCCCAGCTACAAACATGCTGAAGTTTAGCTCATTATCTGTGAAATCATCTGACATAGAGCGTCCTATCAGTTGATCTCGAGACATTTTGCTAACAGAATCCAGTTGTTAATGCTGACGTTTCAGGATTCCAGCATGTTTTGTGGGTATTTTTGGTCGGTGGGAGGAAAAAACACATAAGACAGCTCTAACCACTGCCCCATCGTGCAGATGTCAGCAGGGTTCAGGAAACAGGAGTTAATCTAGAGTTTCAAAATAAAACTCATACATACTCTTTAAAAAAATAAGAGCACATTTACAAGTCAGCTCAGGGCGGGACTCAGACGTGGTCTGTCTGCCTCTGTGTGACTTCTGATTGGACCAAGATGAAAGGGGGTTTAGGGCCCGCCCCTGATGAGCGAGGTAGCAACAGAGGTGGAACCGTCGACATGTGAAGCGGTAAGCCGGTGCTGCAGCTCAAAAATGGGACGAAGTGATCAGGACCGACTGTAATGAAACCCCTTCAGTTGAGATTTTCAAAATAAAAGTCCCACCTGGTAACACTTTATTCCTGAACATCAAGCTGCACATCTTTCATGTTGACATGAAGCAATAATCAGCTGACTCTATGTATCCGTGGGATGACCTCGTCCGTTTCATCACGAGAGCAAAGAAGTTACAGAATCCCCCTTCAAACCAGCTGGATCTGATCAAATCTGCCTCAAACCCACCCATCCAGTCGTTTGTTTAAAACAAACCGTCTGATTATTTATTTTATTGTGTGATTATTGTAAATCATCTTCCTCACAATAAAGTCTTCATCAGAAACCAGCCTGTGAGGAGCCTGCAGGTCTGATCAAAGGATCCTTTTATCTGGTGACACAAAGAAATTTATTCATTCATTCTTTTTCTCTTCATGATGTTTTGTTGGTTCTCAGGAAAAACCTCACATCTTTGGGATGTCATTTATAGGTTTTTCTGTTTTTTCTGGTTCTTTTGGGACCAGCTTGGTTTCATTGTGTGACTGCTGAGTCAGCACTCTCTGTTTATAGTTTTATTTTAAACAATTACTTTGTCCCTTTTTAATCATTCAAATGAGTGGAGAAAAGTGTTCTGACTCTCAGATATCGTGACTTTTATTCTTTTTGTAACAAATATTTTTCTATTTAAATACATCAAGACAGCTGAATTTGGCGTTTTAATAAAACGGTTCCTTAAAATAAAGATAAACTTGGATAAAGCAAAGATTAATGCTGATTGAGCGAAATAAAAAAGGTGACTTTAAGGTGCTGAAGTTTTAGTTTAGGTTGCATTTTCTCTCAAACTGGGTTGTTGTTAAAATGACGAGGCACTTTTCCCTTCAGCTGCCTCTGCAGCAGCAACAAGGCAGCAGCTTTACGCTTAAAGAGAAGGTTTGAACATTTTCTAGCAAGGTTCTGTGAAGAGTTCATAAATAATTAATATGTTACCTGTTGTAGATGACACTTTGAACGACCTCACTTTGGAGAAATGGGTTTAAACAAGAGATTACTAGACTTTATCTCTTGTCTTCAGGAACCAAGAGAAGAATCCAGTTTTGCTCTGTTTCTATCAAAACATTTAGAGAAATAGTTTGATTGTGACCAGATCAGAAGGTAACAGATGGATGGTTATTTACAGGTACGATTAGCTTTAGCTCTACAAAACAATGATCATGTAAAGATTTATTAAACATCATTTCTATGAACTGCTGGGAAATGTTCAATATTAAAGGTGTTTTAGGATGATAAATGTTTTAAATCACAGCTTTAACAACAACTTTAACACTAAATTATTAACATTTATGTTCCTGCAGTTTCACATTATATGAATATTCTGGCAGAAATGTTGCAGGAAGTGACTCTAGTTAGCTTTAGCACTGAGCTAGCTGTGTTCTCTAAGAGTGATGTCATCAAGAAAGAAGAAGCAACTGAAGGATTTCTGGAGCTAAACTTTAAACTCAGCTCCTCCAAAGTGTGTACCTACAACAGGTAAGATATTCACAACTTGTTCACAGCAGTGTTTCAAAATGTCCAAACAACTGACAACACGGTTAGCTCCTGCCTTTGCACCAAAAACCATTCTCTCCTTTAGTATTATTTTGTGCACATAAAGCCAGGAATGCTCTGTGACATTTAGTATCACAATCTTTTATTACAAAAATTAAATTCTTCATCTGTCAGTTCTGCCATGCTCGGAGCTTTATAACAATACGGTAAAAAACCCGGACCCAGAGAAGATAGTAAAGCGGATTTGGACAAAGCTTTTCACAGCACTCCGTCAGTCATGCTGTTACTGTTACAGATACTGGAACATTCCTAATACAGAGGAGTACAAACATCGTGTCAGCTTAACAAACCCCAATTAAATCACATTTACCAATGAGAAGAAGAAGGAGGAGAAACCCAGCTCAGGAGAAGAAAGAAACACAAACCAGTAAACATTAAGTTTGCAACTGAAAACAGACCAGATGTGCTGAAGTTCTGCACCAGCCCAAGGCACCCAGGCTTCGTAGCAATGTTAGCAAGTTCACAGTTCTCACGAAAACACTTTGAAGCAAACGATGATTAGAGATTGACTTGTACCACAGGCTGACTCTGCAGCATCCTCTGTCCTTTGCAGTGTCCTCTTCCTCAGTCACAGTGCAAGATCCGGAGGAGGGGGGAGGCGGGAGGGTCGTCAGGAGCTGTACCGCATCAGACATCACTTCACAGCGCCAAACACTGACAAGAACTGGACGGACAGCGTAATCCCCCACACCCCTGAGGGGGAGGTGAGGGTTGTGTAATTCCTCTCTTGGATTGTGAGTCGATGAAACGTAGCTCGCCAGCCGCCAGTCCAAGACGGGGAAAAAAGCCAAACAAAAATCTCAGGTGTGCTTTCAACTGAACATCCAAGAGTGGGAGGGAAGGACCGCAGAGACCAAGATTTTCTCCAAACAGAAATAAAATAATCTCCCCTCAAAGAATACCTAAGAAGGACATAGATTGCAGACGTAAGCTTATGAGAACTCAGAAAGTCTCAAACGAATGAAGACAGGAACAATAAAAGCTCAGAAATACAGAGAGGCCTCTTCTTTTTTTTTTTTGTTTCCCCATGAAAGCCGAGCTGCAGCTCAGTTGAGTGAGCGGCACGGCTCAAAGGTCCACTTGGTGGCTCCGCCAAATATTTCAATGTTGCTCTCTGTCCAGGAGAAAACATTCCCGACTAGTGCTTTGCTGTTGCAGGTTGCCAGGTTGTAGATCTCGCTGACGGAAAGTTTCCTGTTCCAGATGTTTAGGTTGGCGAGCTCGCCGACGTAGGCCTGCGTAGCGTCGAAACCACCGCCTAACGTGTCCTGAGGAGCAAAACAACGAGTCAGTCATCACACACTAACCATTAATACCTTTAATAATCACTTTGCTTCACTGAATGTGAGATCTACAGACTTCTATTATCTTCAACGTATGGAAACAGCATCTGTCAATCTGTGGCCTCGTCCACACGGGAACGCTGTATTTATAAATTCACAGATCCAGGCCTGTGTGTGGCGCTGCTACCAGAAACAACAGGTTCTTCAGTTCCTCTTTGTGGACTGAGGATAAAGAACTTCTACTTGGTGTCAAATTAAACTATCAACTGGGAGTTGTTGGTCCAAATCTGCAGATTTGATCAACGATTTCAGGCAGAGACTCCAGCGAGGGACACGGTTCAACGATTTAAGGTGACTTCTTTATTTAATGCTTGATTTTTTATAAAACTCTGAACATATATTTGATGTATTTTTGTGTAGTTTTGTTCTGCCAAATTTCCGTTACTATTGCTAACACTTCTATAAAGTCATAGAAACCTGTGGTCGAATTATTTGGTGCAGTAATGTGGGTTTTTGTGTTTGTTTACATGTTATCTGTGATGTCATAGTTTTCTAAAGGTTGTGTTTATTCACATGAGAATGTGATGATGAAGTTTAAAGATTATTTTCACTCTGGAGCCTGGTTTTCAAAAATTACCATTCATGAGCTCCTATAACAGTTTCAATGTGGACACAAAACTGAAACTTCCGGTGTGGGCGGGGCCTTCGGCTTGTTAAAGAGGGCCTGTTTTATCTAAAGACATTTAAACTATTTTAAAGAGTGAATCAGACCTGTTGAAATCAGATGCAGGGTTATGGACTTAAACACCACTGCATTAATGGCCGACATGTTTTTAGAAAAGCAACCATTAAAGTTAAAGAAATAAACAACCGCTTGAAGGAAATGTTTTCTTTCATTACTGAAGTCCGATACTAATTTCCCAGGTGCCAATTAAAGCGTCTGCTCTCTATATCTTTGTGCAGCTTCTCACTGTGAAATGAAGTCTCTCTTTCTAAAATCAGACCAAACTGACGATAAACACTCCAACTAACACCCAATTAGACCGCTGAACCTTGACTGGCCACCTCAGAGGAGTCCCGGTCTCCTTACACAAATATCTCCACCTCTAATCTTCCTCCAAAATCAAAAGCAGGTTTATTTAAGGATTGTGTCCAAAAACAGCCTGTCAGGGACGTAAAAACAAACAAGTTTCCACCTGTTCCTGTCCCAGGACCAGAACCCCGTCCGGTTTGATGGGGTGGTACGGCGCCAGATTCTCCCCGCTGCCCCTCATCACTCCGTCCTGGAAGGCCTCCCACATCCCGTCCCGGGTGGTCCACGTGATGCAGAGGTGGTGCCACTTCCCGTCGTTGATGAGAAACGGCAGCTTTGCAACCTGGAGAGACGAGACCTGATGAGTGTTTCTGTTTCAGATCCACGTCTCCTCCTGACCCATCCAGTCAGGTGCTTCTGATTGGACTTTACCTTATCATTGATGAGGAACTCCATGGGGTTGTTCCCCCACTCGATCAGCACCAGCTCGTTGGATTGACCCGGGACAGCATAGGAGAACGGCGTCCCCACGCCAGGCGAGGCGTTGGACTTGATCCACAGACACACGCTGAAGGAGTACATTTCAGGAAAGCTCCTCTTGGCTTTGGCGTACATGTAGTTGGTTCTGAGCGGGAAGGTCAGCTGGAACTCATCAGTGGGCCTGCTGTCTTTGCCTGCAGAGGAAATCACGACAACTGATCAGTTTGTAGAGTTTCACAATAAAAGATCATTTCAAACATTTATTTTTCCTTTCCATTATGGCCTTATCTTTATATTAAAATAAACAAATTTATCAAAATCAAACTCATTTTTGTTTCTATAATTAGATGCATTTCTACTCTTTGTTTTTTTAATGAGCACGCGCATTTGCACGTGCTGAAACCCTGGCTTCAGAAGGCGCGCCCTTCAAGGTTTTCCTGCCTCTGCAGTCATTTTAAAAAATCATGTTTAAGCTTTTTCACATTTGAAGTTTTTAGCTGTAAAAACAGAACAAAAACGCAACAAATAAGTTTAATAAGCAAAGGGACGCAGCTGCCTCTCCCGCATGTCTGTGCGCAACGTGACGGCTGCGGCACAATCAAACCTGACGGGTTCCGTCACACAAATCCCGCAGAGCCGCGCTCAAAGGCGAAAAAGCCAAGCAGGAGTTCCGCGCGCACCGGAGTTCACGCACCTTTTTCCAGGTCTGAGATCCGGTGGTGCAGGGAGGTGAGGGTGGACTCCACCCGGTTCCGCTGATCCGTGTCGTTCCTGGAGCCCGGTTTGCTCTCCTCCAGCGTGTTGACCCGGGACAGAACCTGCTTCTCCATGTCGTCGATCTTGTTCTGCAGCAGGTCCTTCAGGCTGTTCGCCTGCGCGCTTCCGTTCCCGCGGCTGTACTGCTGCAGCGGACAGAGACACACCGGGAAAGTTCAGAAAAACAAGCCTCAACTTCATCTAGAGCTAAAAACCTGATCCTGAAGCTCCAACATTTAGAGACTCTCAGTCTGATTAACCCTTTCATTAACCTTTGACCCCCTCGCGGCGCCTACCTCCAGGTTCTCCAGTCTTTGTTTGAGGGTCTGTAAAGTCTGTCCCAGCTGGGCCAGCGTGTCCGCGGTGCCCCGGGAAACATCCCCCATGGTGTTCTTGGCCCCCGGCCGCCTCCCGCCAGGACCCCCCACCCCCACCGGGAGACTCTGGCT
This sequence comes from Cynodonichthys magdalenae, assembly GCA_031762555.1. Taxonomy (NCBI): domain Eukaryota; kingdom Metazoa; phylum Chordata; class Actinopteri; order Cyprinodontiformes; family Rivulidae; genus Cynodonichthys; species Cynodonichthys magdalenae. The sequence continues at coordinate 3,499,276 of JARVJO010000111.1, forward strand.
CTCGCAGCGGCTCAGCTTGGACGACAGCTCCTTGATGGTCTCCTTCTGGTTCACGATGGTCTCCTTCTGCTGCAGCACGGTCTCCCGCAGCTGCATGATGGTGGTCTTCAGGTCCTCCGCCGGCCCGCTGTTCTGCATCGAAGCCGTGCACAAGTCCACGTCTTTGGGGACCGACGTGCAAATAAACTGCGTCTGTCCGAAGTCCTGCGCCAAGCTGCGCGCGGCGGCCAGCAGGCAGGAGAGGAGGAAAAGTTTCCACGAGGAGCTGCCCATGGTCCTGATTACGAGTCGCAGCTGAGTGTGTGAGCGCGCGCGCCTTCAGCACCACGTAGCTGTCCTCTGAAGCTGTGCGGCGCTGCTGCGCTGCGCCTTTATATAGCGGAGAAAACAGCGCAGATTCACCGCATCACTGAGGGAGGGGGGAGTGGAGGAGGGGGGCGCTCCTGCTACACCTACAGTCGCCTATTTAAGGTCGTACTCAGAGTTCTCTGAGCCTCTCTGCTCATCCAGAGAGCGCAAAACCCTGAAAAATACAATTATCCAATGTTTTCTATCATAAAATGTTTATTTTTCACCATTTATTGAGTCTTAAAACAATAAAACACAAAATATTGACGCAAAAACCTCGAGAAGCTTTGATAATTAAACCAAATTAAGTCAAAATGATATTTAAATAAAAAGATAAAACCAGCTTCAAACCATTAATCTGGTAATCAAATGATGTCACAAACAGGTTCTGCGTTAATTGTAAAGTTTTGGTAAATGGTAAATGGACTGAACTTATATATTATATTTATCAAGTCCCTCCGGACTCCAAAGCGCTTTACACTTACAGTCATTCACCCAGTCACACACTGATGATGGCAATACACTGTAGCCACAGCTGCCCTGGGGCGCACTGACAGAGGTGGGGCTGCCATGCACCGGCGCCACCGGACCCTTTTATTTCATAATTAAACTCTTAAGATGGAAAAAATACAGTTTAAATAGTTTAAGCTGACCACATTTTGGAATAAAGAAAATATAAAGTTTTTTAACCGTAAAATAATAACAAAATTTACTAAAAATAAACATTTTCACGAGATGTTCATAATTAGAATCATCCCACCTGCTGCTTGTTTTACTCTTTTTAATTGTATTTGTTTGTGAAGCTTTCGTGTTTAAACTCATCAGTCCACCTTACATGAGACCCTCTAGCCTTCAGGTCCGTTTGTCCCGCAGGCAGAACCCAGACCCCCATCTCACCTGAGCACAACAAGTGTCTGTTGCGCCTCTCAGAGGGTCTTACGGTAAATCAGGTTCCTGCAGGAGTTTGGGGTTTTGTTTTTTCAGTCATGTTAAATCTCACCACTACAGGAGCCGAGGCGCTAAAAGGAAAGGCAAATGTTTCCAAAGAATTAAACAGACTCTTATGTAACTCCCCCCGCAGCTCTGGTATTAATAAATAAGACACAAAGAGAGGGAGAGCGCGGGAATCTGTCCTGATGGAGTCTGAGGAGATAATGCTGCTTAAAGCACAATGAGAATAGATTTTAAAGCAAAATATTTGTTTAGTCTAATCAGAAACTTTACAAACTCTGGAAAGTTAGACAAAAAAAAAAGATTCATAAATGAACCATAATATAATCTAAGTATAGGTAAATAAATACCTTAGCCACATATTGTAAATTTATATTTAATCATTTTTAGGTAAAACAAGAAAAAAAACTCAATTAAAATGTAATTTTTATGGACAATCAAACGTTCTATAAAATGTAAATAATAACAAAATGATAATCTGTGTATCTCATAAATATATTTATTCTAAATGAACATGTTGAAAACAAATGTTTAATTGGGACATTTTCAGCTATTTTCATCTGGAGGAGAATTTTGTGATTAATTAGGTTACGGTAATTATAAGATGGTCAGTAAAAGGATGGTATAAAAATACTTGGAATCTGTCAGAAGAAAAGATGGACAGAGATTCACAGTCTGCATCTAAAATTAATGAAACAATTTCAAAATAAAGTTCCCTAATGGAAAACTGAAAAGACTTTAAAATCCTCATAATTTAAAATGAATGATCTTCTCAACAGATTATTGTAATCTGTAGAAATCTCTGACTTTAAAGACTGAAAATCAACATTTGATGGTCCTGACTTTGTGGTCTGGTTCGGTTCTGAACACTGCGTGGACCAAAGAACAGTTCAGATTTTAAATTCAACACCCAGTTCCAAAGGCTGCCTCTCTGATGGTATAGGGGTGCATTAGTATCTCTGGCACAGGCAGGTCACATAGCTAAAGGCTCCATCAGTGCAGAGAAGTATTTAATTTCTTAGTTTCAACTTTTAGTGTATTTTCTATGATCCATTGTGAACAAAATATGAGTTTAGGAGATTTGCAAACATTAGCATTCTGTTTTTATTTACTAGTTTCACAATATATCCATTAGTGCTGTAAAACAGGCACCATGTGGCAGTGCTATATTTATAACAGGACACATTTTATACCATCATATTTCCCTGTGAGATGAATTAGTCTCGTGTTTAAAGATGCAGTTCTTCATGTTGTCCTTCCTGTTTTGTTGCAGGAGAACAGAAAAGTCACAGGTTTCCCGCTCTTCTTCCCTGACATGTCAGAGCGCTGCGTGTGCACGTGGGATGAAAATTGACCCGGCAGTTTGCTGTAATTTGTTTAATTATCGATCCAAGGCGCTGTAATCAACAAGGTGCCACCCTGAAAGCGACAAACGGAACAAATGTTTAATGACAGGCTCTAATTGGTGAGTCTGAGGACAGGCGTGGAGCAGATTATCCTCATCCTCTCCTCATCTCAGCACGAGCACATTAAAGATGAAACAGTTATTAGCGCTCACAGGATCAAGGAGGAAATCTGTCATGTTGGGCAGTTTTTAAAGCTTCTGTTGAGCAGAACCGAGGCGGTGCCTCCCACTGAGCAGCACCTCACACACAGGAGGCGAGGAGAGGAGCCACATACATCTGTTCAATATTCAGCTCTTGTTCTGGGCAGTAAAAAAGGGAGGCTGCAGCACCATATGTTCAACATGTTTGCTCTCATTCTCAACACGTCTGTCAGAAAACATCCAGCATTAACTGGACCTCAGTCATGTTCTCTATAAGCTTTAAATAATCAGGAGTGGGTTTTCTCCAGGTGCTCCTCCCACCAACCAAAACCTGCATGTTTGGGTAATTAATAACTCTAATGTCCTTTTGTGTGGGAGAGAGTAGTATGACGGTAACAACTAATATCTTACCTGTTGCAGATAGATCTGACATTGAGAGAAACATCCAAAGTCCAGGTCAGATTTTGCAGCAGCCAGCGGTCTGAGCCGGACTCCTCCAGGGGCTCAGATCCATAATGATCAGTCTGTGAAGCTCACTGAATAATGCAGAGCTTTATAATAGAAGCCGCTCTCTAATGGCAGAGACAGATGAGGACAGTTTGACTCTCTGGCTCCAAACTGTTTGTTTGTTTATCTGGATGGTGTGAGCGCGCTGCAGAGAGAAGATGCAGGTTTTACTGTAAAACTGATGAGCCTGCAGGAGCAGTATGAGGCCAGGACTCTTTCGGATCTGGTTCTTGAGCAGCTTTTCCACTTTTGTTTGGAAGGGAGGTGGGTTTTCAGCCTCTGAATGAAGTTTCCCTCTGTGCACACTTCACCTCTGACCTCTGAGGATGGAGACAGAAAACTGAAGCTTCGTCGGCTCTGCTCAGACAGGGAGACGATGAAGGAGGATCCGTGGGGGGGGGGGGGGGGGGGGGTGCGG
>JARVJO010000111.1:3503055-3522004 GCA_031762555.1 Cynodonichthys magdalenae
CCCCCCCCCCCCCCCCCGGGCGTCGGACGGGTCTCCTGCTGCAGAGTAATCTGCTGCTCTGCATGTGTTCCCACCAGGGACCGCATGAAAACCTAAGACGGATGGAGCTGTTCAGTCTCATCAGTTTCATCCAGAAACACACAAACTGTAAAAATATAAATACATAAAAGCTTTCCATAAACAGTTAGTTTTGGACTAAGTTTATATCTTGTTGATGATAAATATGTTTATAAACGTTTAAGCTGTCATTAATTATCCTTATTTTTAACTGTTTTATGTTGTGTTTTTAAAAACTCAGGTGTTTAGCATCACTACAATGTTAGTAAATCTCTTATAATATTCTTAAAATACTTTGTCTCTATGAAATATTTGTAATTTTATCTGATAAAATGAAAAATATGCATTTTTTGATGATAAAAGTCAGACGGCGTTTGTGGTATTTCTGAGCTTTTCATTATAAACTTTGCTACATATTTAAAGTAATTCTAGTTTTCATTAAAAGTTCAAATGATAACATATCTAAAGCTCTGACTGTAAAATCAGCTGAAAGGCCAGTGTTTGAGAAAAATTCAGTCAGAAAAGCAATCAACTTTCAGTGGAATTAAAGGTTATTTAAAGAGCTTTTCATGTAATTAACAAAAAGGAGAAAATGTTAATTTGTTAGATGAATTCACAAAGAAGTGGCTTTAATTCCTCATCAGAACATTAAAGTCGCAGGAGAGAAAATGATGGTGAAAACAATGAAAAGTTTAAATAATAGAAGAGATTACCTGAAGACAATGAAAATCAGAGAACGTTTGAAGTCAAACCCTGATAATTAATAAAGTCAAACATCCAGTCATGAGAGCTCAGCGTCGCGTCTTCATCACACAAACAGCAAGAAGCAGAAGGTTGAAATCTGTCCCTGTAGAGCATCAGATTACAGTCACACAGGATCACCTGCTGTCTTCTGAAAGGTTCTGACAGTTTTTAGATTTTTACAGTCGTCCCTGCCAGGATGTTTTGGTTATTTATAATAGTCTTTTGTGTTTATTGAATATTTAAATATATAGAATTAGAGTTTTATTCTGCACAATTGTTGAACTGCTTGTTCCAAAAACAAAAACACACTTCCTTGTTGTTCCTCATCAGCCTTTTTTAAGATGGCCGCCACAGCGAAGTGATCTCCGTAAACACAAAAATGGCTCCAGTTTTACAACTATTTGATAAGAATTTGTTGCTTAAATAGTGCAGAGAGATTACCAACACTCAGAACACAAACACTTTTGCTGCGTTCAATTTACAGCGTATTCCCAGAACTGGTAAATGGTAGTGACGTAATTTCCCAACAAACTATATGAAAGTGCATTCCAGTTAGCCGACAGGCGATTGTATTGCAGCCGCTAACCTAGCTACAACACAGCTACAATATAAACAATGACAAAAAAAGAGCTCTACTACATACGGCACGCAAATAAACACTGAGCAGCTGGCCCCGCTAACTGAGAGGCCGGTGCTGGAAAATGAGAAGGAGACTAGCATAGATAAACTGTGGTTAGCATCAAAGAGACTAGCGACTAGCATAGATAAGCTGGCGTTAGCATCAGAAAGGCTAGCGACTAACATAGAAAAGCTGGCATTATCATTGGAGAGGCTAGCAACTAGCATGGATAAGCTGTTGTTGGCATCAGAGTGGCTAGCGACTAGCATAAATAAGCTGGCATTAAACTTTTTAAGCAACATGCACTGACAGGTGTTCCTTAGAATTTACTGTTCAACATGACGTCAAGCATAAATATTAAACATAAAATATTAATGTGAAAGAGACAGCTTTAGTTAGCACCTGAAATAGCTGCGTTTACCCTTGTCTATTGGTTGATGGCTGTGTTTTTTTCTCTTTAGTCGAATTATGAGAAAACCCAGAACTATCAAGTTGGGGCTTTATAAAGAAAGAAAGTTTTCTTTATTCAAAAAGTTATGTGTCTAATAAAGTAGGTGAGCAGCCTAGGCATGCTAGTCACTAGCCTCTCTGATGCTAACGCTAGCTTAAGTTATCCATGCTAGTTGCTAACCTCTCTGATGCTAACACAAATGAATAGTCTCCTTCTAATTTTCCAGTGCCATCTGTCAGTTAGCAGGGCCAGCTGCTCAGTTAGAGGTGCCAGCCTATCAATCAGATCAATAGCTGGCTAAGGAATAGATATAGCTTCCACTAGTTGCTAAAACCATTGAAGATAATTTTACTCTCATACTGCGCCATATAATACATCTCGCAAAAAAAACTCACAGTATTGTAATAAAATGAAAAAATGAATTCCTGCATTCCTTTAAACAATACAAGAAAGGCCTTCGTTTTTTAAATCACCAAATCACTAAATCCGATGTGTTTTCATGTGTGCAGAGGCTTCATTCAGGACAAAATAACCCTCATAAATGTTATAGTATGTGATAATGGAGCAACAGTTTCCTCAGAGTTTTACAGAGCAGTGGAGGCACCGGAGCGAGGCCACGGCTCTGTGGGAGCAGCTGTGTTTTAGGACTCAATAACGTCGTGGAGATGAAACCCTGTAAAGGACAAGAGTCTGCAGTGGAAACAGGTGAGCTCTCAGCATCTCCCCTCTCAATTACATCAAGTGGTCAAAGTGTCTCCTTGTAAAATGTCCAGCTCTCTCTGCTGCATCTGGGGCTTCTTTCACCCAAACAGAGATTAAATTTTAAGTAGAGTTTGCTGAGAGGGGAGGACATTTTACAAACACTTCAGGCTTCATGAAATAAATGAAAAACAGAGAAGAAAAAGTGATTTTAAAGGTGTTGTTCTTACAGTTTAAACATCATGAGTCTGTTTTTTATTTTGTTAAGAAAAATTCATTTATAGAAAGCACTTTTTTAAAGATATAAATAATATATAATGTTAAACAGTTTGAGTATGTTTGTGCTATAGGACACATTTCTGAACACATCACAGGGAGGTGGAGTGAACTGCTGATGAATAATAGAAACAGGAAGTTAAATGGCTTTCTTGTGATGTTTGAGCTTATTTATTTATTTCGTTTGAATGAGCCGGTTTTGTTTGTCATTGTTTATAAAATCAGGTAGTGTTCTCCTTCTGCCACACCTGTGTGCTCATGCTGTGAATTAAATCCTGTCGCTCATCAGCAATAACAAATCTTTTACCTGGACTGATCCAAAAACACCTGCAAAATGGTTCAAATGAAGAACTTACCTTTCGTTGAAGAAATGCAAATCCCCCACCGCCTAAAATGTTAAAAACAAGGTGAAGCTGTTTTGGTCCAACTTGGAAATATTGTGAAAAGTTTTATCCCATATGATGCTGCAAAATCTGCACACAATGGCTTTAAAGCTCAGAATATGTGTTTAGGATGACTCTCAGCTACCACAGCAAATTTTAGCTCAATGTTTCAAAAATCTGATTGAATTTTAGCCATTTTGTGTACATTTAGATTTACAGTTTGCTATTTTTAGCTTTTAGCATCTTTTAGTTTGCCAGTCTTTTCCCCACATTTAGCTTTAGCTGGTGTTTTGTTAATTTTAGCTACCTTATGCTAATTTTATTTTTTAGAAATTGCATTGTGACACTTTTTACTTATGAAATTGTTGGCTTAAATGTTGCAGTTTTAGCTACCCTTTTGATACTTTTAGCTATTTTTTATTTACATTTGTATTTAAATTCATTAATTAAAATCCAAAAATAAAAAATATATATGCATACAATATAAACACAAATAAATTAAATGAAAAATCTAATCTTTTGCTACATTTAGCTTTTAGTTAGCCTTTTTATTTTTTTAGCTTAGCTTGCATTTTGCTACTTTTAGTTACCAATCTGCTACTTTTTTGTTTTTACCTAAACTTTTGATATTGCTTTGTTAAATTTAATTTTTGCAGATTTTTGCTATTTAACTACTTTGAGCTTGTTTTTGCTATCAGTAGCTTTTCACTAGGATTTAGCTACTTTTACCTTAAGCCAATGTTCTGTTTGTTTTTGCTTTAAGTAGCATTTTAATTCTTTTAGCTTTAATGACTCAGTTTTAGCCTTTTTCAGCTGTTTTCAGTGCTCAGTGTTCAAACTGCATTTTCATAGAAAAATATATTTTCTCTAATATCCTAATTGTTCTGGTTTTGTCCTCCTCTGCCAGAACTTCTTCCTGGTTACAAATTAAGATCATGCTGCAGGTAAGATACTCGTTACTCGTGTACTCAGTACAACCTTACCTAAACATATTCTTCAATTTTTTTTTATTGTACTGTTGAGTGCAGCTCAGTTGTGAATCTGAACACTCTGAATTTATTAAAACTGAAAATAATTACCTGAACTCTTTGTTGAGTCCACTTTTTTGTTACACAAATTCTGAGTGTTTTCTGTCCTTTCTGGAAACAAAGCTGGAGAGGTTCGCTCTCACAACTCAGCTCTTCACACCCCTCAGTGTTCGGGTGAAGGTGAACCACAGCAGTTGATGCAGCTCCTGTTCAGTTAACGAGGGGAACATGTCGCTGCGCTCCTCTCTGAGGAACAAAGCCTGAGAGCTCATCACGGTCGGTGAGCAACAGAAGCCCTTCACTTCCTGCTTTGTCAAACGCAGATTAACACCGCCATGACTGGAGCCTTCACTTCAAAACCCCACAAGGTCACAGTCAACAGGCTCTCATCTGCCTCCTCTTCCTCACGTTCTCTACATCCACATGTGAGCATCTCATCATGCTGTCCATTCACTGAAACAGCTTCATCCCTCAGGAAATTATGAATCATTTCTTGTTTTACCTTCAATGGTTTGTAGAAACAGAAAAACAAAATGTTTTGCCAAATAATTTCTGAATATATCACATGAAATGACTCATTCATCATGGATCCACTCGTCATGGAGCTGACGGGTTACGCTGAGGATGTGAGCTCGATGACGCCTTCATCCTGTCATACATGAACAAGAAGCTGTGTGAAAGGCTGTTGATGAGCTGCAGGTTTTCAAAGTTGTGGAAAATCATCTTTTAGTTTTTAGTTGTCGCCCGTTTGTTTGTCTGTTAGCAAAATATGTAGATTGTCTCCATATGTTTGACTTTAACCTCAGTGAATCTTACAGACATGAAGCTGAAACAGGAGGCTTCCATGATCCAGCTTCTCCTGTTCCCTGAGGATGAGGAAGATGAAACTCCTCTTCCTCCACCCCCTCTTTGTTCTCTTTCAGTCGTCCCAGGGTCCCAACCTCTATCAGGCCCAACAGATTGAATTGTTTTCCACCTGCAGCAGACACCGAGGCCAGGAGGGGAACATATTCAGTCAGATGCACCTAGGAGTTTCTCACATGCCAGATTGCTTCAGCACCGCCGTCAGCGCCAAGCCAAGAGGCCGCTGGAAGGATTTCTGCACTGGCGGTTGCAGCAAGAGGGGATATTTTCATGCTCCATCCATCTGGCGCCACGTTTTCATGTTTTCTGATGAGCCGAACAGCCCAAAGAAAGCTGTTTGTCATTTTAGAGCCGCACTGTCGTCTGTGCCTGAGACAGGCCATGTTGTGCTTAATTAAATCCATCACGGCCTCAGAGCAAATTTCTTTATTGACCCAGAGCAAACTGGTAAACATGTTGATTGTTCTTCCACAGTTAAACAGCTCTCAGTGAAGTCCTGATCGACTGCCTGAGTACATGAAGTCTGTTAGATCCTGAATTGGTGGACAGATGGAACCAGCTTCTTTTTTTTTTTTTTGAAAAACAAACCTTTGGCTCCTGCTGTTAGAGAAAATAAGTGTGAGGCTCAGCAGCAAATGATGCTGGACTCTCTGTTCACTTGACTCAAGCAGGTTTCTGAGAAAAACAATCATGGGAACATCAAACTACGTCAATTAGTTGAACAAGAACAAGCAGAATAACCACACTTTAATGTCCCTGATGTAAATTGTATGTCAACTGTATTTGGATTTAACAAATGAAAATACGTCACTGTGTTGTGGCTTAACAAGCAGCCATTTCCTTCAAGTAAAGGAAACTGTTCTGCAGTAACAAGATGAGCTGTTATCATGAGTACTATCATTTATTAATTGTTTGTGATGGATGGATGGATGGATGGATGGATGGATGCTTAGGACTATGTTTGTTTACCAATTATTTTGTAAAATTAACACATTTAAAATGTATTTATTCCAGAAATTATGTTACAATAAACTCTGGTTAGTTTTATTGCAGCTTCTTGTGAACATACTGAAATTTAATGAGTTCCTTTTTTATGCTTTTTTAATGCTATATTTAAACATTTTATTTAAAGAATTTACATGTAATTGTTGCTAAAGATCTAAGCAGATTATATTTATCGTACTGTATTTTTATTTTTATTTATTTATTTATTTGCATTAATCAACAGTTTAAATACGCCTGAATTGAATTCTAATGTATTTAATTTTGAAATGAAGTTAATAAAATTATTTGTTTTATTACTTTACATTGAAATAATTCTTACTGGAATAAAATTTGTAAATTTCTTATTTAAAAAAATAATAAATTTTTGTATATCATAATTATAATATGAAACTAGGATCGGAATGTTTTTTTTTTTTGTAATACGTTTGTATCTTATTAATTTTACGATAATGTTTGTTTTTGCGGCGCGCGTGTGTTTATATTTTGGTGTGTAACCGGAAAAAGCAGCGATTACGTCACACAGCCGCTTCAGTGCATTCTGGGTTCAACCCAACATGGCGGCGCCCTTGCCGAAGTGCTGAAGTAGTAGCTCTCGGGAGAAATTCTCGGCTCCGCGCGCAATTTTCGTGGAAGCCGTCGAACCGAATCGGCTCCCAGGGCCGGTGGTTTGTTGGAGACCACAGCGGGACCCCCGTTACGGCCGAACTGGTCCGTGTGTTGGCGTGGCTGTGGCAGAGAGTCCGTGTGAAGATGGGCCTCGTCTCCTGCTCCTTCCCATAGCGAAGAGCCGCGGGGAGAGGAGCCGCACGTTCCCCTGCAGACACACTCCTCCGGTCCACTTTGACGGCTTTAACCTCCTGTACCGGCTCTGGACGCTGCCCTACACCTTCCTGACCAGGATCATCTGCGCCACCGTGTCTGTCATCGTCCGGAGACGGAGAGCAGCTTCCCCAGCCCGGGTCGATCATCCCGCAGCACCGACAAGGTCCGCATCTGCAACACCACCACGATTAGCGCTATTTCTGCACATCTGCGCCGTGTCACGTAGCCGTAGTGTCACAGTATGCACATAAAGAGTTAAAATCCGCAGTTTGACAGCCGAGAGGAGGAGATGGGAGTCAGTTTGGAGGAGAGCAGCTGTCCAGTTAGCCGGCTAATGAAGCTAACTGAGGAATCTGTCCTGTTAAAGCCATGACTGCAGGAGCATAAAACAAAAATAAAGCAAAATCATAAAATACAAAAGCCCTCAGCCACTCATCACTTCCATATTATAAATATAAGAGTTAGGTTTAGCTTTATTAAAACAAATGAAAACTGTTTAACCTGGCCTGAGAGTTTGGATTGCTCATATATTAATGTTTTGGAATAATGGAATATGATTTCTTGAATATTTTAATATTACGCATATAGATATAGCGATGATGATGTGTAGCCCTACCTGAAATGCTTGAACTCTTTCCTCTGGTCCTCTCTCTGGATTTTGTATTAATTTAAACTGAAACAATTAGTCAGTCAACACACACACATATAACTCACAGAGCAGACAGCTGTGGGCCAGATCTGGTGTCAAGCTGACACTGCTGGAATGGCAAGTGGTTTGTCAACAGGATGTGGGCCAGGTCTGGCAATGATGGCACTGTTTTAAAAGAACATTTGGTTTATGTGACCCAAATCTGTCAGTGCCACAACTGGCCCAGTTGTACTTAGGTTTATGTGGTGCCGGCCCATTGACGGGCCACCTCTGGCAAATCACACGTGGGCCACTGAAGGGCCGTCATTCTACTGCTCATGTTACTCAGGAGGTTGTTGCAGCTGACCGAAGAGAGCGTGAGTTGATGCCATCAGCCTCGTTTAGCTGGGCAGCTAAAGCTTCTCCTCTGCCTTCATGTCCCAGAATGCTGGTGGTCCTGGATTGGAGTTTAGTGAAATTATCAACATATCCCTCGTATTTTCTATTGATATTGATCATGTGACTGCCTGTTGCAATATTTTTTTGTTCTTTTTTCCAGCTGTAGTGCTCCAGAGTTAGGGAAGCTAAATAAAGAAGAGTTTCAGATTCATGCTTTGAATTTGACTGTTTTGAGAGAAATTCTTTTTGTTGTTGTTGTTAAAATGCCGTTAGCGTGAGACCTTGTGAGGAAGTTGAGAAGGACCGTGGACGACATTTTGGAAAATCCCTTCTGATCGACTTTCATTTGTCACTCAGAGACCTAACACAGTAGATCTGAAATAAAAACAACTTTTTGTGTGCGTGCATTCAGCTGATGAGCTCAAGACTTTCAGTGAACTCCAGTTAATTGTTGACTTTTAATCCCGACAGATGTTTTGTTTCACCTGTTGTGGTTTTTTTACTGAAACCAGAAAATTCAAAGCAAAATGTCAAATGAGTCATAGTCCTCATCACATGAAACACTGAAACTTCTTCACTTAAACGTCACACGGTGCAAAAACTCAACAGTCTCTGGTGTTTCACTGGTTTCTCTTTGCTGACTTGTGCAGAAATGTGTTGGTATTTGTGTGCAGACGGTGCTGATGGAGTCACTTCTGCAGAAATCAAACCAGCTGTTTCAGGCTGTAAAGTTTAGTCACAGTACTGTTTTTTGACTTTTTTCTTTTAAAGGTACTTCTTTAAACACAGATTGTTAAATTTTAGTAGTTAAGAACATTGAAATAAACACATCGTGTCACTGAGTCTTAGGTTTGCAGAAAATATAAAACAATTTAGACAAAATCAGTGTGGTTAACTTTGATAAAAATAAAAACAGGTGAAGAGGCGGTGTTCTGTGGCCCAAATAAAAAAATAAAAAAAATTTTTGTCGTCAGAAACTGATCCGGTCTGTTGTTACCTCTCTGTAGGGCTCTGATGAAAATGGACTCGGACTTGCTCCACTCGCCGGCCGTGGGCCTCGCCGAGGAAGAGGAGGCCGACATGAACGACTGGAAGCTTCCTCTGGCCTTCATGAAGAAGAGACACTTGGAGAAGATCGAGGGCTCCAAGGCCTTGGCGCAGAGCTGGAGGATGAAGGACCGGGTAAATGTCCTGCACGTTTTCTGTCCCTCCATGCTCAGAGCGCCGCAAAATGTCTGAAACAGTTGTGTTAATTCATTATCTCAAACTTCCTGTTGCATTTTATAGTACAGATTGAATTGTCTCTGGAGCCTCAGATATTTTACATTTATGTCCCAGATTTCTATTTTTACCTAAATTAGTGAAACAACTGAACCGGTTTGACTGGTTCCTTCCTGCATGAAGACTCACAGTGTCTTTTTTCTTCTGTAAATTCCTCACGGTCATTCCATTTGCAGGAAACGCATGATTCAAGTCTGGTATGAGTACTGCAGCTTTAGTGCCGTTTCTTCAGGAAGTGACTTTTGAAAATGTTCTCTGAAATGATTTTGTTGGGCAGGGAACTTGGAAAGCTGGCAGACGGCCCAAGATAATTCAGATTTTCTTTTAAACTTTGAATCTTTTTGTAGATTTCTGAGTAAAATTAGTTACATTAGTCACTGCATCAAACTGAAGGCAAATGTTTGACTTGTTAGGAAACTTGTTTGCCTTCTCGCTGTAAGGCCTGAAACCTGGGGAGCAGTTTGTGTTAACAAGAACAAAGTCCGTCTATCAGCACCTCAGAGGATCATTAATCACTATGATATGTTATCATGCTGTCTCTGTTTGGACGAAGAGCCGTGGCTTTAAATCAAACACACGGTGCATAAAAGCTGCTGATAACTTTTAGTTGTATTCTTATTTATATTCCTGTTTTCCTAGTTTAAACTGAACAACATAAATATCCATGTGAACTTCTAAATCTCCAAATTTCAGTTCATGTAAAGAAAAAGCAGCTGGGTTTGTGTTACCGCTGCGTCTTTATTAAAATGCCAAATCACAAAATCCTGCTTGAGGTCACGTTACGCTACGTTTTTGAGGAGGAAGCTCAAAGCGTTTCTTTTTTCCTTCTGAACGGCCTCGGAGTGTTTGAAGTGTCATAAAGCTGCCGTTTGAGCCGCTGCGCCGACACCGGCCTGATTACCTCGCTGCCACGAGGCGCTGCCGTTATAATGATGGCAAATGTCACTTCGTCATACATAACCCTCACACGCTCGTCACCTATTGTAGAAATTCACCCAAATGAAAGTTTAACACATGGCTGCTGTTAGGACACCAGCTGAATTACGCTGCGGGGAAATGAAGACATCATTAAATGTGAGGCTGCTATTGATTCTAAAGAGGCAATAAAGACGGACTGAAATCGGCATTCCTATCAGAAAGCTGTGCTAAATCTACTGCGCAACATTTTTCATCGCTCGGGGCGTTTTCAGTTCAGCATTTGTTAACCTGTAACAAGTCTTTATTTTTTCATTATTATTCTGAATGTTAGAGCTGCCTCAGTGCCAGTTTTTGTTGTTTATGCAAGAATAATTTGTTTGAAAAAATCTGTTGTAGAGAAAAATAAAAACAGCCTGAAACAATCGTTTTATTGCAGGAACCATCTGTTTTAATTCCAACCTTCAGAGCAACAGCAGCCACTCAGACTTGGGTCTGAACTCCAGCTAGGACCCTCAGAAAGTTTATTTTCCTGCAGTGAAGCCAGTTTTGTTTGGGCTTCCTGTTGTTTTGAAAACGAACGTTCCTCTTCATTGTCTGAGAGTTTTATGAAACAAATATTTAGAACAGGTTATAATCCATCCTGATCCCGTTTTTTGGTTCATCATTGGCTCGCTATTAGATCTGCACGACCTTAGAAAATCTAATGATGATGATGATGATATCAGGTGCAATATGTCTCCCCTCCCCTTACTTTCTAATCTGTACGTTGTACTCTGGGACTTTTAGCATTTTTGTCAACATAATTTGTGTCTTATGTGAGACTCTGTCCTGCTGGCTAAATAATGCATTAGCATGAAAAATCCAACTTCAAAACTCAAACATATAATTAATAATTATTATGATATAAATATTGCGCACACTGATATTGTGACGACGATATATTTGCGATATATCGTGCAGCCCTACTCACCATCCTCCTCCATCTCACTCAGACTACCTCCATATCCTCTCTAGCTGCAAAAATCACTGAAGTTTTTTTTTTTTTTGGACAACACACTCTGCAAACACTAGAGATTGTTGTGCAAGAAAAGCGTAGTAGATCGATGTTTGAAACGCTCAAACCAACAACCACGTCACGATCAAAGTCACTGAAATGACACACGTCACACTTCAAATGAAATTAGTTTAGAAATAAGTGATACATCACTGTAATGTTTTCTATCGGCTGTAGAAAACACGGTGAGAGGAGCAGCTGGGGTGATGCTCGGCACTCTGGGAAATCACAGAAGAAAAGGCAGAGGCTTGACAATTACTCGCCTCATTGGTCAGTGTTGTCTTTATTCCCCCGCCGGGCCGGTGTCTGTGTGTGCCACTGGCAGTGAAACATCTCTGTGTGCACACTCGCTGCACCCACACAGACTGACAAGGTTTACAGATAAACTGTGTGAACGCTGTGTGTGTGTTGGACAGGAGGGTCAAAGGTCAGGGCTAACCTCAGATCACTTCTTCAAGATTAAATGAAAGGTTTCATTGAGACAAAGAGAGCCGTCTGGATCACTTTCTCTTCATTGAGCCAACAGACCTGCAGTCAGCTGTTTGACTTTATGAGTTCTGTTAAGGTTTGCAGTAATTTGATTGGAATAAAATAACTGAGACCAATAATGTTAACATTAAAACTCAGAGCTTAGATCCTTTTATCTTCAACCAATAAGAAGTAATTGCATCACAACACTGGCACGAAGCAAAGCATTGGCAGTTTTATTAGGCTTTTTTCAGTTTATTTCTTGACTCAAATAAAGAAAAAAAGTGAAAAATGTCAAATTAAAAAACTGGACTGAGAATTAATTTAGCTGGTGTTAAAAAAAACAACTTTGAAAAATACAGTTCAAGACGACTTTAAAAAATGTCAAAATCTGCCATTTTGGAAACAAAATCTGAAGTCATTTTAAGACTTTTGTACAACTCTGTAGCTGCAGGGAGAATTTAAGTAATAGTTTTAGTCCTTAACAATATTAAATATAAAAAATACTTTACAGTTTTCTTAGTAGGTTTTTAGAAATGATGCTAAATATGTTCTGTGCTCAATAGAATTAGGAACCAATTGTATATATGAACATTTTTAAATGACTCATTTTGTTCAACTGTCAAACAAAAACAATTTATTTTCTGACACTAAAGAACTTAGATGTCAAACAAATAGTTTTATCATTTTAATGTAAATATTTAAATATGTAACTGTGCTGTAAAAATATGTAAACGTGGACACTTTAAACTAATTTAGTCTTAAATGTCCAAAGAACAACAAAATCTCAACTGGGACGTCTTTAATAAAAATCATGACTGATAACGAAGCCACCATGTTGGATCTGAACGTGATGTTTGAGCCTCACAAATACAGATTTCATTGAAATTTCGCTCACGTCACACTTTGCTTGTTTTCACACACCGGCCGCCGTGGCTCTGCGCTCCAGAAGAATGAAATCAATAAAGCATCGATATTCAGAGCCAGTGTAATAACGTGGAAATGAAGCTGTTTGTCTTTGTTGTATCATTACTTAAATTCAATCTGTGTGCAATTCATTAGGCAGGAAATGGACTTCCTCTCACTGAGACACATGTAGATTCAGTCAGCTAATAATTGTTACATACGTACAGTATGATGGTTTTTATTGGTGTTGGGCTGCTGCTGTTCAATATGATGTAAAACAACAGGTACAGCTCAATCATTTTTATAAATATTCAGCTAAAACTTGGTGTGGTAGTAGCTGAGAGTTGTACCAGATGTGCACTTTGAGCGAGATGTACTTGTTTAAAACTCATACATGCAACTCGGCGGGCAATATGCATTTCTTCCTTTTGTTAAATTGTGTTTTTTATTTCTTCGTTAAAACTATAAAACGTCATTACTGAACAAGATATTATCTGTATGTTCCAGACTTCTGGTTTCCAGATTATTATTACTTAAAACTGCAGTTTTTATTCCATATAATTCATCTAATTTCACTATGACTTTTTACTGACCTGTTTTTGTCTTTTCTGGATTATATGAGTCTAATTTTCAACCTGTTGCTGCTTTCTGCTGGCTATAGCCAGCCTGATGGAGATTGATCCCCCCCCCCACACACCTTTTTAATAACCTTCATTTATTGCCGACCTAACAAATGGATTAATCAGGAGCCATTGATCGGAGCGTTAAGCGGCAGTAAAGCCTGTTGGGGAGTCTTGAAAAGGCGCAGAGGGAAAAGGTTGGAAAATCCCCCTGAGTGGCGTGCACTTATTAACAAAAAGAGGACGATGTCATATTTTAATGCACTGACACGGACAGAAAACTTGTTCTGTATGTATTTTTATTATTCTACTCCGTTTTTATTTTGACTCATGAAACAAACGAGCTGTAAATGGTTGAAAACACCCGACCTTCAGTCCTCTTCCTTCTGTTTCCATCTGGTGCACAAAAGGATCCGTGAGAATATTGGAAATCTATAAGGTCCAGTATACTGCTCCTAAAATCTAATTTAGTTTCAGCTTTCCTCTCAGATTAGTCCTGAAAGGCAACTTTACAAACTGTAGCTGCTCATCCAATAAATCAGCCTCTTGTTCTGGGTCAAACGATGGTTTTTATTTTTAAATGTTCTTTTTGTTCTTTGGCCATGTTTTATTTAAGGAAATAATTTATTCACGGTAACTAAACACCACTTTATCAACAGCAGGTTTGACAGCTCCCACACGATGGGATCTAATTTATTACCATAAGCTGTGAAGGTTGATTAAGGAATACAGGTTTGTGTTTTGTCTCTGTGTGTGTGTGAGGTAATATGAGAAATAAACAAGCAGATATATCAGTGAGAATAATGGGCAGCACATCTGTGTGTAGTTATACCTAAATGTCACAACGCATTGTGAAAAATCCTGCATTTATCTGCTTTATTCTGGTGCAGATGGGCATCAAATGGTTTATAAATGACCTGCGTCAGATGCTAGATGGAAACAAATAATCCAATCAGGCCTGTTTGTAAAAGTGTTTTAATTATCTCACCATCCTGAGTCACTTCATCATGATTAACACCAGTGGGAAAACGCAGGACCGCCGTGTTTTCTCCTCTTGTTTTTGCATGTCAAAGAAATGACCTTACGATTTTCTCAACACTTTTCTGTGACATTTTCCCCGCCGTGACAGAAACATCTTTCTTAGCCCGGAAGACCTTCGGATCGTGATTCTCCAAAGTGTTGTGCAGTTTCAAACGTTGTGTTTTTAAAGGGCATATCTGCTGATGGTTTTCACTTTTGGAAAACAGCTTTTCGCTCAACGTTTGTGTAGAGGTTTTATCTTGTTGATCTGTGATTCTTTTCAGTTGTTTTATTCCAGCAGAGACGCTCGTGTGCTGGATAAAGAAATGAGTCAAACCTTTTTCATTGAAGCTCCCTCAGAATGTAATTACTGACAATAATGTTCCTTTTCTCAGCAGAAGATCTAACTGTTACACATTTATTGACTGAGAGATGCAGAGGTGTGGAAAAACCCTGCTAATAAACACACCAGACAACCAATCCTCTGCCTCCCCAACAGCTTTAAGATTCATTGACTTGTTCATTATTTGGGTCTTGAGCTGTGAGGCAGGGGACACGAGAGGATTCTTTAAGGAAAGCCACTGGTTATGAAAATCCAACAAAACCACAGCGACTGAGAGCTGATTAAACTTTCTGTTTTGGTTGAACTGAATGTAAAATCAGACTCAGTTTTGTACAGCAGCAGTTTGTTTAATACACCAAATCCACAAAACTTGTTTCATATTTCATTCCTGAGGATGCGGTTTGACGTCTCACCTGCAGGCAGAAATCAGGCAGGACTGAATGAAGTCATGCAGCGTACGGCGCCGCTGTGTGGAAAGATGCACGCACGCACGCACGCACGCGTCCATCGTATTCCTGTCTGGTGGGGAAACGCGGGGCGCCGTCATTAGTTCCACAACAGCAGCCCTCCTAACCCCGTTCAGGCACGAGTCGACACTCAGCAGGCGTTCAGTGGTTCTACATCTCTGTACCATGTGACCTGATGAAGGGCGTCAGGCAGCCGTGTACATGTCAGGGTTTTACATGAGCAGGTGCTTAATGAATCCAACATAGGTCAAATAAGGAAATTCAGCTTTAATTATGTTCATCAGGTACATTGTTCTGATGCTAAAAACCTTTATCTTACCAGTTTGACTAAAACTTTACAGTAGAATTCTTTTATAATGATAATGACAAAATGCCATCATTGCCCATCATTAAGGCAACTGCAATAAGGAAAAAAACAACAAATATCACTTATTTTGTTTAGAACAACTTTATAATGACTCTAACTTTGAGAAATGGACTCTGGCATCACTTTAAGATGACAGTTTACTGTTCAATAGTCTAATGTGTAAATCACCAGCTAACAGCCAAATATAATGAAACAGCCCTGAATTTTCTAACAAGCAGACGCCTCACGGATCAGCTGGTAGGTGGGTGACACGTCCCGGCTGTTTTACTACCAGCCTTCAGCTACTAATCACACATCCCTGGACAAATGAAACCACTACATTTGTTTTATTTACAGTATCACGTTATCCGTGAGACACGGTTACGAAGCTCCCGTCTGTCGTTTCTACCTTTACACCAGAACGTCTTGTTTATCCTGTCTCCATGGAGAACAGGGATCGTCCCTCTCGTCCTGCGTGAATAAAGCTTTATAGGACTGAGGATAGTTCTGAGACATTTTGCACTTTCTCATTGGCAGAAGTTTATAAAACAAGATGAAAGTCGAGTCATATTAAAGATTAAACACGTTTATCTGTTTTGGATCATTTTCTGAGAATAAGATTCAGTTTAAAGGTGCAGTAGAATTTTAATTTGTTTAATATTTTAGGGTTTCTTGTATGCTAATTCTAAAAATGCTCATACAGCTAGAGGATTTCATCATACGGTTTGTATCGACGTCTGTGTTCAGCTTCATTAGAGCTCCAGGATGGAGTCCTGAGCTGACCGTCTGCTGGGACTCAGAGTCCAGTGTTTCCTCAGTGAGCTGCCTCATCAAGCTGGTCTCTGTCAGGACCTGAAACTGAACCCACAAATCCATGTCTGTTTTTTTTGTTGTTCCAAGTATTTCCTCTCTGTTTCCGTGCTCGTCTCTGAACGATGAGGCGTTTTCCTGGATTTCACTTCATGTGTCGCAGCTCGGTCTGCGTCCTGAGGGTTAAATGGAACGAGACGCCGCGCCGCTGTGAGGCAAAGTGAGGTTTGATCTGTCTGCACAGCTGCAGGAGTCTTCATGTTAGTCGTGGTGGGACTCCTGTGGCAGATGGTGGAAGGAAAGAACTCCTTTGTGGTCTCAGCGAGCCTCGTGGCCTTCATCGCTCCAGTAGAGTGTCAGTTTTCAGCCGCAGTTTGTTCACTGCAAAGATTCTCAGGTTTCCTCAAATGTAAAAGAATAAAACTAAAATCCAGGATTTGGTTCAAAGCTTTAATGAAGTTAATGTTTCTCCTCACAGATGAAGACCGTGAGCGTAGCTCTGGTGCTCTGCCTGAACGTTGGAGTGGACCCTCCTGATGTGGTCAAGACGTCCCCCTGTGCCCGGCTGGAGTGCTGGATAGGTAAGTGGATCAGAACCATGAAAGTAGAACACTCAAACCCAACAGAAGGAGCTCAGCTTCTTGAACTTGAAGCAAAGACTCTGGAGGTTAAAACGTTGTAGTTCTCAGACTTTGAAGGTCCAAACAGATCATCAGTGACCCAGCGAACCTGAAACCATCGTCTCGTCTCTAACCAAATATTAAAGTAAAGTTGTGCTCTGACGGAGCTTCCTGGTTCATCTGTTCTCCCTGTGGATGCTTGACCTTCTCATTGTAAATGAGGTTCCTCCAACAACACCCCCAAATCCCAGGCTGGCAGACCGCCACAGATCTGTAACCTCTTGATGAATTATTGCGCTGATTCATAAAAATAAAAATCAGATAGAGCAGTTTTAACCTTTGCTTGGCATCAAATCTTAGGTTTTACTTTGCAGCGTTTGGAACATTTTCAGGTCCTCCCAGGAGAGCTGCAGACATGAGACCTCTTTATATCAATCAAGGAGATGACAGGACGTGACACCGAACAAAATGACAAACGATTCGTCTCTCCGCCGCCTGGAAACCTCTAAACTGTTGTTTAAATCTCCTGAGACGGGACTATTAAGAGTCAGGGAAGCACATCAGAGTTGGAGGATTGTTTCAAAGTGTCAGAAACTTTCACTGAGAACACCTTTCTAACGTTTCCTGTGACGTGGTGAATATTAAATGGTTAAACGGTAAAGGGGCAGGCGACTGTCTCGTGTTTTGACCCAACTTCCTAGAAATGATAAATGCAGCATGTTTTTGACTTTCTGTGCTTTCTTGACAGACCCTTTGTCGATGAGTCCACAGAAAGCCCTGGAGACCATCGGAGCAAACTTACAGAAGCAGTATGAGAACTGGCAGCCCAGGGTGAGTGAAGCTGCTTCCCTCCTCTTCCTCTGAGTCCTGAAATGAAACCACATGCTGGTGTCTTCCAGACAGAACCAAACAGGAGGAATATCTGCCTCTTGCTTTGGTCATGTTCAGAACTGCAGATTTCATATTGAAACGTTTATATGAGGCTGAGATCAGCAGTTATTACAGTGATGATACAATTCTGCTATAATCCAGATGATATGATACAAAATACATATGATGCAACACAAAATGTGTTTTGAGACATGATATGGTCAGAAATTGTATGAGGCTCTGCAAATTTATGTGTGCCAATATGTTTCTTAGGCCTATAGTTCAGTTCTACACCAAAATAAAGTAACTATGTCACCTTCAGTTATTAAAAGGCTGTTTATTTTTATAAATCAAAAATTCATTTGAATTCGTAGCCATTTCTAAATGCCTTCAAATTGGCCTCTGTTTCTTTAAGAACCTCCTACCGTTTCTGTAATTCCCATTTCAGCTCCTCATCACCTTCAGCTTCATGCTGTTTACAACCGATCTTAGGAGCGTTTGTTGTAATAAAAAAATAAAATATTAATAATAGAAAAAGCAGCAACATTATACAATATTGGTTTTAGAAAATGGCAACTCGGGATAAAACTGAACCTTACTGTCAGACACAGAAAGTAGGTTTTCTGAAGAACAGGCGTGATTGAAGAGACGACATTTCAGCTGGTAAGATATCTCCAGTCATCCTCTCTCTCTCTCTCTCTCACTCACTCACTCACTCACTCACTCACTCACACACACACACACACATGCACGTCAATGTTAAGATAACTTATTTATAACTAAAATGTGGTATAAGCCAGCTAAACAACACAGATCATAATATAAGCTACAAATGCTAACTGTAGATCACAGATGGACCAAACAGCTGAACAAAACGTGACTTTTTCAGCTGACCTGGGCAGACAACAACAGTGTTGGACTGCATCGTTTGTCTTTTAGTGATAATCTTGTTATTAGTCCACTGTTAAATTCCCTTTTGTTCAGAAAGCTATCATCAGTAAAGTGGCTCACACAAATATATAAATAATTTTATTTTTCATCGTAGAGTTACTTCTAAAAATAAAATCAAAGCATTCCTTAAGAACAGTGTCATCCTTGGCATCTGAACATCCATTTCCTCAAAGGCGTTTTTAAATCTGAAAAGACTGCAGTGAGAAGCTGTCAGCAGACATGGTTTCACCAGATGTTTGCTAGTTGTTGCTGCTGAGAGCCTGCAGGAGTCAGGGGGCGGGCCGGGGGGTGGGGAGGTGT
>JARVJO010000111.1:3522292-3532549 GCA_031762555.1 Cynodonichthys magdalenae
TTCTCAAACATGCATGAATGAGTCAAAGCAAGACTCTGGACATGTTTTTGATGAGAGGAGAACATTAGAACATGATAAAAAACTCAAAAAAGTGGATTTTACATGATATTGCCCCTTTAATACCTTCCAGTTAAATTTGACTTATTTTTATGCTAATTTTTCCCAGAAAGCAGCTTGAAACAGGGAACATCTGTGGCGAGTTCTTTTTGAATAATTTAAATCTTCCATATTTGACATCAGCCCAGTAATCGTTGTGTTGAATAGCAGTATTCTGCTCTGACAATGTTTAAACTCTAGAAAAGTGGTTTAAATGTAAAGGAGAATAATTAAATAAAATAATAAATAGTTTATTTGCTGTTGAGACTTTGAATCAGATTGAAAGGTTTAAGTTAAAAATAAATAAACATGAGTTAATGAGTTTTAGTTGCGTACACGTGAGAAGCCTCAGGATGAAAATGCACATCATCTCATCCGTGTGTCACTGCAATCTGTGAAGAGCCCAAAAAAACAACAATCTGATCACGAGGAAGTAGAAATAGAAGTCCAACATCGTGCTGTTTGGTTTGATGATTCAGAAGAAATATAGATGGTAAGAGGAGGTGGAGAAACAACAACTCCAGAGACGAAGCAGCTAAAGAAACGTAGGCTCTGCTTCGGTTGACCTGGGAGGTCAGCGGCAAATGGTGGGAGGAAGAGGAGGAGGAAGAGGAGTGGGAGGGTGAGAAAGCTGTTTCTGTTTCCAGCCCGAGGAGTCGAAGCTCTGCTGCAAAATTCGCCAACACACACCTTACATAAAGTGTTGACAAAGCAACAAATCAATTACACTGCAGTTATTACCTGCTGGTCTCATCGGGGGGAGACAGTGGCATCGATAATTTAGAGGACGTTGAGTTTGTAAACATTAAACCCAGGACAGAGTTGGAATGAAATGTTTTTGATCAACCCGTGGTGTGGGTCTGAGCTCAGTGTCGCGTTGCCAGCTCTGTTGTCACGACGTCTTCCTTCGCTCCAACCTGATGGACAGAAAACAGAAAGCTCAGCTGACTCCACCCAGCTGCCCACTCACTGTGGACACAACATCCTGCCTTTTCTTCACCTCTTACTGCTTCCAGGACTTTTTCATCATCGTGTTTCAGTCCAAGTTATCAAATCGTTCTGTTTTTTTCTTCTCTGTGGCTTATTTATTTTACTCTGTCCTGTTTCATTGTGCAGAAAATAAACTAAAATAAGAGATGTGTGTTCAAATAAATCATTTTATTTATGAATATGTTCACCTGAACCTTAAACTTGTCATGGTTAACCTCAGTATTGGCTGTATTTGCTGAATGGTTAGCATCTTTTTGAGAGTAAAAACCCTTCTAAAGGAATATTTCAGACATTTTAAAGTGGGTTTCCATCAACATTTTTTAAGCAGATTTTGAAGTATCGCAGTAGAAACAGCAAAATTAACTAGTTAAGCCCTCCTTTTATTTTCCCACTGAGCTGATCATGATTCAATAAATTGTGATCAGAAAGTGACATACCTTGACCTAGGAGTTGAGCTTTCTGTCTGAATAACCTGGGGTTGCATTTTTTCTTGCATCCACACAGTGGAAGGTTGGCTGCAGGCCCATGAACCTTACACACTTCAATACCACTGGCAGCTGTGGTTTGAGGATCATGAAGCTGCTTGGAGATCGTTTTGTAGACATTACCTTTAACAAGGATATCTATAATTCTATTTTTATATATTTTCAAAATTTTTGATAATAAAAATATATTAACAAAAATTGTTAAATTGGTATAAAAGCCAAAAATGTTTTAAGCTCCCTTGAGGTGGTTTTTGGACTTTTTTGCAATGAGTTAAAGCACAAAAAGAAGATGGAAACACATAAATTCTGACGTAGCAAACATGTGCCTCACATGATCAATCAGCTGTTTGCTGTCGGTGTCTTCATGGATATTCCCATAACGTCTCCGGACAGCGTGAAACATTACTAATACTAGTTGATCTGACAGAACTATTAGAACTGATAGAAACATCTCTCCATTTTCCTGAGATGTGTGGTCCCTGCTAGATTACAACATCAACATCTGATGTAATTATGCTTTGCTTAGCCTGGTTGCTTCGCTCCAAACCAGCAGATGGAAACGCACCTGATTCACTTTTTTGGAACATTTTAAAAGTTCGCTCAACATTCTCATTACAATTGGATGGAATCATGGCTGTAGAAGCGATAAAGTCCTCGTCTATGTGTCCATGTTTCCCCTCTCCTTCAGTTTTTATTACCTGTGGCTTCAATAAGAGGCTCAGTCTGAAGTCAGCTGAGGTTCTCCGTACCTTACCCATCAGTTTAGCTTTCATTTTCTTGTTGTGTATTCTGCCTCGGTGTGTCTCAGCTGCTCTCTTATTCTCTTTTAAGCCTCGCTTGTTCACTTTCATTTCATCTGCGCTCGTCACCCTCGTTTCTGGTCCCGCGCTCACTTTTATTTGTTTGGGAATCCTGTTTGAAAGTCTTTCCTCTACACTTGTTTGGTGTTATCCTTGGAGATGAAAAGCGACGTTCTCGTCTTGTCAAATCGCCCTTTCAAAGCCAACAACAGTGCGGCTAAATTGCCGAACATGTTGCAGCTGCCAAATAGGTTTAATCTGACGTTTTGTGTTTTTTTTTTTTTTTTTTTTTCCCTACGACTGAGCAGCATCTTTATTCAGCCCTGCAGACCTCTGCTGTCCACCCAGCTTACAGTCTCTGCATTATGTATCACCGAGCTGCGCCTCAAGCCTCGGCGTGCTCCTGAGCTTCACTCTCATCGCCCCGAAAACCCAACAGCAGAGTGCGAGTGTGAGATTTCTGTGTAGTTGGTAATGATGCAAGGATGACGTTACCTTTAAAGGCTGTTACAGCACATTCAGTAGCTCCTCAGTAATGTCGTATAAAAAATCAGAGGAAGGTCGATAACTATTAAATCTAAGAAAAGGTTGTTTCCACATTGATGCTTCACCTTCTTTAAAATAAATAATTACATCTCTGTCACTCGTCATGCATCGGTGGCTGTTTTGCTCTGAGAAGAATAGAAAGTGTGGTTGCTATTTTTACACCCTGACCAGTTCTTTGTGTGCGGACGGGTTGGCATGAGTCGCCTGGAAAGGATGCAGAGCAGGAGGGGACAACACAGGAGGCCAGGATGTGAATCAGTGGACAGACTATAGATACACCACCCACATTTCATCCAAAGATTTTTGTTTTATTTTGGCATGCGTGTCGAGCGCAGTGTGGGCACAGAAGCGCTGCCGTGTGGAAGGACAATGGTGCAAATTGGGGGCGGAAGCAATCAGCGGCAGACTTTTACAAGAGCTCTGCGGTGACAGAAAACCACTCATCCCTGAAGACGTTTTCCTGAGACTTTGCAAGTCATCTTAGTCACTTCACAGCCTGTCACCCTGTCTTTTCTTCTCCACACTGATGATTCAGATCCCATGTCTCCATGTTTTTGTTCTTCATGATTAACACGGCTTTACCCAGCCAACCGTAGAAGCAATATTAAATTAAAAAGTTCTTTTGTTCCTCCAGTTTCTCTGAAAATGATCGAGACAAGAAGGGCTTCTCACAGTCAAACTTTACCTTATTGTTTTCTTTAATAGGTTATTCTGTAATTCCTTTTAGCTTATTACATATCTTTGTTTCTAAACCTCGAGAACTTTGGGTTTGACTTGCTGCTGCATTTCTGCAGCTACAGAAGTTCATCTTTCTCTAGAGTTTAGTAGATTTCTGACCCAAATATTTGTAGTTTGCATCAAGGATCTAATGTTGGATTGAGGGTTGGTCAAAACACAGGACTGGACTTCTGGACTGGGACCAGTTGGAGGCTCAGAATTGTGGGAAAATCTGATGCTTTTCACTTAAAACCTCCAAGAATTGGTTCTTACCACACATTTGTATCCATAAAGCTGCCAATCAATGCTGTTTTGAATGTGTCTCCAAGACTTACAAACCACATTGGAAATACAATCGGTTAAAATTATAAATTACTATATGTAAAAAGTAGTGATGCACCAGCTATTTTAAGAATTTAACCAGAATAATGTACCTATCTGCACTTTCTAATATTTGGACTGATTGTTATCCATCGTGGCTGAGGCTTTTAATCCTTTTTGAGTGAAACTGTGTAGAAAATTAGATTTTTGTTTGTTTTTATTCGATATTTGGTTTGTTTGAAATCAATATGAAAAGACAAAGTTTCTCTTTTAGAAAAAAACTTTTTATTTGTTAAATTTACATTTACATTAAAATGTTTATATATTGGCAAATGTATGCTTTCCCCATTTCAAACAAATAATTTACATATTTAACATTTTATTCAAAGCCTTCAGGATTATTTTGACTTTCATCAAATCTGGCTCTGTAATTAGAAGTAAATTGTCAAAGAGAAATGCAACAGTTAAGGTGGGATCATGAACAAAATCAACATTATACAATATCATTTGACTAAAAATAGGTTCAAAGAAACAAAACCCTGCAGGAAACTTAAAACTTTGATGTTGTGTCATCACGTTCTGAGAAACCAGAGATCTCCATCATTCAGGTTCAGCAGCGTCTCTTTATTCTTTTCTGTTTCTGCGCTTCATTAAAACTCAGAGAGTCTTTAGGAAGAATCTGCAGCTGTCACAGTCTAGAGACAATCAATCATTATACATCTCCTCTTCTTCATCCTCATCCTCTCCTTTCTGCTGTTTTCTGACTGGTCTTTGGTTTTTAGGCCACATTATTGGTAAAACTAAACCTGCTGTGATCCCAAAAAACACCTCATGATTTTATGCAACAATTTTCTTAGCTTTAAAATGTTCTGTAAAAACCACGTGTGAATTCTCCTACTTGTTGGCCATTTTGCTCAGATTACCACAAGTTTAATCATGAGTCATGATGTTTGTGATCTCTGTTATATAAACAAGAAATCCTGCTGATTCAAAGCTACATTTTTAAATCCTTCCCTAAAAAACTTTAACTAAAACATAAGATGAATTTAGTCTAATTATGTGTGCAAAACAAGCCTTTAATTCTATTTTCCCACCACTTCAGCTGATGAAATAACTTTTTATTAGTTGCAAAACTAAAGCAGATGGAAGTGCAGCTACAGAATTGTTTTAATGATTTTAAGTCGACTTGACTTTTACTTTTTTTTGTTTTTGAGAAACAAACTTAAATTCTGATTTTTCAAAAAAAAAAAAAAAGTACAAAGATGTACGTTTCTGTATAACAACATTTCACACACAATTACCACAATCCATCACACTTGTCTTCAGCAATTTAAATATATTCATCATTTTGCTATAAATACCTGTCACAATCTGAGGTTCAGTTCTCGGTGCAGAGAGTGGAAATGTTACCAGGGCATGAGTCATTTTACTGGGTAATGAGCATGTTAGTGTGGTGACAGCATGGTGCATGTGTTTCTGTGCCGCTGGATATATTTCACTGTGTCTCAGGATCCTGACAGGACCTGCGTTTATCTGACCAGTGCCTGCAGAGACCTCCAGGAGTCTGAGGCAGAAAAACAAGGACTAACTACTAAAACAGAAAAAAGACCTGCTTTTCCAAAATGACTCCACACTTTAACTGATATATCATCATCCGAGGCAATTTCATTAACATTTAAGTATTTTTCAGTTTCACTTTTTAATTATGTAATTATAGAAACTGCTGAATAGTTATATTTTATCCAAATGGACCTGGTGTTGGCTCCCAGAGGTCAGATTACTCCCACAGCTTTAATGACTGAAAAGATTTGAAGTGAGAATCCAGCCTCGGCCGTGTTCTAAGGACACGTGACCAAACAAATTCCAGCTTGAATCGAACGACGTGAGATCAGTTTATCTCAGTTGATGCTCAGTATTTTCTGAGTAAATCTTTGAACATACTTATTACCATCGTGTTGTTATTTTTCCATTTTTCAGTTTGGATTTTTGACTTCCTGTCTTTTAATGAAAACCAAACAAAAATGCATCAAAACCTGCAGCCTGATCAGTTATGTGTCAAAATCAAGGCCCGCAGGCCAAATGAGACCCGCTGGTGACGTCCAGCTGGCCGGCCAATTGTATTCATTTAACTTTAATTTAAAATTGTTTTTATATCAAAGGCAGACTTTTACTTTATGATTCAATGCAACAAAATAACTATATTTTAAATGTAAAAGATTATAATACTTGTCCTGCCTCTGAGAAGGGTGAGGTATCGTGGCCAATTCTCTAAATTGATTCAATTTTGATTCACAAGGTTTGAATTAACTAATCACAATTCAATTCAATTCAGTCTGCTCTTAAATAATGAAAATGGTTCAACTGTGTTGCAAAATACAAATTCACTTTTCTTTTTTCTATTCAGCATGAACAACAGGTTTTAAGGACAAACTTGTAAATTAATTGGTTTCATCTTGAAACAAAACTGTCTCACGTTTCAAAGGTTTTAAATTAAAAAGGATTTGTAACGTTGTTGGATGCATTCATTTTTCAGTAATTAAGAATAATATTTTTGATGAATAAAAAGTGATGGAATAAGGCTGCAGGAGGAGTGGGCTAATATAAATATACTTCTGCCCACTCTGAGCGTATGAATGTTTTATATTTGTAATGTTATGTTCAATAAAACTTATTAAAACAAAAAAGATAAAATGATACAACTACAACATTTCATCAATACATTTCTTAAAGTTTTAAAATAATAATATTAGTAACACCAGTCAGATGTTTACATACAGTAGTTTTCCTCTACAGAGTAAATCTTTACAAACAGAAGTCTCCATGGACTCTGTTATCTTTAAGTTCTGCAGAGAGTCAGATGTAATGTTAGTGATTCATTTGTTTCTTTTGTTTTGCCCCAGACAACTTGTCAGAAGCTAACGTTAGCACTGACGTTAACCGGATGTAAACATACGGCAAGCCAGGAGGGACAAAACACAGAAACACACCTCAGCTTCATCACAAGACGCCACGGAGGAAAAACAATCTCATGCCCTCTGAATTGATTTTCACAAATTTAAATAAAATCAATCCAAGATCGATTAAACAATTTAAATTTTCTGTTTTTATCCAGCTCTACCTCTGAGCTGTTGGCTTTAAGTAATTGTGGCCCCCCTGAGCAATTTAGTTGAATAGCCCTGTATTAATGTCTCAAAATAAGCTGCTAAAGCCAATATTTGATCATAAACTAAATTTCCCATAATGCATGTTGATTATGCATGGAGACGTTTTTGTCAGAAAGTCTGAGAGTTCAAGACTCACCTCAACTCAACAGTGAGTAAAACTCTTCCTTTTACTTTTAATAGTATTTCTGTATCATTTATTCCGCATGTAGTCAGTCAAACATGTAGTACTTTTCAGTGTTTATAAGAGAACGTGTTAAAACACTGTTTCTATACAGGAAATACCAGGTAGAGCTCAGTTACTGTTTGTTAGCGGTGCTCGGGAACGTGACGTTTTCTGTTTAGTCAAAGTTAAACATGAAACACTGAAGTTTATTACAACAGGTACTTTCAGGGCAATCATAATGCTCATGTGGCCCTCGGTGAAAATGAAAACCCTGAGTTATGGCGTACTCTGATTTTTGGTAATAGTACATCAAACAACATAGATGAAATTTACAAAAAACAATCTTCCCTGTTTATTGCAACATTTAGTTGAAGCAAGGGGTAAAAGCAGCTCTGCAGCTCAAACAGAAACAACCTTCAAAGTTTAAATGAGTCACAGAAAGTTGAAATTTCCATCACTAAAATAGTATTTTGATATTTTTAATGGTTTGGTTTAATGTCGGGCATGGGTACCTGCTCAGTGGAGCAGAAATGAGACAAGCAGGTTGTGTTTAATAACTTTAGTTGCTAGCTTGTTAGTCAGATGGTGTTAAACTGTGGGCAGGAGAACAAAAGCCAAATGTTAGCTGAGCCGACAGAAGAAAGGTTTTAGGTCTGAATTCTTTTAGGCTGGTTTTTTTATGTGCCAATTACTCAGAGCTTATAGCAGCTCTTATTCTTAGGGTTGAACAAAATCTGGGTAGAAACTGGACAAAATATGGTCTGGAAGAAAAGCTTCTGTGAACATGTGGTTACATATTTAAATAAACAGGATTTGAGCCTCGGTCTGGCAGTTTCCATCAAACCAACTGGACTGTAACATCTCTGATGTGGTTGATGTGGGGCCTTTAAGGGTTACGATCCTAATTTTACTTCCTCAGTTTATCACATAATCAAGTGCACAATGTCAGACACTAACATTTTCTAAATTTGTTACAACTCAGCTGCTTTTCTACCCTCTTTGTATTAATTTATACATTTTTTATTTGGACTTTGTCTCTTCTGCAGGCTCCATGGTTTTTCTCTTAAATCCTCAGATTTCAGAGGTTCACCTAAACTCAGACTCTCATTCAATTTGAGTTTCCTCTCTAAAACTGGAAGTGAAAAATATTTTACACTTACTTCTCCTATATAAACTGCTGTAGAAACCTGAATGACTAACTTACTTACTTACTTCAAATAAGCAAACTCTACCGATCTTATAACATCCTCTTATCTTTGTTGCTTTTATCAGTATCAGTGTGTAAATTACTCACAGGAAATTGAAAACAAGTCAAATCTAAAGGCGGTAGATTGTCCTTTGATCCACACCCAGTTTCTGATGGCTTTATTATAATCATTTTTTCTTTATTTTTAAGAAAAACTGGATCTGATCAAGTTGAATTTATTGGGTTCGGCCCAGATTCACATGAAAAAGCATCGGGGACAAAGAGAGAGGAAAAGAACATTGAAAGCCATTCATTACTGCCAGTCCACGAGCGCAGTCTGTTTAATGAAGACAGATAGTGTCTCTATCTGTCAACACGGGAAGCTTATCTCTGTATTAAGCAGGCTCACCATTAGGAACGCAGCAGCCATGTTAGAAGATTGATCTGAAGCGTTTACCGACTTGGTCAACTCCTTAATTAGGTTGAAGTTTGACACCAGCTCCTGTTTGTCTTCACTGTCCCTCCATGCTGAGGATGACCTTGTCGTTTCAGATGAAGCAGCAGAAATAGTCCTTTTATCAATGGCAGAAAACAAAATCTCGTCTCACTATTCAGTATAATAATCTCTTCCTGTCTTCTTACTGCTGTTCTTTTACAGGCTGCTGCAAGGTCATGGGATTATTGTCAGAGGACTGCTCCTTTTTCCTTCACAGTCTTACTTCTGTTACTGTAATTCATCTGAATTACAGTAACAGAATTCAGTAACTGAATTAATTTAGCCTTAAAGCAGCAGCTTCTTAAATCAAACATTTCAGCTTATCTTAATGAAACAAGACTTTAGAGAACATGCATTTTCTGTGAAAATGTGGTGTGAATGCTGAGTGATGAATAACTTTACTGAAATTTGCCAAATAATTAATTTCTACTGAAGTTTTTAACTTTAAACAAGCAGAACAGAAGCTAGAAAAAAGCAAAGCACCGACTAAAGGCTCAGCCATGCAGCAACTAAGATTAAACTAAAATAAGTATGATTAGAAAAATAGTATCTACAGGTTAAAATTAGCAAAAATAATTAAAATTAGTTAAACAGTGTCTAAAAGGCAAAACTAGCCAAACTAACTTAAAAGTAAAATTAACAAAAAATACTGATTAAAATTTATTTAGGTTGAATTAAGCAGATTTTAGCTAAAAGCTAAAGTAAACTAATTTGTGCTAAAGACATGAAACTTAGAAAAACCATAGTTAATAGCAAAAATACACTCAACCGTAGCTGTAACCTAATTTAGTAAAGCAATAGCTAAAAGCTAAAAGTTTCAAAGCAACAGCTAACAACTAAAATGAATAAAAACGTAGTGAACAGCTTTAATGAAAAAGGTGTTTGCAAATTTTTACAGCTGAAAGATAAAATTATCAAAACTGTAACTAAAACCAAAATATAGCAAAAGTGTAGCTAAAAGCTAGCAGTAGCAAAATCGTAGCTTACAGATAAAAGCATAGCTAAATGTTGTGAATAAATTCTAAAATGAACAAAACAATAGCTAAAAGTCATCCATCCATCCAACATCCATCATCTATTCATCCATCCAACCAACATCCATCCATCCATCCATCTTCTTCCTCTTATCCGGGGTCAGGTCTCGAGGTCAGCAGCCTAAGCAAAGAGACCCAGACTTCTCTCTCCCCAGCCACTTGGACCAGCTCCTCTGGAGGAATCCCAAGGTGTTCCCAGCTGAGAAACATAGTCCCTCCAGCGTGTCCTGGGTCTTCCTCTGGGTCTCCTCCCAGTGGG
>JARVJO010000111.1:3541493-3553617 GCA_031762555.1 Cynodonichthys magdalenae
CCCACACACACACACACACACACACACACACTCAGCTGCATGCTACTTTATCGTTTTAGGTACGTTATCGTTTTCTTTTCTCCCCGGGCTGAGTCAAATTGTGGGAATTCCTAATGAGATGTCATTCATTTCAATTATTCATGGAGAAGTTTCTGCCAGGCTGTAGATTAGCAGGGAAACGAGAGGCGAGGGAGGGAAGAGGAGGATGTTCAGAGCCGAGCAGGAAGACGCAGAGAGTAAATAAGAGTGTGAACGCTGCATTCCTCCCATTAGAGTAAAGGCACAGGCAGCAGAGAAAGTGCTGAGTCGCTGCAATATTTGACAGAAGCCATCAGAGGTGTTTCCATCCTCGGCTTCACCCCAGATTCTGTTCAGGTTTGCAGGGGTCACAGCAGGGCTGGAGCTCAGAACATCTGGGAGGTGGTTAAGTATCAAGTGCTTATTACTCCTTATTTAGAGTTAAATCAATGACAGGTAACCAACATAGTTTTCAAATGATCCGGGGATATTTTAGTACAATAACAGGTAAAGTTGATGATTTGAACTGTGAAGGTGTTCCTGCCATCCTGTCTTTCATACCTTAATGCACCTTTTATCAGATTAATATTTTATGCCTCAAAGCTGATAAGCTAGTAGTAGCTTTCAGACTTTATTTAGCTGTTTTTGTTTTTAATCGTGGATCAGACGGTGTGATGGAAGAGCGTTAGCTGCATTGTTGCACACAAAGTATTTACCCAGAGTGGCAGCTTTAGGTTGAGCTGCAGGATTTCTGTCCGGAAATAAGCTTCTGAAGTCGATTGGTTAGATGCAAAGAAGTTTACGTAACGCCCACTATTTCACTTTTCCTCCTTCGTTCGTGCACTTTCCGTTCTTTTAAACAGGAAGTGGGTAACAGAATGATGTAACATTGGATAAAAGTAGAAGTGATGACTTTAGGAAACTTTATAATCACTCAGGAAATGATCCTTGCTGGTCCTGGTAAGTCCCGCCCCTCCATGCAAACAACTTTGATCATTTGGAAACATTTTGGACTCTGCCTTGCAAATGGTGTTCACAAAATCTGCAGCCCAGTGAGGTGCTGGTTTCAACGACGTCCAGGTCTTCATGACCCACATGGAACGGTGGGCTGGGTCTGACCGGTCTTATCCTGAGACGCAGCGATGCAGAGGAAGTCCTTGAATCAGAGGGGGAGGTATGATGGAGGGAGGGGGGTTTTATCACCTCCCCACAACCTCGTATTAAGAACCTCATGTGGTTCAGGCAGTACACCAGTGTGTGTGTGTGTGTGTGTGTGTGTGTGTGTGTGTGTGTGTGTGTGTGTGTGTGCAGTTATGGGGCCACCTGCTTTCTTTTAAATATCTCATCCCTTCCTGTGTGCACTCAGCAAACACACACAGTGCATTAGCTGCAGAGAGGGAAGTGTGTGCGTGACATTCACTGAGAATCTCTGCAGCACTGAACACTTCCTGCGTGTGTGTGTGTGTGTGCGCGTGTGTGTGTGTGTTGTGGTTTAGTGATGTTGTCGCTTCCAGGATGCTCACATTAGGAATCCTTTTTGTATTTTATGAATGAATTATGAATGTTTAGCCTGTGGAAATGCATTTCAGTGCAACATCTTTCCTGTTCAGCGTGCACACTACCTCCCCCCCCCCCACCCATCCACACACACACACACACACACCATCTCCTGTGCAGAGACATCACTTTAAAGAGGAAAAAAGTTCCCAAACATTTTTTCTTTTTCGCAGAAGAAACTCATCAAATGAAGAGATTCATTTACAACTCTGCCCTGCCAACAAAACACAACGTTTCACTCAAATAAGAGTAAAAATTCTAATGAAATCAAATCTCTTTTGTTAAATAAGGTGCATATTTACATCCCACCACTGTGCTCTCCTCAGTGAAAGAGCAAACAGAAAGCTGTCTTTGTGATTTTCCTGGTAATTTGCGAGATTACAATATGCTAATGTGATAATTACAGTGGATGTTTGGAATTAATCAGCCTTTGCTGGCGGTGTTGTTGTGTTTAGTGTCAGGATTATCGCAGCCCGCCATGACACAACCCGCTCCAATCCCCCCCCAATCCAAAAGAGGCGGCGTCTCTTCGGTTGACACCGGCGAGAAGCATCTGAGACGCACGTCGGTGATGAATGTCTCCGCGAGCGCCTTCCCCTCGTTAGGCGCTCGTAAGAGGAATTATGATGTAACAGGACTGGCAGAGATCCAAGTGAGCCGCAAGAATCGCTCAGCGAGGAGAGAGCAAAAAACCAGATCCACAGATGTGCCACTCCTCTATTAGCTGAGACTATTCTTCTTTTTAATATCATTATTTATTCATGTGTGCAGAACTCCTCGTAGAGCTTTAAATACATAATGTAATGAGTTCTGAGCCCGGCTCCCTTTTGTTCCTCTGCTTGTACTGAGCCAATTAATGAGATGCTGGGCCAGCACAGAGCAGTATTTACAACCGCAATGAGTTATTATAGAAATCTACAGAAGAAATGTCTTTGAAAGTTTGATGATCTTTGCAGAAAATTGCGATTCAATTACTAAAGTAAACACAAATGTCCAGTTTTTGGTGTTTCCCCTCAGTCTGGATCATCATCTTTTTTTCTGTAGTTGACTCGAGCAGCGCAGCCCTGCCTGCGGTGTTCGCCTCAGGTTCTGTGGGTAAAAGTTTTGTTGCTTTTACAACAATAAGCCGAGCTCAGAGAAACTCAGATCATCGTTGCTTCCTTCTTCCTTCCTAAACGTGTGGAATGAACAGTGGCGGGTGATATGCACTCCACCTTTAATATCTTTTTGATGTTTTTTTCTCCTCTCTGCTGGATTTAAATGTGTTTTTTATTCAACAAATATGTTATATAAATATAGGATTAATCTGGTTGTGCTGTGCAGCTTTCATAAATGCAACAAATAAAAACACACCGTTGTCTCGTTTGTTGGTGCAGGTCGCAGCCATCAATCCCAGCCACCCCCTCGCTCAGATGCCGCTGCCCCCCTCCATGAAGAACTGCATCCAGCTGGCTGCCTGCGAGGCCAACGAGCTGCTGCCCATGAACCCCGACCTCCCCGCCGACCTCTTCACCTCCTGCCTCACCACGCCCATCAAGATAGCGCTCCGATGGTAACCACTCCCACTTTCTTCTCTGTTTTCAGTCAAACTGATCTTTCCTTCTGGTTCAAGACGGAGTTTCAAACTAAATAATTGTTAGAGGTGTGTTTCAGATGACTCGTCGATAAATGTCCTGATTTCAAGCTGAATGAGGCAGTTTGGAATGTTTGTCACTTAAATGTTTAAATTTGAAAGAGCTTTTCTATTAGTGAACACTTTAACATAAACTCTTTACTAATATGAGCTTTGAGCAACAAAAGCAGAAAAACTGTTTTTTATTAGCTTCAGTTTGAGTCTAAAGCTGCAACTCAGACACAAGTTATGTGATTTTCAGTTTCTCATCTCAGTTTTTTAAATGATCTAATCTAAACCAACATTTTCACTTTGACCAATCAGACTTTGTTTCATTGATTTAATGTTTTTCTTTAAAGCCTGTTTATGGATCACGACTCAGACCCTCAGTTGTGTTTTCTGCACAGAGTCAACATTCCTCTGAGCTGCTGCTCAGTGTTTGGCTGATAAGAAATATTCAGCTGCCAAGAGAAATGTAGACTGACATCATCTGCAGTGATGCAGGGGTGATGATCCCCGCAGAGAGCGCCTCTGTAAATAATAAATAAATAAAAAAGGTGAGAGATATTCAGGAGAAATGAGGCTCTGCTTGATGTAAATGCATCCTTTAAAGAACTGTACTGATGGAGCTCCGAGCTAAAGCGCAGCAGCGACTCGGGTTGCATCAGCTGCTCAGCTCTGTGTGTGGGTGTAGGTGGTGTGTAAGATGATTGCATCAACTCGTTTCCACACACAAACACACACAGCTCAAACACACACAGCTCAAACACACACAGCTCAAACACACACAGCTCAAACACACACAGCTCATACACACACAGCTCAAACACACACAGCTCAAACACACACAGCTCAAACACACACAGCTCATACAGTAGTAATAAAATGCCCTCTGAGTTTTTCACTGAAGCCTTTTTCTTCTTGTTGGTGTTGGGTCAGAGTCATTTGGGAAAAAAAAATTTAAACCTGTCTGAAAACAAAAGAACACGTCCACAATCTTTTTCATGCTGATTTATTAAAGTCTGCTTTTCTTTAACCACTACTTTTAGATTTTAGCTGTCATTTAGCTGATTTTAAATGGCAGTCAGCTATGGTTTACCTTTAGCTACTGTATTACTGCTTTTAGGAGATATCCTTCTATTTTTAACTTTTTACTACTTTTAGCTTTTAGATACAGTTTTGCTAATGTTAGCTATTTGCATTTGTTTTGCTTTTTTTAACTTTTAGCTGACATTTTGCTGCTTGTATTTAGCTTTTTTGCTACATTTTGCTTTTAGCTACCATTTTGTTAGAAACTTTTAGCACCATTCTGCTGCTTTTAGGTATTGTTTTACTTATTTTAGCTTTTACATACCATTTTGCTAATGTTAGTTATTAGCTTTAGTTCTCAAACTTTAGGCATTTAGCTTCTATGTTTGAGGTTGTAGCTGTCTGTTTGCTAGTTAGCTTATTTCTTCCATTCTCCTATTTTAAGTTTTTAGCTACCATTTTGCTAATGTTAACTATTCGCTTTATATATGAAACTTTAAGCTTTGCATCATACCATTTTGTTACTTTTTGGTTTTAGCTGTTTGTTTGCTAATATTAGCTTATGACTTCCGTTCTACTATTTAACGTTTTTAGCTACCATTTTTCTGCTTTTTGATACCACAAAGCTAAAGCTATCATAATGGTAGCCTTAGCTTTTAGCTACAATTCTGCTCCTTTAACGTAGTTTTGATATTTGTAAGCTGTGTTTTGTTTTTTAGCATCTGTTCTGCTGGTTTTAAGTTTAAACACTTAGCATTAGCTTCTTGAATTGACAGTTTCTCTGGATTTATGTGGTGATTTATGTTTTGAGAGACCGTTCAGTGAAACATTCAGTCTTCTTTTAATCCAGATTAAAGCAGATTTTTTGTCTGATGGAAGCTGTAAAAAGCAGGTGATCACCTCATCTTTAATGCACCTCACTTCCTGCCCTGATCCACTCTCTATCTGCAGCGTTCAAAGTCCCTTTGGTGCCATAAATCAATACGTGCCTGCACATTTTTTTTTTTTTTGCATTTTGATGACTGGTTTCTCTTTGCAGACACTGAAAGTCATCGGGATGATTTTAACAAATTTTCATCTGGAATTTGAAACTTTCTTTGAAGCGTTTAAGTGGGAGTGACATGTTGCCTTCAGGGGGTGTCCTGCCGTTAGACAAATGTTTCTTTTCTGCCACAAATGTTCAGGAGTTTAGTTCATCTTCCTCTCTGCTCTGAATCCACATCCTGCCGTGACCTTCAGCATAATGAGCTCTCACTTCTGGGCCATTAATATTGATCAGTTAGCAGCGCTACAGTTCGCAGAACAAGTTGCTGAAAAGCCTGATGGATAATTTTATTTAAATTATTCTTTCATACTAAAAAAAATTGTTTTTTTCCTTCAGTAGAAAAACAGATCTGATCCATCCTAGAGTCTGTTCAGGTCAAGTTTCAGTGTAAAAAATGATCTTTGGTATCAGATTAAAAAGGGTTAAACTCAATAGATTAAGAGTTTCTGAAACACTCAGACCAACAACCACACCACCTTCAGATTTACTTCTGATGCTCTGCTTGAACCTCTTCAAGGTGCCTGAAGGCTGTGAGTTGCTGCCACGTGATTGGCTGATCAGCTGTTATGAAGCACTTGAACAGGTGATAAAGTAGTCGTTAAGGCAGGTTGAAGAAATGAGAGCTTAAACTGTAGCATCCAAAAACACTGCAGCTGCTTCATCACTGTATCTTTTCCCTGTTCTCCTTTTCGCCTGGCAACTTTTTATTTATTTATTTATTTAAATAAAGACACTCTGAGCTGTCTTCTTAATCTCGCCCAGCCTCGAGGTGAGACGGGATGGGGAAACTGGGGGGGGTCTGCTGCAGTTCAGCGGGGTTGGAGTGGGTGGATGAGGGGAGCGTACTGATGTGCTGGCTTACCTTGACTTTAAAACTTTAATGAGATGCATTGAGGGATAGATGATGGGGTTTGCACATGGAGAGTGAGTCGGGGAGAGACAACCAGGGTGGGGGAGGTTGAGGGGGTGTGTGCACCTTTCATCGTTCAGCTGAGCAGAAAATCATTACTGATGGAGCACCATCTTCAAGGGATTTCCCTGCTGCTGCGACCGGCTGAGGGGGAATGGATGCATCTGAAAATAGAGATGGAGACAGAAGAAGAGCTCGGGCTGCAGCCTCAGACCTGTTAGAGGACTGGTGGTGTGTGTGGGGGGGGGTCTAGTCATCTTAAGTCATTGTTTTCATCAGCAGGAAGTTAATCTCTGCTCATCTCCAAAATATCTAATTAACACGATGTTTACTGTTGGCCTTGGCTGGTCACAGTTTATAACTTGTTGCTCACTGCAGGAGGGCTGGTGAAAGGATCACACAACTTTAAATTTATCATGAACGTCTCTAGAGGTGTTCAGCTTTGATCTTTTCCATAATGACAAACTCTTTTTAGATTGTAACTCAGTATAAGGTATTACAGGGGTTAGAGTGGAAAGGGGCGGGGCGTGTTGAGTAAATGGTTAATGGACTGAACTTATATAGCACTTTAGATTAGATTAGATTAGATTAGATTAGATTAGATAAGATTAGCTTTATTTGTCATTCAACATAACATCAGGGATGCAATCAAGTTTATCAAAAGCCTCCGGACCCCAAACTGCTTTACACTTACAGTCACTCACACATTCACACACTGATGATGGCAAACTACACTGTAGCCACAGCTGCCCTGGGGCTCACTGACAGAGGTGGGGCTGCAATGCACCGGTGCCACCGGACCCTCTGACCACTATCAGTAGGCACACAACGACTGAGACAGCTGGAACGGGGGATCGAACCGGTGACCTTCCGATTCTAGGACGACTCCCCTAACCACTCCTCCACAGCCGTCCCTTAATAATTAATTATTAACTGAGAAATGGCTGCTTCTGAGCATTTACACGCATATAGCTTGACATTCGAGAGCAGTGGTTCCCAACCAATTTTCTTCAAAGCCCCCCATTCTCCCTTCAAAGCCCCCTACACCTCACTGCAATCCTGATCTACTCCCCATCTCTCCCAAAGATGCATTCAACCTTTATCTCTTCATCAAAGTAATAAAAAAATAAAGTGAATAGTCAAAAAGTTTTGTTTGAAAAAGGAAAAAATCTAAGAACTGAGTTATACAAAGTTATTCAAATGAGCTTGTTTGGGTGATTTTTATATCTAAACAATAAATTAATATTTTCACAGCCTCTGAGCAGACAAGGTTAGCCCTATGCTTTCAGGTTCATTACCTCACATCAACATTATACATCATCATTTTTAAAAACCATCACTAGAGGTGTAACAACACGTCGATCCATATCGATATATCGATACAATGCTTCATGATTCAGTTATATCGAGGCCAAAATGAAAATATCGATCTATATTGTCATCATATCCTCGATGTAGATCAGTGTGTGCCTGTCTAACACAGTCATTGTGTTAGCTGGACATGATATTGCATTATATCGATCGCAGACTTGTGGATTGAATCAAAATCATATCCTGACAGACTTTGTGATATTGAGAAATATCAAATGGTCATCCAAACAAATTGATATAATATTGTATCGTGATAAAGCTGGTGATTTACACCCCTAACTGTCACCATATGTTAATACCATCGTACCGCCCAAGCCTAGACGTCTCCCTCGTATTGTTTTCAAAACACTTGGCCTCTTGGCCAGGACTCCCTTGAAAAAGAGGTTTTTAATCTCTATGGGACTTTCCTGGTTAAATAAAGGAATAAATATTTGAAAAGTAGATAACTAACATCATTGTTGTCATCGATCTTTCCTCAGTAATAAATCAGTTTGTTTGTCACACAGACCAGATGTTGTCATGTGGACCGTTTCGGCTCTGGTACTACCTGGCTTTGTGGCACTAAAGTCCACTCTCAGTTCTCTAGTGCAACCAGGACTCTGTTCGCAGCACAGTAGCTTGTTCTCATTTGTCGTGTTCTAACCCAACACGCTCCTCAGATGCTCCGTGGTCAGGCAAACAGGCTGGTGTTGCTTCATCATACATTAGTGAGCAAGAGCAGAAATTACTTCCCTCCGCAGGCAGCTTGCCAACATCATTACCAGTGTAGGATTTCATTTTTCCTCTGCTGCGAGCCTCTTAATTCAGATTGGATTACAATAAACAGACGTCCCAGTTCTCAGGACTCTGCACTTCGTTCTTCAGTCTGTTTTTGTTTAGAGGCTGTTAGTGACAAATATCTGCTGGTGAATAACCAAAGAGCAGAAGATTTTTTTAGGAGTTAAATTTAGGAGCAGCTCCTGTCAGATTTGACCTTGTTAGAGTCGGGTTAGTTTTCTCATATTCAGCACAGATACCTTCAGCTCTGCAGATGTTAACCCTGCCTCTGGGATAGATTTTCCCTGCGTTCGTGTGAATATTTATGCATCACAGAGAAGCTGCTGCTGGAGTTGTCTTAACGTCTCCTCGCTTCGTCTTCTGATAGATAATGTTGACTTTAAGTAAGGTCTCGTTAGCTCCGTTTTCTGTAAACATTGTTCGGAGCCTGAAAACTCAGAACGCAGATGAGACTTAACCAAAAAAAAGAAACTGCAGCAGCTCTGGAGCACACATTACAACACTGCCTCATTATGTTCATTGAGAACAATTGGCGCTCTCCCTCCTTTTTCTCGGCGTCTGTGGGAGAAACGGGGGAAATTAAACTTTCACGAGCGCGCACTCAGCACTGTAATTTTATTCTGGAGCCTTGGCTTTAATAACAGAAATGTAAATTACTTATAAAAATGTTGACACATTCATCTTCTCCCTCTTGTCTCCTGATGTGGGATGAACTACAGAGGAAATCTGTTACGTAACGCTGCATATTCTTTTGCTTACCAGTTTTTTCTGGAGCCCCCTGTGCATTTGAAGAGAGGAGCAGGTTTTTGCCTCAGAAAACCTGTTCACACACTGATGGCAGAGGCTTAGAGCCACGTTTCAAAAGTGTTTGTTGCACTCATACCTCTAGAGGAGGTAAAGGAACAGATTCTCTGTTTTGTTTAGCTTTTTATTGCTTTTGCATAGTGAATATGATACACAAGTTTTTCTCCTTTGTGGAACGGTTCCACCTGAGTCCATCACAAGGCAGAAATGATTCACAGAACTGGACTTTTCATCATAAAGTCCAGATTGTGACTTTCATTAGACTATTTGAGATGTGATAAAGAACCGGCAGACTGGATCTTCCTTCACCAATGTGATGCTTTTGCACCCTTCTGCAAATTAAAAATGAGGTGTTGTTTTACTAAGAGGACACCATCATGGTGGAATACTGTAATCAAATCTCATGATAAAAGTTAAAGAGACCTGAAAGTTGGATGGATTCCTATAAATCCTCAGCATATCGTGGGTCAGTGACCCAGGAGACAAGGCGTGAGAACACCTGGCAGCCCTTCCAGCTCTGATAGAAGACGATGTCTTGGGACGAGGAGGCTGATTGAAGGAGTAATGAGCTGTAGGAGACAGCCGGCTCAGCAGGGACCTGAGGAGACACTCTGTTCCTCCCCCTCGTCCCACCCTGGGAGCAGTATTGTAGTTCCCTCACATCTCCTACCCTCAAAGTTTAATATGTACATGTTCAGTTTCTCCCCTCTCCACTCGGCGCCCACACGTTTGCTCGGCCTCATTCAAGAGTTCAAATTAACTCTGGACACTTTTGCTCTCTGTTGGTAATAATCTCTCAATTTTCTCGTCACTTCTGCCCACCAGCCTCTCTGTGCTTCACTCTGTTTTTGTTCTGTTCAGCTGTCTGCAGCCACGTGCAAGAACTGCATGAAAAGAGGGCGAGCAGTTTGTTACATGAACTTTACATTCATTTCATTTTATTTTTTTTAATTCAAAGTATTTTTTATCTTTGCATATTTTTTTGCAAACATTCTGCAAAAGATTAAACCTCAATATAAACCCTATTAACTCTATTTAATTAAGATGTTTTTTCATTTAGTGCTCAGGTTTGAAGGATGGAGTAGTAACACTTGATGCATGGCTGAAATAAAAAAAATTAAAAACATTTACGCCCTTTTTATAACGTGGTTCACTTGAGAATGGACCTGAGAGGAAATTACATAAATAATAAGTGTGCAACAATACACACTATGTGTGGAACAATACAGATTTATATAATTTATTTTATCAACTTGTCTTCTGAGGATGCTCTGTGTTGAATGATCACTGGATCTGTGTTCAACTGCTCCACCTAGGCTGCATTGTCGAGCACAGATCCATTAAGAAACTTGCTGTTTCAGCAACATTTCATTTAAAAACTGGACTTTTGAGCTAAACAAATGTTCAGAATTCATTTCAATAAATTACAAGTCAAGAAGGGCACAAATATTTCTCTGTTTTGTGTCCAAAAAATATCGAACTGTGAAACTAAAATGTCAAACTCAATCATGATTTTTCTGTATCATTGCAGCCCCGATAAATAACTCTTTGTTTTTCAACTGCATGTTGCAATTTATTTTTACTATTAAGAATGAATTCAGTGTGACTTAGTGAGATACTAACTTTAAGTCAAGAAAAAGGTTTTTTTTAAATAAAAAGATTTCACTCAACCAATAATGTTACCCAAACATACAGATAATAAAACTGAGAAATTTGAAGTATTATAATTAATTTATGGATGACTTTTAGTAGCAATACGTAGATAATTTAGGGATATAGTTTCATTATTTGTTTAATTAGCAAGAAACTTTGTATTTATGGTAACAAGATGAATATTATCCAAAATGCAACAAAAATACAGAACAGATTTGTTTTTATTTTATTCAAAATTCTTCAGTGTGTGTTTTTAATGGTTTCAGTATCTTAAACACAGCTTGTTTGTGTTACTTTAAATTTTATTTCCTTCCTGACTTTTTCACTCACTTTATTGCAGTTTTTATTCCTCTTTAATCCCTGCGTCTCATTACTGAACAATAAACATGTGGCTCTGAAACAAACAGGCCACAGTTTGAGTTCATGAGATGAATTTTGAGGACTTGGAGAGTGACTTTCCTCTGATCACTGAGTGTCAGAGTGACTTTTAATCACTGAGAGCTTAAATGTGTTGTTTTTTGTTTGGCTGGAGAGGAGCCGGCATGTGGATCAGAACTGTTTCAGATCAGATCCCACAGATTCTTCCTGCTCACCTCTTTAGTTTCATTTTTTACTCTGGAGGGATCTTGTTTATCTGTAGACAGAGGTTTGGTTCTAAAGCAAGATTCCCAGATGAAAACTACGTTCTGTTTACTTTGGTCTTTTTTTACTAGAATTTGATTTAA
Source organism: Cynodonichthys magdalenae (assembly GCA_031762555.1). Lineage (NCBI taxonomy): Eukaryota > Metazoa > Chordata > Actinopteri > Cyprinodontiformes > Rivulidae > Cynodonichthys > Cynodonichthys magdalenae. The sequence goes on from JARVJO010000111.1 coordinate 3,552,995, forward strand.
TCATCTTTTGTTTATGTCTGGAGACTCGTTTATTCCCATTTGTCCCAAAACATATAAATGCATAAAGAAATCTTTAAACCCTGTTGGAGTTGAAAACATAAAGGCAGAAGAGTTTTATCTTAAATCTGTCAGTTTGGATGTGGACCAGAACAGAGCGTTCACATCAGAGACATCAGAACATGCTGTCCTGCTCACGTCTTTACTTCTGTGTCAGACTGGCTCTTTATCCAACCATGAAGTCACACTGCTGTCAGGTGGAGAGCTGTTCTTCTCCAGCACCAGAAGGATTTGAAGAACCACAGCCTCCATCAGAGCTAACATGTATCAGGGCCTTCTTTAGAGCTAGCTTACATCAGAACCAGAGGCTTGTTCAGATTTCAAATTGAGATAAATATTTGAAATAAATAATTAAACTGTCTACAGATGCAAAGATTAAGGTCAAAGTAAATGTAGTGGTTGTTGTTTTTATTCTCTTTGCATACAGACCTCAGTATGTTTTTATTCTCTTTGCACACAGACCTCAGTATGTTTTTATTCTCTTTGCATACAGACCTCAGTATGTTTTTATTCTCTTTGCATACAGACCTCAGTATGTTTTTATTCTCTTTGCATACAGACCTCAG
>JARVJO010000111.1:3553846-3565321 GCA_031762555.1 Cynodonichthys magdalenae
ATAACCCCGCACCTGTAACTTGCATTTGGACCCGTGGGGACCTAAGCCTGGTCCCCACGTTTCACTTCAGTCCCCACAAGGCTGCGTTTTTTGAGGAAATTTTCCCCACGTAGTAGGAAAAACCCGTCCACACACACACACAGCTGCTGTCCTCCAGGTGTGTGATGACTCACACCGAGCCGGTCGACTGTCAGGACTCCAAACATCCGCCTGCTGTGACTTACAGCTGGCCGGTCTGTCAGAACTAACCAGGGATAGTAAACAATACCCCGCCACCCCGGCAGGCGTTTCAGAAATATGAGTCTGTTTCCAACCTCGGGCCCCCCTCCTCCCTGACTATAACTCACCCAGAACACACTCCTACTCCTCAGTGCTCAGTGGTTGTAATCTCTGCACCTCTCATTTTTCATTCAAGTGTTTTATTTATCGATTGTCCCTCCTGTGGGTCATAAAATCTGTTCTTTGGAGGCCAAACGTTGTAACGCAGGGTTGTGTTTTCTCTTTAACCCCCCCGTCAGTAACACATTTCTTCTGTTCTCTCCCAGGTTCTGCATGCAGAAGAGTGCCAAGCTGGTGCCGGGGGTGACTCTGGACCTCATTGAGAAGTAAGTAGCAGCGTCTCTGTGTGTCGGGGCTCCTATTATCCAGTTTCCTGTCACTTCGCTCGTCGCCCTGCCTCCCTGTGCCTCCCTGTGCTGTGTTCCATCCAGCAGACGTATTTCCCTGCCTTTGTTTACCTTCACCTAAAAGTGGCAGCAGTTTGGCAGATTTAACGCCTCACATTTGCTAAAATAACCTGCGGGCGCAGAGCGTGGAGTTTCTCTCTCAGATTGATACCAACTCTCAGTACGACTGTCATATCCAGAGTTTTAGTAGTTTCATTGAGCCGTGTGAGTACCCCCACCCCCACCCCCCTTTTGCTTGTGGGGGAGGATGAAATGACGCTCATAAACTAAGTTAGTTGAGTGGATTTTTGAAGGAGCGAATAAGTTTGCAGTCATCTTTCTGGAGAGCGCCTGGAGGAGGTGAAGCTGAGGAGCTCAGTTAATGATGTGTTGTTTTGTCACACCGTGTTAGCTAACGGTGAAGAACACGTTGTTTTTACTGTCACATCAGTCTGCCCCCGACCAACAAGGACCGCTCCAGAGTTCACTCCAAAACAGCCTCTTGTTAAAGCAACATTAAAAACACTTTTTTAAAATGTGTTGTGTTTTTAAAAATCTTCACTGTTGTTTAATTTTTTATTTTAGTCAAATAATCTGTAGTTAATTTAAGCCCTATTCGCACAGGATAAACTTTATCTGGGGACCAATAGAATAGAATAGAATAAAACTTTAATGTCCACCCTGGTGGAAGTTTTTCTTAAAGTGTGTCCCAGACACTGGATAACTGAAGCCTGAGATTTAATATGATGGTTTACAGTTGACACGTTGAACACAGCGTGAGTGTGCTCGCCAAAAGTGCTCCTCAAACACTGCGTGCTCCACGCTCCATTCAGTTTGTTTGTTTAAGCTTTTCTCTCCTGTTTACAACATTTTCATCAGTTATAAAGTGTTCTGCCACATGTCCTTCTGGAGAAAACTACGACAACCTTAGTGCCAGGTATAAACACCTCCACCCCTGGCGAGTACCTAAAGCGTGACTATAACGGAGCCGTGACACGCTGCACTCCGACCACAGCTCCGTGCTGTGTTACTGCCAGCTTCAGGGCTACAAACAAATAACATTTATTCTTACCGCACAGTTCAATGCATGATGTGAGCCACCATTTGCATCTGGTTTTGCTCCTTCTCTTCAGCCTTTTCATATTACGGGTCGGTAGGGTTCTGTCGGCCCAGGATCCAAAAGGATCTCAATGCAGTCCAGTCCAGCCTCCATTCCTCCAAAGCTCATCAAAATTACGATTGATCTGAACTCGGTCACCTTAATTTACTTCAGACCTCCAGATCTGATGGTTTCATGTTTGTGAGTTTTTCTGTAGACAAATATCCAATAAAATAATGAAGACTTTGACTGAAAGAGCAAGATTCTTCCTGAAATAGAGATCTTCAGTTTTTATTATTATTTTATCTTGTTTCAAACCCACCACTCCTCAGGAAGTGAGGATTATGCAGGAAACACTGAAGAACAGTTACGGTGACTTCCAAACGCAGGATGGAAACCTGAGGAAACGACCAACATCTCTGAAGAAAGAATCTGCTTTTCTTATTTCGTTTTGTCTCAGTTGTTCTCCTGACATGTCCGCTGCGTGACGGCAGTACGTGAAGCTTCTTGCTGTTTGTTTTATCTTTTATAATTCATCCCAGCAGAGTCGTTTTGTGGACGACAGGAACAACAAGGTTCGACCCGGTTGCTTGTAAGGAGAGTTTTAGCGCACAAACGTCACATTAGCTTACATTAGATTATTTTATCTGATCTCCTCTCTTTAGGCTGAGGTTCAGCTGCTTTTCAACTGGTCCAACATAAAACTGAAAGTCAGGAAGCTTAAAATAAACAAAAAAACATCCATGTTCCACATAATAATTTAGGTCAGGTACATGTAGTAAGAAGAGAATTTAGTTGAGCTTAATATTACCATCATGAAAAGAAATGACTAACTTGTCAGTTTTGATGTCTCAGCAGCCCAGAAAAAGACTTGAAGCAAACCTTTTAAACATTTTATTGCTAAAAACTTTGCGGCCCCCGAGGGTTGAAGTTCTGTTTTGGTTCTTGGCGTGTCGTACGTGTCGTACAGAAGGCTAAATGTTGAGTCAGCTGATGTCCGTGGTGCTTAAATAATGGATAGCCTCGGAGCTCATAAAAGAAAAATGACAGTAAACCCGTCTCACCTCTCAGTTCTGTGGAGCCGGGCCAGCATTCTGACTAAAAACACAAACTCACCCGTTACTTTTTAACTCATTCAGCTGGTTGTTTGCATCTCTTGACCCACAAACTTTTCTAACTAATAAAAAGTTAGATTTATATAATAAAGTGTTTTTCAATGTGTTGCTTTTCATGTTATGGACAAATATTCAATCAAGTAAAATATGTTATTGTCGTAATAATAATTTTAATACCTGCTTTGCTCTTAATTATCTTTATCAAGCAGAAAAATAAAGTAAAATAGTTTTATAATTTTAGGGTGTATTCACATCAGGAAAGTCCTTTGGTCCACTTGTTTGGTCCGGACCAAAAGCAGACTTTATTTTTTTCTTTGGTGTCGTTTGCATTAACATTGTGCTTTTTGCAAGAGGACTATAATTTATGAACAAAGCTACGCAGGTGACGGGGGCGGGACAAAGCACAGACCCAGAAACAAAGATGAGGTTGTTAATCAGGAGCAGCTCGTTCAGTGGTGGGTTTGTGATGACATCATTTTGGGTTGGTGTTGTCAAATGTGTGCCACAACCGAAAGGAGATGAGATTCTCTGTGTGCTCATGGTTTGTAGCACAGTGTTAGCGTTAGCAACACTGAAGGGCTAATGTTGCTTAGCAACGGTGGCTCGTGAAGTCCAAAAAGGCGCATGGTTCCTGTAGTTGGTTCAGTTCGAGGCTGGTCTGTATTCACACCAGAAGTGATCTGCACCAGGGTTTTATAAGATCCAGACCAACGGGGGAAACAATCTCTGGTCTGTTTAAAGCAGATCAAATGTGTCAGCTGTGAAAACATCCTAATTTTATGATTTAAACCAGAATTCACGCAGATCCTTAAAAAGTCTTAAACCAATCTTTCAGAGGTCATTGTAAGATGGTATGATTGTAATTCCTCTCAAATATTAAAAATTACTTAGTTTATCTTCTGAAATCATTTAATGAATGTTTCTCACAGCTATTTGTTTTGTGTTTAAAACAATCATTTGGGTAAAATTGTCGCTGTTTTTATTTCCCATTTGTGTTTATTGTGATATTTGTCTTAAATGTTATTTAAAGTGGCATTAAAGAGGTCTTTAAAAGTCTTAAATTTGCTTTAAGCTGTAGGAACCCTGCAAACAAACGCTGTAAAAATTGAAGAAAGAGAAAACAAGCTTTGTTTTTTAAAAGCTCTGCATCTCTTTTCAACATGGATCCATTATAAACTGAGTTTTTTAACATTTTTAAGGTGTATTCTGGACAGGACTTTAGATAAAGGTTGAAGTAAATCCCATCAGGTTGGTATTTCTTGCTCAAACGTAGAACCGGAGCAGCTTTTGATTGTCCTTTATGAGCACGTGGGCGTGAGTATGAGTAAAACAAGCGGGCCTCGTGCTCGCCGCACACTCGTGCTGCTCGTATCGTCCCGTTTAAAGGTCGAGCACGGAATGGAAACAACACCCAAACGTTGGTGAAATGTTAAAAATCGCCGGTCACAGAGATAATTGGATACAATGGCGGCTTTGAATAGTTGCATGTTGATGATTTGTTTATTAATTTGATCATCCCTCTGTCTCTGCTCCATCTGTGCGTCCTTCTGTCTCTGCCTCCCACGTTCGTCCAACTCACATTCTGGATGCATCCAGTCACAAAAGCCTTTTTTACATAAGAGAGTCACGAAGCGCAGAGTTACTGTATGTGGACTTCACCTGCTTCCTGCACTCAGGCGGACATGCTCGTTTTGTTTGCTCTCATAGGGAGCTTGAAACAGAAGATGTAGGCCGGTCTATATTCGCCGCCTTCCTCCTCCTCTGTTTCGGGCTTCTCACCCATCTCCTGTTTCCTCCTGCTTCAGAACGCTCAGACAGGTTTCTGACGCCCGCTCTCAGTTTTAACAGAATCATATGACTATAATGAGCCCTAAATTTAGAACGCAGCAGGAAATACTGTATCGATCCGGTAATGAAGCACTTTAGTGACATCACATAAAGGAGGAAGAGGAGGTGGAGGAGTAGTTCTTTATGTTTGATAAGATCTTTTTTACAAACCTGAGTATCTGCTGTTTGAAAGTACCTTTAGTACCACATTTGAGAAAAATAATAGACCATAACAGTCAATAATCTGGGCTGTAATGTCCTTGTGAATCTACATGTGGTTATAATGAAACTGCTGCATTGAGGCTCTCTAACATCCTTATTACACCTCTGCAGATCTATCATGTTTCTAAGATATGTTAAAGGTGCAAGAATACATGCATCTGTATGGAACCATTCAATACAGTGCTGCAGGTTCAATACACACTATGTATGGAACAGTACAGATTTTGTTTTCTTCTGAAGATGCTCTGTGTTGAAGGATCTGTGGATCTGTGTTCGACTGCTCCACCTAGACTGCACTGTCGAGCACAGATCTACTGAGAAACTTGCTGTTTCAGCAACATTTCATTTAAAAACTGGACTTTTAATGTTAAACGAATGTTCTGAATTCCTTAATGTTTAAGTGTGTTTTTTTCTTGAATGGGTGTTCTTAACTGCAATTTACCTCCAGGGGATCAATAAAGTATTATTTATTCATCCATTCATTCATTCAATTAATTTAAATAAATGAAGAAGGGCGTGGACATTTCTCTTTTTTGTATCAAAAAAATATCGAACCGTGAGACTAAAGTATTGAACTGAACCAAATTGTGAATTTTCTGGATTGTTGCACCTCTAGTATTTAGATACTTTGCTATAAGAAAAATACAAACCATTTTTTATACTTTAGTAAATGCAGCAACATGATAAATATCTTGTTGAACAAAGCAACTTTAAATTATTGTGTATACTTCACACTTTTATTTATTCAACCTTAATTTAACCAGAGTCCCTTGAGACATCTCTTTATAAGAAAATTGATTTGTTTTCTTTCCCTTCACAGACTTATTGGGAAATTATCAACATCTCAAAGGAGAAAAAAAGAAAAGCATCAATAAATAAAAACATGCAAATTATATCAAAACTCAACTGAGTAAAATGAGAAAAACAAAAGGACTCAAAGTTTGATTGATGTCCTGCGCCTGAACACCTCGGAGGACATTTTTCATCCGTCTATCTGTTCATCCGTCTAACGGGATGATTTTCCCTCCTCGGATGTATTAGACTGGATCCTGAGCGAGGAGATGAACTGCTGAGTGTTCATCCTCTCTGCTGACTTTCCAAACACCTTTGGCAGGAACTCAAAGTGCTCAGGAGTTGGCCGGCCCTCATCGTTACACCGAGGACTCGTACCTGCCAGCAGCTCCACTGCTGCCATTATTTGTCACTTGGAGGCAGATATGGAAGGCTTAGGTCAGGAGAAGTTCACTCCCTGCACGTTTAAAAGAAAGTTGTTGGAGGATCATTAATGATTTGACACGTTAGGTGTTGTTTTATGATTTTTTTTTCAGCGTCACAGTTTCCTGATAATTGAAACTAGGTTCAAGGCTTCAGTCAGAGGAAGAGAAAATAAAACTGTTTGGCTTGTTCCTGTGCTCTGGTGTGAAAATAACGATGATGATAATTGTTTGGGAGTGACAGAACCCGATGACACGCTGGGGGAAATTGGATGAAAACACTTTGTTGTGCAACACGCTGTACTGTTGTATTTAAAAGTACGTTTTCAAAACGGATTCACTTTTGTTCGATCAAACATTATGAGGTGTTCAAATGGTGAATGCATAAACACAAACGTATTGCTGCTGATGTTAATGTCAGTAATAACAAGCAGGGAAGTTGTTTCAGACATCTTGGAGAAGAAACCACAGAACGTCTGTGGATGTAGATGAACTGAAATCCATCTTTATCTTTATGTAGTTTGTAAATGATGATCAGGGTTCTGTAGGTGTTAGGATTGTGTTAGATGTTCTAGGATTCTTTGAAGGAAGCATTTCATCTTGTTTGGGTTCTCATTTTTTCAGTCCTGGTCCTAATAAACACAGGTGAGGGTTGGAACGTAGACAGACCAGTAATCACTAGTAGTGCACCGATAGCAGTTTTCTGTCCGATCACAGATCTTTAAAATGTCTGACCTGCCGATTCAGATTTTTTAAATGGCTGATGTCAGATGTTATGAGGTCACAACACAACTTCAATGTTCCAGTCTTATTTTATTGAAATACATTGAACAATACCTTTGAAACAATACTTACCTTTGAGACCTAATCGTTACATCTTTGTGGAGGTAGAGAAGCCGATCTTTTCCACCGATCTTATCTAAGAATCGGCAGATCTCCCAAAAGTAAGGAAATCGGCACCGATAAATCAGCTTTGACTGACCAACCAAAGCAAAGACAGTAACTCTCCATCCATCTCCTCCATCCGATCATCACTCATGAACAAGACTCCAAGATATTTTGAGTTTTAAGATAACTGTTTATCATCGGAGCAGTTTTAATCCCTGGATATTTGGTCCTGTCAGTTTAGACGAACTCAAGACACCTGCGAAGTCTGTGTTTGAAAGAAAACTCTTAGAGTTCAAACAGTAAATCTGCGAGCCTCTGAGGAAACCAACAACCCTCATTTTAGGGACACCCTCCTAAAGTCTGAGTCCTCCACAGTCTCAGCCCAAGAAGAGAACGGTCTTTCTGTTTGTTGTTCCAGATCACCTGCTGCCATTTTACCACACCAAGTTTTTAGCTTTGTGTATAGTTGAGTAACTCTGCTTCCACTTGAGGAGTGTTGCTTTCCAACCTGACATTTCTGGCAGTAGATGGGTGTAGCTGAGTCCCACAGGTTTTGGACACTCCTGAACTCATGACCCTGCTAGAAATGTTTTGGTTCCAAAGAGAAGTCAGCTTGCTTTGTCTTGTTTTTTTCTTCTGCGTTGAGTTTCACTGGGCGACCTCTGCTTCTTCGAGCCACAGCACGACTCGTTTCTTGACCTTGTTGTGTTTGTTGTGTCCGGTCGCTGAGCTCAGTCTTGCCATGACGTCTGACCCGAGACACAAAACTTCCCTCTATAACTTCAGCAGCAGTGTTAGTTTTCAAACAATTTTAAGTCTTTAATACTATTTCTATTTCAAAACCTGACAGTTTGACTCCACTGTTTCTTTTTCAAATATTATAAATATTTTTCTGCTGAGAATCCTTGTCAAGTCAAAGCCTGCAGCTTTATTGTTCCTCAGCTTGTAAACCATTCAAATGATGTAATATAACCTCCAACTAAAACATAAAACATAAATGTTTGTTTTTGCCTGATGTCACTCTGATCCCAGCAGTGCATGAAAGCACAAATATTAGTTGTTTTCTCTTAGTGGAAACTTAAAGCAAATGTTAACTTGATCATGATGTGTTGTAATCGTCTGGAGCGGTTGCCACTTTGTCCTGTGAGTAAACTCCGTGACACACGGCGAGCGCGGCTGACACGGTGCCATCTGTGTTGTGTTTTGCGTGCTCCAGGATCCCTGGCAGGCTCAACGACAGACGCACGCCGCTCGGAGAGCTCAACTGGATCTTCACCGCCATCACTGACACCATCGCATGGAATGTGTTGCCCAGAGGTGAGGCTTTGACAGAGCTGCAGCTTTTTGGCCGTGTGAGCTGTGTTTTTCATCATTTAGAAGAGTACAAACAAAGGTATTAGCATTCACGGCGCACGGAGATGACCTCATCGCCAACCCGTTTCATGTTTGCCGCTCACTCGGAGCGTCCCAGGAGACAAAGTGTAGCCCAGTCAGAATAGCAATGTGACAACGCTGATGGCTGCCAAAGCCTTTTTAAAGCCTCGGGGCTCTGCTGTTAATGAAGCAGTCCACATTAGAGAGGAGTCCTGTAATGAAGACACACACACACACATCCTTGTTCTTCCATCAAACGGAGGACTTTGTATTGAATTCCATTCCTTTTTGCAACTGCATTCATACCAAACTCAAACATTACTAGTCTATTCTCAGTCCTAATCTTTAAGGAGGGTGATATACAAGACTTTTTTTGAGCTTTATATAAATTCATAATGTCCATCCTTGAGTCTGCTGTGGAGCTGCCTAAACTCTTGCTGGTACAAAGCTCCGCCTATTTGTACAGAGCTCCTCCCTGGAGCTCAGTCTGCAGCTGAAAACCCCCTCCCTCGAAGCATTGATGTGAAGATGTGCTGAAGTGGGAGTGTCTGAAACAGTAGGAGGCGACTATGATGCAAAGTCCAATTTATTTTTGATATATACAGTATTTTCATAACACCTGTAGGTAACATATTTAAAACCTCCCTAAATGAGCTTAGTTCACACCATACCTCTAAACCTAACTAGTGGAGCGCAGTAGAACTGTAAAAAAAAGTATAGACCAGCAAAATGTCCTCACTCTGTTGCAGAAACAAGTACACACACACACAGCAGCTGCACACTCTGTCTCTATGAAAGAAAAAATTCCCAGCACATAAACAGTGAAATACAGTGAAGAGTGGCAGGGGATTGACCAGGACTGAATACATTAATGAGACAAAGTGTCAGACTCAGATTTTACTGTCCTCTAGGTCCAACATAGAACACTGTCTGCTGTTCTTTAAACTGCACACTTTGCTCTAATTATCTCTAAAAGACAATAATGTTTTAGTTGGTTTGGTTCATCTGTTCTTTAGCAAAATATTAATGAACCACTGCAGAAGTTTGATGAAAACTCTCACAAAGTAAACCCTGGAGGTTCATTTGACTTTGTGATATTTGGAGCTCAAACAGGTGAGGTTGTACCTGAGACTTGTCCACCAGAAAATACTCTAACTGATCAAGATAGGTCTGTTTTGAAGAGCTTCCTTTCTGTTAGCAAAATGTCTCGTGAACCAATGACCAGATAAAAAAAATACAGAAATCATTATGATTTATGATATTTTAAGATAACCATTATTCAATATTAACCAACATAAAACTGGCTACATTTACAGACACTGAGCTACATACTATATATATTTTAATTTAGTTTTTTATTTATTGAGTTGTTATGGTTGTATCTCATCATAACTTTAGCATAATTGCCCAAGACATATTTGGTCACAAATGATTTAGGCATTAATGTTTTGAGGCTAACGAGATGATCTTAGTTTAAAACTTTCGCACGTATCTTAACTTTTTATTTAGGACCCATCAGGTGTCCCACTTTCCTGTCTTGTATTTATATTCTTTAGGGAATTTCATTCGCTCTGTGTCCTGTTTCTGCCCACTTCCTGATTGATCATTTCTAGTTTCCCTCCTCCTCCTTCAGATCTGTTCCAGAAGTTGTTTCGTCAGGACTTGCTGGTGGCCAGCTTGTTCCGTAACTTCCTGCTCGCAGAGAGGATAATGAGGTCATACAACTGTACTCCAGTCAGCAGCCCCCGTCTGCCCCCCACCTACATGCATGCCATGTGGTAAGACGCACACAGACGCAGCTGTTGGTGGGTTTTAGCAGGAAAATGGAGCGTTGGCTTCAAAGCCATGCTGTTTGCTCATACATAAAGCAATTAGGGGTCAAACAAAATTCCTAACAGGTTTATTTTTTATTAGAAAAGGGACAGTGTTCTCAGTTTAATGTTATGGTATGCATATTTAATGAAAGCAAATGGTTGGTTTTAAAAAGCCACTTGGAGATTGGAATTGGACAAATTAGCCCGAGGGGCTCTTTTGTTCAAATGATGCAGCTTGTTAAGTTGACAAAAACTGCTCACTGAAACTTTTCTGTTTGGTTTCTATTTGTAATCCATTATTAAAAAACAAAAAACGTTTCTCACAGTGGGATGTTTTAAGAGAGTTCTTACTCTGCTTTATTTTGTGCGTCTGGTTCATGTTTTTGTCTAAAATTAGCCTGGCGTTGTAGTAAATCACAATAGTTTTAAGTGTCCATGAAGTTGTTTATGTTACACAAACTTTAACTTTAAACTTTAATCAATCTAAATGCTCCCTTCATGACAGGAATATGAGATATCAGTGTTTACAATGCTTTTCCAGAGTTTTTGTTTTGTTACTGATGATGATACCAAAGCGGTCAAACCAGCACATGAACTGTTTGTAACAAGCCTACACAAAAACAGCTAAAACTCAGCTGATTTTACTGATGTTAAGCTAACGTTTGCTGTACTAGTAGCTGAGTGTGCTACATGTTTAACTTTTTGTTTGTTCAAAACTTTGGTCTACAGGTCACAACTTGTCTTTCCTTAAACAAATCCATCCATAAATCAATCCATCTTTTCATCCTTCCATCCTTTCATCTATCCATTCATCCATTAATTTTTTAGTTCATCCATTACATCCCCCCACCTACATGCACGCCATGTGGTAAGACATGCACCTTCCATCCCAGCAACTTCCATCCCTGCACCTTCCATCCCAGTACCTTCCATCCCTGACCCTTCCATCCCTGACCCTTCCATCCCAGCACCTTCCATCCCAGCACCTTCCATCCCTGACCCTTCCATCCCAGTACCTTCCATCCCTGACCCTTCCATCCCAGCACCTTCCATCCCAGCACCTTCCATCCCAGTACCTTCCATCCCAGCACCTTCCATCCCTGCACCTTCCATCCCTGCACCTTCCATCCCAGTACCTTCCATCCCTGACCCTTCCATCCCAGCACCTTCCATCCCTGACCCTTCCATCCCAGTACCTTCCATCCCTGACCCTTCCATCCCTGACCCTTCCATCCCAGCACCTTCCATCCCAGCACC
>JARVJO010000111.1:3584965-3595302 GCA_031762555.1 Cynodonichthys magdalenae
CCTGGGGTCAGTAGCTCCATCCTGGGGTCAGTAGCTCCATCCTGGGGTCAGTAGCTCCATCCTGGGGTCAGTAGCTCCATCCTTTATTCGCGGTTCCTCACGCTGCCAGACTTAGGAACACGTAGGCTCGGCTCTCTGTTAAAGAGCCTAACCTGCTGCTGTCACCGTTTCTAACTCTGTTCTCGCTGCTCGTTCCAATGTGCAGGGGTGTTTATCATCGGTAAGGTCCAAGCTGAGCGGCTTTTTATTCTCCTCCAATCTCCGTTCCCACATTTCTTCCCGCCGTTTTAGAGGAGGATGCATGGCATTTCAGTCTGTATGAGTCAGAGTAATGTTCTGTGAGACTGTGAGTTACAGCGGCGCGTGACGGGACCTGAAAGCTAAAATAAACTTATGAGCACGTAGCTCTTCAGGACGATCACATCTCACACTTCAGAGTTTTGTTTTGGCGTGATTTGTTTTGTTGATGATTATGTAATAATTGTTTTTGATCCAGGTGTACCCGCAGCCTTCTCTCCTGGAAACTTGAGCACCAGCAGCAGCGCCAGCAGCACGCTGGGGAGTCCCGACAACGACGAGTACATCCTCTCCTTTGAAACCATCGACAAGATGAGACGAGTTTCTTCGTACTCCTCGCTCAACTCTCTAATAGGTAACAGCGTGTTTCGACTCTGACTTCAGGGTTTGGTTTCATCAAAGCAGGAACTCGTTTGTTGTAGTTGTGCAGAAAACAAAACTGTTGCATAACATCTTGTATAATGTGACTCTGGAGGAGCAGAAAACAGAAAGCTTGCATTATAAGCAGAAAACACTGGAGCTTACAGAGCGCAGGCTTCAAAGTTAAAGATGAGGTGCATTATGGGAACTTTCTTTGACCTCTTCTTATATATTCTGGTCTCTGCTGCTTAGTTTTGACTTCTCGTCTTAAAGTCTTTCTCCTGTGAGTTTAACCTTTGCTGTGCCGCTTCTGAAAGGCTTTTAAAGCTTCTCTCAGTGATGATATTAAAGGCTTAAATGTCGGCCCTACTTCTGCTGCACTTTTTAATCTTATCTGGATTCTATGAAATACTTCTCATTTATCCTTTCACACTAACATTAACAGAAACTAACACCACCGTTCCAACATCTGTAAAATAAAGTAGGGTCTGAAGGACACAAATGATCAAACGTGTGGACAAAAGTTAGGAAATACAATAAAAACCAATCAAATAGAGCATGGTAAAAAAAAAAGGTTCAAATAAAAACTACAATAAAAAGATACAATAATAGAATTTAAATCATCTGTTTATTGATTTTGCCACATAAACCATTTTATTACATTTTGTCTCTACATCAAACAAAACTGAAGGATATGTTGAGGTTCATGTTGGACAGAAACTGAAATCAGGATATTCTGGTGGTCCTTTGGAGACTTTGGATTTTGTGTCCCATGAGGGGGTTCAGCCCCTCTAAACCAGGTCAGAACAGACTAACAGGTTCACCTGATCCTGTTTATTTCCTGTCAGCTGATGGGAGGGCTCCAGCCACTGTGCCATCTTCAGTTTTATGCTTTTGTTCAAACCGAACATTGTTTTCTTTATTTCTCCTCTAAATGAGTGGATTCGATTTTTAATTTTAGTTTATTGTAACGTTCACAAATCTGTTCAAAGTTACACATTTCTCCCTGAATATATTTGTCTGAACTATAGAAATGTATTAAATAAACTAAAACCCAGGCTGGTCTCGCTCTTATTTTTAGTAAAACACAGAAAACCTGGAAATGAATCTGATGAAAAGACAAAAAGAGGATAATCACCGGCCCGGCTCTCGTTCTGCTTTCATCCAACAAATCAAACATTTGATGCTCGTTTAAAGCCGCTCCAGCAGCTAAATGCTGGCATGAGGTTCCTGTGTCGGCAGGTTTAAAGACTCTTTGGCCCCCCGCCCGCTACTCTGTGTGCCAACACACACCCAGAACGAGCCGCCATCTTGAAATGTGCTGCACGTTTAAACAAACCTGCTGAGGAGATGAAGATTTCTCAGGTTTATATCTTGTAAATGCAGCTGCGAATTAAACGCCTCATTAAAGTTTGTCTGGTGGTTCTTGAGATATTATGAACAGTTAACTGAGGCGTTAGAAGGTTTTCTGTTGATCCTTCTCCTCTCCTCTCTGCAGGCTTGTAAAGATGGTGAAGCAGAGAGCGGCTGAAGTCTGAAGCCACTTATTCTGTGTCTCCTCCTCGGGGAGCGCTTCTATAGGGCCATGCTTCAAACAGGGACACCAGTGAGGGCTGATTTCAGCAGGAAGAAAGATGGCTGGCCACAGTTAGAGGAGAAAGACTGAAGTGAAATGAAACAAACAGGAAGTTGGTGGCCAGGAGGCGTGTTGAGGGTGAATTATCTCAGAAAACGGTCAAAAATGAATGAAACAAAGACAAAACAAAGAAAAGCTGAGTGAAGACGGAGCGAGAGGAGTTAAAGAGGTGATTAGACCACAGCCTGAGGGGGAGGATGTGATTAGCGACAGCTAGCCTGCGCGCTCGCAGCTGCAGTAAACTGCCAGTTGATAAATGTGAAATATCGCTCCTCTCCCATTTAACTGCTGCTCTGCATTACGAGTGCACACAAATTACTGCCGCGGCGTCTCTGCGTGCTCCTTGTGACGGGACATGACAGTGAATATTATTCAGTGGCTGCGGCGCCGCGTCCTGATCCGACTCGTGTCGTTTAAACCTGGTCACGCCGATGTAGCTTTGTAAAGATGTTAACCACCGACTAAATGACCCACTGCATCACTTTTTTATTGCCTCTAAAATCCAGGCAAACGGAATCAAGCTCAGCTGACATTGCAGTGTGATTATGTGAGCTTTACGAAAGAGGGAAATATTAAATATTCAGCAGGAAAAGAAATCTCCCTGAAGAAGGTTTTACATTCGTTCACAGTGGAGGAGGAAGCAGAACGAACTGTGAGGCTCCTCAGATGAAGGAGAACATCACAAAATTCTAAACGGATGAAGGAGATGAGATGAATTTAATGTTTAATGTTCAGGTTTAAAGTGAAACGACTCGTTTGACTGGAGTCAGAATCTACAGCTGATTAACGGCCTTTAATTAAGGAACAGAACAGAAACAAAACATTTAGAAAGTGACAAAAAGAAGTAGCCAGCCATGACAGACAAACTAATTTTATTAGATAAAATCTGCAGGACATGAAAGGAAGATGTGTGTAAAGATGAATAACATGAGAAATGAGACTTAGAAGCAACTATAGTTGGTCAAAAAGCTGCAGAAACAATCAGTAAAAGTTTGTCTAAATTAATGCTCCAGAAGTTTCTTTTTGCCTCGTTTGAACTTTTTGTTTGTTTTTTTCCAGGTGTGTCCTTTAACAGCGTTTACACTCAGATCTGGAGAGTTCTGCTGCACCTGGCTGCCGACCCGTTCCCAGAAGTTTCTGATCTGGCCATGAAGGTCCTCAACAGCATCGCCTACAAGGTTTGTTATGAACCAACGGACCAATGAGGTTTCACTTTTTCAACAGATTTCATGTTTTATCCACAACTTTCTGTAAAAGGGTCTGTAGGCTGCCATGACAGACCGCTAGTCCCGCCCCCTGGTTTCATATTTCCGGTGTGCAAACCGAGAACCAAAGATTCATTGATTCAGAGAATTATGATAACAACAAAACCAGTTTGTTTTTGCTTTAACTGGATGCTTGAGCAGTTCAGTCACAGGTTTGGGTTCCACGTGTGTTTTTATCGGCTGCCACAACAATTAAAGAAAACTGAGAAACTTTTTAGAAACATTTATCCTGGAACAAGAAGTAGTAAAGGCTTGTTCATGTCCAGCGTCCTACAAACTGCCCTTCATGCCGATGAAGGAGGATCGTAAACTAACATGGCTGGCAGCTTGAGATCTCAAAAACTCACAGAAGAGAGTTTGGTTGCACTTTTCATTTAACAAAGATACCACAGAAATTCACCCCAATCCAGAGCTCTATCTGGGCTAAGACTGGCCACGTCTGGATCACTGTAAATCAGACAGCTTCCAGCAAAATCAACTAAAACCCTGAATCTGTGTCTGGTGAGTTAAATTGTAAAAGCTGTGTCCTCTTTCACTTTTTAATCATGCAGTTCTTTGCTTTTACTAAATTAAAGCCTACTGTGAATGGTGTTAGCATCAACGCTAGCTAATGTTAGCCTAGTGTTAGCCTGGTTGTTAGCATGTTATTTGCAACAAAGTCTCAAATTTAAAGAAATATTAAGCCTATGGTTAGTAACCACGTCCTGATAAAACTATATGAACGTCTTAATTTAACTGTCTCAATTCTGAGTAAGCTGGGAATATTAATCCTCTTAATGCTAAAATATTATAAATATATATAAAATAAAAGGTTATAATATATATAAAAACATCCTTACAGTATAAACACCTCCATGTGTTGCCATTTACACCAAACTTCAGTGAAAAATACTGTGATAAACAGCGATGGTGTATCCCTGTAACTGTAAACAACAAGCAGAAATATAAAACCAGCTTCTGCTATGAATTATGGGTAGTGGCTCAAAATCAGGAATACTGTGGAAATGAATGTGTTCAGCAGCTAAAGGTGGGCCAACACCCTGGGCCAATCAGTAGTAAAAGAAAAGTTGTTTTATGTTCCAAAATAGTGAAAAAGTTTCTTTCTCTTCAATTTAATTATTAGACTGGATTGTTTTAGATAAATAAATTTAAAAAATCAATGTTGAGGACAAAAAAATGCAACAAAACAAATATTAAACAACATGTAACCTTGTTTTTTTTCACTGAAAATGCAGCAAATTGTAACATTTTTATTTTTGCACTTTTGAAAAATGTCTGAACTTCTCGTCTGAACTGAAGGAATCAACTTAATGAAGGATAATTCAGGAGCGTTAACACCAGACTAACAGGGAATCCAGCTCCTTTAATTAAGATTTTAAATGCCAGATGTTATTGATTTGTTACAACGTGAACAAGGTCAGCAGCTAATTAAAATGTACTCACTTCTTGGTTGATGAGGACATTAAACGCTTTTTCATCGTCGTTTAATTCTGCCTGATACCTGGATGAGATCTATGGATCTGTTACTCTGGTGTCGGACTTTTCACCTCCTAACGAGCTTTAATTAACCTCCACATCGTCGTGCCGAGTCCTTAAACATTTGAGTGGATTTTGTTCAGATGTTTCGTTCCTCTCCTGTTTGTTTACATTTAGTCTCACCTGAAATAAAACCTTCAAACATTAACGAGACGAGACGGGCCTTCACCTGCAGCTCCTCTCAGTCCTCTGTTTTTGTTAACTTTAGATTAAATTGAAATAATTTTAGAACCTGGTAAAGGTCAGATATTATATTTAAGTCCTGAGATGTGAAACCCTAAAGGTTTTCGCTGAGGATCCACGAGAACCTTGGAACCAGCAGCCCTTCAAACCCGCTCCAGCCTTCCTCCTGATCTATCTGTCCTGTTAAAGTGCTGTAGATCGTATACAGTATGTGTAAGCTTTGCATTAAACTTTCCTGTCTCCCTCCAGCCTTTTAAGCATCCAAACAAACAAAAGATACGGGCTACATTTCTGTAATTAGCATATAAATCAAATCGAAGGCAATCTCAGCCAGTGAAAGTGTGTTTGCTTGTGCTAACAAGATTTACGCAGCAGAGTTTTCTCTGCGCCCGGCTTCAGTAAACAACAATTCTGCTATTCATCAATGATGCTTTGCCTCTATTGTCCTTATTAGGTTTAGCCCTCCCTCGTGTGCAGCTGTTAGACAACTCACAATAAAGAGGTTATATTACCTGCATCACCTAATGAGATGAAGTTCTCCAAATTTAGGCAAAGTTTGTAAAGTGCTGCACTTCTTATGCAGTTACAGCAGTAACCAGATTTTAGGTGCTGCTTCGAGGCCTGACAGACTGTGAAACGGTTGAAAACGTTTTTTTTTTAATTCAGTGTGCTAATGAAGAAAAACAATCACTTTCTTTCCCTCCAGGCGACGATGAACGCCAGACCTCAGAGGATCCTGGACTCGGGGTCTCTCACACAGTCGGCGCCGGCCAGCCCCACCAGTAAGGGCACGCACATCCACCAGGCGGGGTGAGGAAACACACACACACACACACCGAACACAGAAAACCCGTTAAAGTTACAGCCCCACAGCTGATGCTTCATTGTGTACCTTGTTTATCTGTGCAGGTAAAAGAGTCAAACTGAGACGTTTCTTTTTTATTTTATTGTGTAAATATTGATTCACACTGCAGAGATCAGCTGCTGAAAGCTTTTAACCATTTACACGTCTCAATCTTCAGCTCATTCAGGACATTTCGGCTGTTTTCTTTTATATTTACCTTTATTTACAAAGATTTTCTATATAGGGAATAAAGTTTTACTTAATATTTTTTACTTAATAGCTAGCATTGATGCTACGTTTACCTTTTAGCTGGCATTTAGTGCTTTGTCTAGGTAGTGTTTTGCTCCTTTTAGCTAGCTTTTAGCTAGCATTTAGCTCCTTTTACCTTTCAGCTAGCATTGTAATAACTTTAGCTCAGTATGGCAAATTTCCCTTTTTAGCCAGCATTTTTGCTACTTTTACTTAGTGTTTTACTCTTTAGCTCTTAGCTACTCTTTTACTGCTTTTAGTTTTTACTTAGTGTTTTTCTCCTTTTGGCTATTAGCTAGCATTTTTGCTACTTCTAGTTAGTCTTTTGCTTTTGTTAGCTCTTAGCTACTGTCTTTTTGACTTTTAGCTGATAGCGTTTTACTACTTTTAGTAAGTGTTTTTTGTCCTTTAGCTTTTGACTAGTGTTTTTCTCCTTTTAGCTAATAGCTAGTTTTAAGTAGCTAGTTTTTCTTGTTTTATAGGTTTACGATTTATATCAAAAGTTTTTGTCAAACTTTGAAAGTAGCATTATGAGCGATGAGATGTCACACTCTGTGTTGTGAATGACTCTCAGCTACTACCACATCATGCTTTAGCGCTGTGAGAAGTAGCAAACAGTTGAGTTTGGTTCTTGTTTTTGTTCTCTGCCCCTCCAGGGGCTCCCCACCCATGCCCAGCACCAGCAGCTCCAGCCTGACCAACGAAGTCCCCAAACCTCCCACCAGAGAGCAGCCGGCGTCCCGACCCCCCTACACCCCGACGCTGGGGGGGCAGGCGCCGCACTCGCACCAGTTCCCCAGAACCCGCAAGATGTTTGACAAGGGCCCGGAGCAGGTGAGGGAGACACACCGGCTGTAACCGGCTGATGCTTTGGAGTGGGTGGTTTTATTTTCTCTTTATGTTTGTGTTCAGGCAGCTGAAGACGGCGAGGAGTCGGGGGGCCACAGGAACTACATCAGTCCGGCCCTGCAGACGGGTCTGTGTGACTGGAGCGCCAAGTATTTCGCTCAACCTGTTATGAAGGTAGGTGGCAGGTTTTTACCTTTTACCCCCTTCTTCCTGCTGCTAAGTATCAGAAAACATAAACTATTACCAGGAGCTGGAGTAAAAACTGGAGACTTTTTTAAAGAAAAAACAAAATGCAGAAGGTACAGATCCTTACAAAAGCAGTTTCTGAACAGGAAATGAACTTTGTTTATTCGTCACTTTTCTCCTCTCGTTGTCCACTTCCTGTGTTTACTCTAAAATCTAAACTCACCAGCGCTCAAACTATCCTCCATCTTTGTTGCTAAGCAACAAACAATAAGAGTACAACCTCATATTTTCACATATTCATGTGGATTTTCATCATAGCTGTTTGTTTACCCTGCTCTCTGCTGCGGTTCGGGACTGAACTGGTTATTCAGCTCTGAACTCTGTGTTGGAATTTATTTCAAATAGTAATGAACTGACAAAAAAACTGAGGAGTCGACCAATAAGAGAGAGGGAAAACACAAATAAACACACCTGCCACTTCTTCAGGATGGCTTCACTGAATAATTGAGATCTGCAGCTCCGTAATGTAACCTCCTCTTCCTCCTCCTCAGGGAAATTTAAGATGAAGACAAGTGATTTGGTCAAACCCAGATGTTCGGGATGGATTTTATAATATTTAGCAACGTCCCAAACCTCCACAGGCTGTTTTTAAAGACACTAAATGTGTCTGTTCCAGTCAGATTTATTTATACAGCACATTATAGATGAAGGCAGTTCAGAGGGCATCAAACAGAAGATAAAGATATAAATAAAACACAGTAAAATGCATTCAGTTTACATTAAAACAGTTCATATTTACCTGCTTTATAAGGGACTGGAAAAACAAAAATTACAAGATTGAAGCATTGCTTTAAGCCTTAGGTAATCCATAAACTATAGTTATAAACCAGAAACATGTTCTGTCTTCTATCCTTCATCCTTTTATGCTACCTGTAACATTTAGTTAGCCTCTTGCTGCTTTTAGCTACCTTTCTGCATCTCAGTTTCGACTTCTTTGTAAGATATTTTGCTAACTCTACAGACACAGGCTAAAACATTATTGCTGCTTTTTGCCTTTCTTCAGCAGGTGATAAATCCAAACCTTTGGAGCTATAATCACATTTTTGTTGTCACTGGATAAGGCAGCAGTTTGGCTCACAGGTGTTTCCTTCCACCATCTGCTCTCATGAAATCAGTTTATTTCTCTGTGTTTGGACCTCAGTCCAAGGAAAATTTTGGCATTTTAAATATTTGGAAGAAATGTGTTTAATTCTTTAAACTTTTTTTCATCTTTAAAGCAGCTGAAACTTTATTGTACTGTTTGTTTTTAAAAGCTGATCGATGAAAGCTGCAGATGTTATTGAGAAGTGATGATGAACGTGTTAATCTTAGATCTTAAAGTGGCAGCAGCTGGATCACATCCACATCCCGGCGGGAGCTGATTCCAGCGAAGGACTTAATGGCTAAAAAGCTTTTCACCTTGTTTGGTTTGTGGGCAGCCATTAGTTCGCCGCTCCCTGTAGGTCCGAGGCACTTTCCAGCCTGGTTTTCAGAACAAACAAAGTATTTCCTGTCTGGACCGTTGACACGTTTGAAGACTCTTCAGTTTCGTTCTAAATTTATCTGGAAACCGGCGCAGATTCAGATTTAAGTCGTGTAATCTTGTTTTTGTTTTCCACATCAGCTGCAGCTCTAGTTGTTGGTCCAGTTTTAGGGTTGATGGTGATTAAGACCACAGGGAAGAGACCCCCAAAGGGAGAGGGGGTGGTAGTTCTCAAATATAAATAAAGAAGGAAAAACAAATTAGATACATGTTCGCCCTGTGCACATGTGGGTTTTCTCCAGGTGGTCTGGTTTCCTCTCACAGACCAAAAGCTATGAGGTGGTTCTTTGAGCCTGACCCAGTTTTTCAGTCTTTCTTCACTTTTGATCCTCTATATTAAAAGCTGCACCAAAAATCCAATAAGACCAGGGCTGGTAAACTCCTCAGGTCATTATTCTGGCAAATATTATTTCTAAGAAGTTGGATGAATGACGTCAGCCTCTCTGCTGAAATAAAGAAGAAATGAGTTGTGGGGGAAAAAAAGTTAAGAAGTTTTTTTTCTTGTTTGTTTTACACATATTTACAACATTTAAGATGTTTAAGGAGGAAAATGGAGGAAGATTTGTGTGAATTAGAGTGCACACTGAGAAAAGAGGAGATAATGAAAGAAAAATATTTGATAAGAGGAGCAGGAAGAGGTGGGAGGTGAGGAGAAAACCTGAAGATTTAAAGTGATGTGAAGCTCAGGATGAAGGGATGGACGATGAAAGGTGGAGCTGATGAAGAGGAGACTGGATGCAGGAGGAGGAGGAGCGTGGATCTAAATGCTGTGTTTGCAGAAATCTTCAGTGTTGCCATAAAACTCTGCTCCATTATGAAGCTGTGCTTGTGTGAGTCTGCACAGCGGTTCTCATAACTGTGTGTCAGCAGGACACGAAGGAACATCTTCAGATTATCAGCTGCAGTGGTAGAGAGCAAGAGAGGGGACCGATGGCAAAGACAAGAACAACAGTTAGATCTAACCAACATAAATAATAAGAGAAAAATGTGAGAGTGAATGCTGATTGCTGAAAACTTTAGTTAAAAGCTGCTGAAATAATAAATAAATAAATAAATAAAAAGATAATGTTTAATAGCAAAGGAGTTGAAAGACGCAGAGTGGTGCTGCGTCTGCAGTGATGCGGGCGCTGTACCGGTCCGTCGTGGTGAAGCTGAGCCAGAAGGCAAAGCTCTCGATGTACCGGTCGGTCTACGTTCCTACCCTCATCTATGGTCACGAGCTTTGTGTTGTGACCGAAAGAGCAAGATTGAGGATACAAGCGGCCGAAATGATTTTCCTCTGCAGGGTGTCTGGGCTCTCCCTTAGAGATAGGGTGAGAAGCTCAGTCATCAGGGAGGGACTCAGAGTAG
>JARVJO010000111.1:3613087-3631603 GCA_031762555.1 Cynodonichthys magdalenae
CCAACTAAAATTGGTGTTTGGAGGCTCACCTGGATTTTTTTCTTTGTTGGTATTGGGCGACTTCTTTTTCCAGATAGTGGACTGGGTATTGAAACTAGGTATTGAAATTTAAAAGTATGAACGATTCCGGGAGAATTGAAACTTTAGTCCCGGTTCCAATCGATTCTCGAGACTCGATGCCCAACCCTAATCCTGATGAGAAGGAATTCAGAATTGGAGGCCTTGCAGGTTTAGTTGTGGGGCTCTTTGTGGATTTGCTGCAGCCTTGTTCATCCCTCCGACTGAATGCATGTGGGTTAATACTTATGAAGTGATGAATAACTCATCACCTCACCAGTATTGTGGGTCTTTTTGTTTTTAGGCATGGGTTCTTGCTAATTTTTGTCGCTTGCTTTATTATGCCCCCCCCCCTCCTCTTCCTGCTCGCAGGTCTGGCCAGAAGGGTTTCCATCTATCTTGACAGGAGCAAGCAGGGAGGTGAGTGTGACGTGTTTGTGTGATGTGGTTCTGCACTGCTCAGCTGGGAGTGCATCTCTTTTGTTTTTATTAACACCCCCCCCCATTCATCTGTCTGTCAGCTGATGCTCCGCCCCTCCATCTCTATCAGTCGCTCTAAAGTTCAGAAGAATCCTGATGAATTAAAAACATCTAATTAAAGCTGTGTGACCTTTGAACTCAAACTCATTTTAATAGGAAGACAAAATTTAAAATCTCCTTCCTCTCTGTTGACCAATAGGAGAGGAGCTGACCCAAGAAGCTCCGCCCACGTTATTTGTATAATGAGGCAGAAATGCATAAAGTAAAGTAAAAACAGGTTCTAAAATATATAATTTATTGGAATTATAAATATGAAGGTCAATTAAATGATAAAACGTGAGGTAAAGTTCTCCTTTTTGATTTACTTGGTGCATTGTAGGTGAATTTTTTTATGGATCCATTTCTATGTTTCTGCTTTTATTTCTAATTGTTAGTTTCAGTCATTATATGCAGGATGTTTGGTGGAAGCTCGTACTAACGGTCACTGCTACTGTGTCCTCAATGAGTTTACACTTTAAATACACGTGGAGTAAAACTCCAGTTCTGCCAGCTGAAGTTTGAGTTACTCCTGCTGCTGCATTAGAAAGCAACACCTGTGACTTGAAATGTAAACAACAATAAACAACTAATAAACTGAAGAAAGATGGTGAGAACAGAAGGATCAGAAACAATTACAGTGAGTGTAGGCAGGAGAGAAACAGCATGTGAAGGTGGAGGTGACACTAATTGAGAGGGTTGGAGTGGTGACGGACCAACAAACCGTAAACTGCAGCTCAGGGGGCCTGGGGGTGGGGGGGCACAAAGACTGCTCCTCTCTGTACCAACAGTCCATCTAATTAAATCCAGAGCCATAAAAATTTCAACAGCATTTTCTGTCGTCCTTCTCGTTTACATCCGTCACCTCCCTCGTTTCATTCCTGTCAGAGCTGAAAGGATTACGAGACCGTCCTCGGTTTCTGTCCCCCCGCGTGAGTCCTGATCTGTGAAGAGGGGGCGGGGCACAGCGAGTCCCGCTCCGCCTGGTGCCTCATTAACGTCAGGGGCTCTTGGAGCTTGATAAATCCACAACCTGAGAGCCGGCGAGGAGGTGGAGGGGACACGACTTGGAAGTTTGAGACAATTAGCCTGGAGGCAGCCTCGCTTCGTTTCTCTTTTCTTTATCTGGAGCTTTTACGTTAATTCAAAGCAAGAAGAAAGAAAAGAAAAGAGGTCGAGCAGTTCTTCAAGGTTAAGTTTAAGAAACCTCTTTTCAAAGTGTTACAGCGGGGCAATGAAATCTTTGAAACTTGGAACTAAATACTCGTTGCTTTGCTGTAACATGGTTTGGACAGAGTGAGGAGGAGACCAGATGAAGAAGGATGAACTGAGGAGACCAGATTAAAAAGTTACCAGTTTCCTGTTTCTTTAACCTAAAACTCTTTAGACTTAAAAGCAACATTTTGGATTCTAAACATCTGACTGTTGGAGTTTATTTTACTCTTTAGAGATGAGACAAATCTGCTGTAAAAATCCTTTATTCTTCTTCTCTTAATGTTCTTTCTGTGTTCAGCTCAGGGTTTCTGTTAAAACTGTTAAAACCTGTTGACACGTAAATTAATCATGTTGTTTAGTGAAGTTTATGGAACCAAACACAAAGAAGAATCAAAGAAACTTTAATAACTGCGAAAATGCTAGTGTGAATGCTTCTTGCTGAAAACTGAAATTGAGCTGAAGATATTTAATAGCAAAACTGTTAATGCGAGTTCAATTTGAAAAGCTGAAGGAAGCAAAAAGAAGCCTAACTTAAAACGTAAAAAGGAGCAAAAATATAATTGAAATAATAATCAGCTAAAAGCTAAAGTAGCTGAATATCGTTGAAAACATCTGTAAGAAGCATAAATAGCACAAATTAGCAGAAAAAAACACAAAAAATAGAAAAAAGCAGAATAGCAAAACTAGCTCAAATAGCAACAAAACATAGCTGAAATTAACATAAAATAAGCTAAACGTAGCAGCCACAAGTTGAAATTATCCCCCAAATAGTGAAAGTGTTGTAAAAAATTTGAAATTAACAGGAAAAAAGCATAAAAGTACAAAAAAAAGTGACAATTTGTAGTAAAAAATATCTAAAAATAGTCAAAACTTTCAGTAAAGCAGCTGAAAATTAGCTGGAAATTTTTAATTAGCATAAGGAAGCATAAGAAGCACAAGTTTGCTGAACTTAGCAGAAATAAGTTGCAATAGCTACAAAAAACATGTATTTAGCTTACAAAGGCTAACTTTAGCTCATAACAACTGAACATAATCTAAAATTGCAGCAAATAGCTGAAAATAGCAGAAAGCATCTGTAAGAAGTATAATTAACAAAACGTAGCACAAAAAAGTAGAAAGAAGCAGAGTTTTAACTGAAATAGCTGAAAAAAGCTAAAATTAGAAAAAAAATAGCTAAAATTAGCACAAGAAAGTTAAAAAGAGCAGAACTAGTACAAATTGTGTAAGGTTCGGTAAAGATTTAAAAACATTTTGAAGAATTTTAAGGATGTTGAAAACAGCTCCATTCATTTTCAATAGGACAAAAGTGGTTGAAAAAGTGAAATAGCTGAAAAAGTATAAATAGCTGAAATACTAAAAGCCAAAGTACCCTTGGCATAAATGAGCTGAACATTTTGATATTTGAATTGTTGAAATAGCACAAATTTGTGGAACGAGTTAGAGAAACATGAAACAATAGGGTGAATGCTAAGAAGCATTCATACGATAATTTAATCTAATATAAACCTAATTTCATTATTTAGTGAATGCTGAACCAAATGTGATATTTACTGTAAAATATTCAAACCTTTTTCTATTTTACCTGATTTGTTTGCAGATCAGTTTTATTTCAAAATAAATCTTGGCTTTTTGATACGTTTTCAACTAAACATTTTTTGTAATGCACTAAATTCTGAACAATTAAAAATATTCTCTGATTTTATAGTTAATAATAACCAGCTGTTTGTGCACCCCCAGATAAATCCTGCTTCTGTTGATTTTTGCTCCTTTTTTTTCCACTGAAAGAAAAATGAATTTTAGATCAAAGGAGATCTTTTGTTCGTACACGAAATGTCATGAATACATTTCAATTTTGACTTTCTTTTTTTTTTACACTCTGACAAGTGGAGCTCTTTAATAATTCAGTCTTGGCGATGCTCGGGGATTTTATTAATGCCGTGTGATGTTAGTGAATTATTTACGAGCCTGTTAAGACGTCTTCTGTTCGCGATAGTCGGGTCAACGAGTGTTATTGTTGTGCAGATTAAGATTCCTTTCATTAAGGTCTCTTCGTGATGGTCAGGTCCTCGTCTGTTAGAGGCACCAAGAACTCCCCCATAAATCCAGACGATTCAAAACCGGATTAAAGACAAAAAACGCTTTAATGAGCTGGAGTCAGTTTCGAGGCAGAATGAGAATCCTGGGAAATCTGGAAGAAAAGAGTGGAAAATAGGCATTTCTACAAAGGAAAAACTGAATAAATCTTTAAATAGTGGTTCAGCACATGGGTGCAGCATAAACAAACTGTTAAAATTGTTCTTTTTTTACCTGAAGCAGAGTAAAAAACCTTCACTGATGGAAGATGTTGGGTAAAGATTATCTAGATTCCTCTGGTTTTCCTCTGCTCACAGTTTAATTCTCCTGATTGATTTTTGTGAAGGTAACTAAGACCCACTCGGCCCCTCAGAGGTTTTCTCCTGGCGGGTGTTTGGGGTTTTTCTGTTTAAAAAGGAGGTGCTCTGTTGGCAGGAGATGGAGCTGGAAGTTTGGTTTTTTGGCTGCAGATCTGCTGGTTCTGACCCCGTTTGGAGTCTGGATTATAAAAACAGACCTGTGGGACCATCGCACCTAAACAGATCAACACAAAGTTTTTAAGTTTTATTTCCTACTTTCTAATGATAGTTGAGAGTTAATATAAAAATCATCTGAAGGTCTTCTCTCATCTATACGTTTACATCAGGATGATTCCTCGTCACCAGAGTTCACAGAAAACATAAAGCCTGAGATAAACGCGTCAGAACCTCAGTAATGTGCTGCAGATTTCAGGAGGAACTGTCTGCACACGCTTCAGTGTGTCGGGGAAATCTTCCTCCCTCCCTCCACCACATCCCAGATTCTCTCACATCTCAGCTGTCGGCTTCAGAGGGAATGCCTCGTCTTTTTATTTGGCTCTGCTTCCCTCGCACGCTGCGGGCGGCGTGACGCCCGAGCCGCCTGCAGTGACGTCACGACTTGTGCGCCGCCGCCGCCGTGTGGGGCTCTGGGTTTTCCTGGGTCACCCCGGAGCCAGGAGAACGGGGGGATAAGGTCGTGACACCGTTGGAGCCTGCGGAGGTTGGATGAGTCGTGATTCATCAGAGGCAGGAAGAGATCTGTTGATGAGAAGAGTTTAAACTGAAGGTTTAGAAAGCAGTTACCCTCATCTGTCACCTTGGCAATCCTTTTTACACAAGCCTTTTATCCCTAATATTATAGTTTTATTAGAAACAGAAATAAATCCAGCATCATTCTGCAGCTGCATGGTCAGTTTTCTAACAGTGTTGGAGCTAAAATCTCATTTTCTGTCAGTCGTCTTTAGTTTTGTTTAATCCAATCAAATAAAGTAAAGTTGTGTCTGTATTTAAACTACTCTTTTAACTTGCCTGTTTCGTGCTTCATCCTTTGAGTTTCGGGGGTTTTATATCATGAATGATTCATATGAGGGTCTCGCTTTATGCAGATGATGTGGTTCTGTTGGTGTCTTCAGACCAAGACCCTCAGGGTGCACTGGGGTGGGTCGCAGCTGGGATGGGAGTCAGTCCCTCTGAGTCTGAGACCATGGTTCCTGACCGGAAAAGGGTGGAATGCCTCTTCCAGGGGTGGGAGATGGATGGGTTGGGGCCTCATCCTCTGTAATGAGGGCGTTGCTTCGGTCAGTCGTGGTGAAGAAAGAGCTGAGCTCTGGAGTTTATGGTCTGTCCACAGTCCAACCCTCACCTGTGGTCATGAGGCGTGGATCATGACTGAAAGAATAAGATCCTGGATACAAGCAGCTGAAATGAGCTTCCTCTGTAGGGTGGCCGCTCTCAGCCTCAGGTAGGGGGCGGAGCTTGGAGTTGAGCTGCTGCTCTTCTGCATCGAAAAGAGTCAGTTGAGGTGGTTCACCTGATTAGGACACCTCCCTTTAGAGGTGTTCTGGGCTCTGGTTGGAGGCCCCAGGATATGTTGGGGGGGATTGTGTTTCCTCTCTGGCCTGGGAACACCTCGGGGACAGGGAGGTCTGGGTTTCTTTCCTGGACCTGTTGCCTCCAGGACCCGAATACAAATAATCGGCAGAAGTTAACTGAAACTGAACTGAAACTGAGTGAAAAAATCATCCAAAGTCCAAAGAGCTGTGATCAGAACCCCCTTACAGGATCCAGAGAAGCCCTGGCTGCTTGGATCAGGACTTTTGCACGTGTCGTTGTGTAATCAGCAGAAGGCGGCGTGGCGCCGGCGGGGCTCTGTAGGACTGTTCACTTGGTTCCTGCTGTGACCGCCAACATGTGAAGAGCCTCAGCTTTTCACTCGAGCGCCGTTTGACTCATCAGAAACTGACAGTAAAGACATTTATTCTCCGACGCAGGAGTTTGTGTATTTATTAACTTCCTGCTTGAGGCCTGAAATCTCCAACAGATTGGGTGGAGTGTGTTGCTTAATGAGCACATGCTGGGTTGTTCAGCAGCTGTGTGTGTGTGTGTGCGTGTGTGTGTGTGCATTTTAAATTCAATTAAATTCTTCAGAATAACAAATTAAAACACCACGTCACACGTTGTGAGGAAATAATTTTCAGTAATTTAATATTTCTGGGGGTTTTAGTGTAATTGTGATTAATTGTCGCTGTAACAGTAAATAATCCTGCCGTGTGTTTGTTGGTTCTTTGTTTGTTCTGTTCCAGGAGCTGGGATGGTGGTGGACTGGGAGCAGGACACGGGTCTCCTCATGACGTCTGGAGACGTCCGGATCGTCCGGATCTGGGACACTGACAGGGAAATGAAGGTCCAGGTACTGAATCTTTGTTGTTTAAAGCATATCTTGGTGAAAACATTGTTTTTTTAGCAGAATCTGAGGAAAAATCCTGAGTGAAATTTGCACCTGTCCATCAGTTTCTGCTCAAACCTTCTGGTTCTGGTTCTGGTTCTGGTTCTGGTTCTGGTTCTGGTTCTGGTTCTGGTTCGCTGCTGCCGTTCTGTTTAAATGAACTGATTAAATTAATGTGGTTTCTCCTTGTTTTACATATTTAATTGACCTTCTTGAACTAATTATTGCCGTGATGGATGGATTTAATTCGGCCACACGTCCTGCGGCTGCGTATCGAGTCGTCTTCCAACGAGCCTCACATGATTGATGAAGTTTTTAAAAAGGACCCGGTCTGTGTGTTTGGTACCAGGACATCCCGACTGGAGCGGACAGCTGCGTGACCAGCCTGTCCTGCGACTCGCAGCGCTCGCTCATCGTCGCCGGTTTGGGTGACGGATCCGTTCGGGTCTTCGACCGCAGGATGGGCCCCAACGAGTGGTAAGAACTTTCAATATTTTCCTGACAAATTCAGTATTTTCTTCAGGCGGCACCGCAGAGTCCTGCATCCTTCGCCTCTTTAATCTCTATTTATTTCATTTAAAGTGCAGAACATCTCCCTGTGGGCGTCGTCTTTGCCTTAATGGATCGTGGTGCCTTCAGCTGCTACAACTTTGTTTTAATTTCAGTCCCTTTGGGGTTAAAAAGAAGCTTCTTAAGAACCAAATGGCTCCTAAGTCTTAAATAAATTTCATTTAGAGGTGCAGAAACATTTCTCAGAATCTGCATGAACCTGGGTTTGTATAGATAAATATTTTATTTGTGCTTCTGCCAGAAAAATCTCCTGATTATCTTTTGTTAAACAGCTCAGGTGCTTTCTATAGAACTGTCTTTAATGGTGACACACTGCCCTCCGGTGGTGACCTACCTGTACTGCATTTAAACATTTAGATTTAACGAAGGTGCTCTCCACAGAGGAGAAGAGAATAACTTGTGTTGATGTGTTTACCTGTTGTGTTTCTGCAGTCGGGTGATGACTTACAGGGAACACGGCGCCTGGGTGGTTAAAGCTCACCTGCAGAAAGAAACAGACGGAAACATCATCAGCGTCAGGTAGACGCTCCGTCCCCCCTAACGCACGACTGTTTGCCCCGCCCACCCGCTAACCCCACTCTGATTCCTCCCCTCAGCGTCAACGGAGACGTCCGGTTCTTCGAGCCTCGATCGCCGGACTCCATCAGCGTCCTGCAGACCGTGAAGGGATTGACGGCTCTGGACATCCACCCTCAGGCCAACCTCTTCGCCTGGTCAGTGGGTTAGGGTGACACGTGAAACCTGACAACTCTTTACCAAACTAACCTGGCTGCCTCCGTGGTTTTCTCTGCAGCGGATCCATGAACCAGTTCATAGCCGTCTACAACACTAACGGCGACGTGATCAGCAACATTAAATACTACGACGGCTTCATGGGGCAAAGAATCGGTGCCATCAGCTGTTTAGCCTTCCATCCTTACTGGGTAAGACAATGTGTTGCTTTGTTCTAAAACATGTTTTCTTTTTCTATAATATATATATATATATATATATAAGTTATAAAATGTGTTTTTTTTATCTTAATTTTGAGTGAACATGGTCCAACTGAAGTCAAATATAATTTCTTATTATTTCATATAATATATACGGTGACAAATAAATGTTTGGATAATTTTTCAAAAGAACAAACTTTCAATAAGTTTTTAGGCAGGTAAGAAAAAATAAATTTACGATTAAAAGCTTCAGATTTCTTAACATTTATTGGTCCGAAAGACAAAAACACCAAATTATTTCTTTCCTGAAACCTGTGTAACTTTGCTCCAGTTCATTTTCTCAGCATGAATCTCTGCACAGGTGACGTCCACATGTGGGTTCATGGTTCCCAGGAGTTTTTAGCCTCATCATTATGGTTTTACACAGGTTACATACTGTCTAATGCAAAAATGCTTCAGGTGGGAGAGAAAAAAAGTGTAAAATAATTCTGTTCCATCCTCAATATTTCTAAATGAACAGCAGCTGGTTTAACTCTTAAACATCTGATGAAATCTCTCAGGTGTTAACTTTATTTAAACAAGGTTAAGAGTTAAGAGTTTGTAAAAGCTGAGATAAACTCGGTTATATTTCAGCATCAAGAAACCCCCTTTGGGGCTGAAGAGGTTAAATAATGAACTGAAATCATTACTTGCTGTTTTTCTGTTTTTGTGTTGCAGCTAACAGCTAACAGCTAGCAGCTAACAGCTAACAGCTAAATCCTCAGATCAGCAGCATTTCAATGAGAGAAAATGTGTTTTAAAGGTGTTAAATGTGACGTGTTCCTCCTCTCCTTCCAGCCTCACCTGGCGGTCGGCAGCAATGATTACTACATGTCCATCTACTCAGCAGAGAAGAGGCTCAGATAACACCAGCGCCCCCCCCTCCCCTGTGGGATGTAAAGGACTTCTCTCTTGTACAGATGCAACCCCCCCCTGAATGTTTCAGAGACGGCTGCTGATAAACCCGTGTTCAGAATGACTCTATACATACATATAAATATCTATATTAGTATTATTGTTTATTATTATGAAGCTAATGATTGTCCACTTGGCTGCGCTGAGGAGTCTGTATTTAAAGAGCAGAAGAAGAAGAAGAGGATCTATTTTATCGAGCGCATCACTACCTGACTGAACTTTGACCCCACACACACACACCTCTGAGGCTCCTGCCCTGCTGCCTGGAAGGACGGACCCTCCGCCTGCACAGACCACCTCCTCGCTTCTTTCCCCCAAACATAATCATCATCATCATCATCAGCCTTCTGGCTCCGAGGCTGTTTCTGTTTTAACTGAGCGTCACACACCTGCACCTGTTCATAAGGTTTACAGCACACCCACCTGTTTTCATCCTCTTTCTGTAATCGTTGCATCTTGCCTGCCTCCGTCGCTGACAGGAAGTGACTCAGAGTATTTGGTCAAACTGCAGGAGGTCAGCTGTTTGTTCTGGTCTCAGAAACAAAAATCTAAACGCTGTCAGGTTTGTTTTTGTTTAATCTGCTTTGTTTTGATCATGTTCTGCGAGGTTTCTCCAGCTCTGAATCACCAACAATGTGTCAAATTTGTTACAGTTTGTTTCTTCTAATTTATTATTTTACTTCATGCATTTTGTTGGACTTTTCCCCAGTTTTCTCACACGTGATTGGCTCTTTTTCTGGCCCTGCCCCTCTGCGTCACATGACCTCTCCCCTCCTCCTGCAGAAGGAGCGAAATTTAAAACCTCCCACGGCGTCATCAGACCCTCGGCACCAGAACCACAGTCCGGCTTTGAGTTTTAAGCTTTTAGATTGGAAGACAGAGACTTTTTGTGGCAGCAGTAAAAGAAGGAAACATTCAGAACAATCAGGTTTGTCTGTGAGACTTTAGATGGTTTCTGTGGTTTAGAAGAGTTTCAATAAACCAAATCCAACACCTGATCTGCTCTGCTTCTTTAAAATCACTGCAGACCGGTAAAAATATTTTCAATATTTGTTAAATAAGACCAGAACCAGAACCTCTGCTTGGTTCTGGCAGGAAGACCATCATGAAGACCAAGGAACGCTCCACACGCATCAGGGTTAGGTTGGAATAAATAAATAAATAAATAAATATACGAGCTGCAGACTTGATGCTGCCACACAGGGGGGTGAATACATACGCACTCACCAGTTTTCACTTAAACATTCGTTCAAATTATTTCAAATTTGTTTCTCCTCCCATCAACCTTTATTAATCTGAAGTGTTTTGTTGCTTTGAGTCGATCTAAGAAACGGATTGAAATTTAAATTTGTGAGGCAAAAAACTTAATTATCAAGACGAATGAATTCGTTTATAAATATCTGAAAAATCACAACTCAGTGATTCTTTTGAAGATCAACATTTATTATTTTAAAACATCTGATTCTTCATTTAAACCTTTTAAAGTGTTTGTTGTGTAAAATGTTCAGACATCGATCAGAAGAGTTCGTTTTATTTTCCTGACATGGAAGCACAGGAGATTTTTTTGTTTTCTGAGAAAAAGGTCAGAAGTCTGACTTTAAACTTCTTACTTTTTTCTTAAAATGTTTACTTTGATATAAGAAGTTTTAGATTTTTTTAAATTAAAGTCAGTGTTCTGACCTAAATCTCAGACGTCTGAGAGCAGCAGATAATAATTTCTGACATTCTGAGAAGATAAAAATATCAGTTCTGACTTTTTCTCAGCTTTCTGATTTTAATTTTAGATTTTTGATAGAATAAGTCAGAATTTAAAAAAAATCCTTGTATTTTTTTTTATTAATCTTTTTTTGTACAAATTTGCTGCACTTTCCCTGATTGTCCAGCAGGGGGCAGTGTAAGGGATGAGTTAGAGGTCACTGCACTGATTAATGAGATTAATCCTTCTAATCCAAACTATTTGAACACAAGAAAAGATGATTTTCAGACATCAGTGATCTCTGTCACCGAAGGAGTCGAGAACATTTTTATCTGTTTAAATCTGTAAAAAACAGCCTCTGACTTCTGTCAGGAAAAACCGGTTTAACTTGTTGATCTTTCTTTGAGGAATCTTTTTGTTGTTGCTCGGGCTCTGCCAGTCGGGGTCAAAGGTCGAGGCCTGAGCGCTGCCTGAGCAGCCCGGCGTTATTGTGGCTTTCATTTCCCCCCCGCACGCCGTACGTGGAGGAGAACATTCCACGGCAGCAAAGAGCCGGGCGGTGTGAACATCCTGAGGAAACAACACTCACTTCCTGTCATATTAAGCCAAGCCGATGGCTGCGAGGGGTGATAACCGCCGCCGCAGAGGGGCCGAGCCAGAGCACCACCTTAGTGTCCGCTCCCACCCACAAGCAGCCCCTGGTGCAAACATCAGGCAGCTTCAGTCTGAAGTTTGTTCCTCTGCAGGGCAGACAGGATGGGCCTCCTGCTACTGCTCGCCTCCTCGCTCCTCTGCAGCTGTAAGCCTCCTCACCTCCTCCTCCTCCTCCTCCTCTAAAAATACCTGACTCTAACTGATTTATTGTCTGTGTTTCTGTCCAGGGAGACCAGTGGGTGCAGATCAAGGTGAGTAAAACCTCAGAGTCACTGTTGGGCAGAAGGTTTGATTTAGTTTGAATCAGCTGTTTACGTCTAAAACAACCTGAGAGTCACACGTGTGTGTGTGTGTGTGTGTGTGTGTGTGTCTGTGTCTGTGAGAGTGGAAACTCGTTATCAGAGTGTTCTGATCGCTGGTGGGAAAGTGTTGGTGAGCAGAGTCTCACGCCTCAGAACCTGGGAGTTTGGGTTCCATCTGTTTTATTTACCTGAGCTGGTTTCTTATTGTTTCATTTTTCTTTCTTGTCTTCAGTGTTTCAAGTATTAACTGTGAGGCCTGTTAAAGAGACAGATATATACCAAATACTGCTGATTTTAAACAGTGTTGTATAAAGTACAAGTATCTTAAATGTAAAAGTTAAACTCTCCTCTGACATTATTAACTTAATTCAGTTTATTTATAAAGCATCAGATCACAACAACTGTTGTCTCAGGTCTCTGTACACAAACAAACAAACAAACAAACAATCTAAAGAAGCAGCAGATTGTGTTGAATCTTCACTTCGTCACAGTTTCCATCCTGAGCATCATTGGTGACAGTGGAGAGAAAAAACTTCTTTATTACTTCATTTTACTAAAGTAAAGTCTTAAAGTATCTGATATTTTTTTGTACTTAAGTATGAAAAATAAATTTATGACATAAAATGTATTCAAGTATTAAAAGCAAAAGTATTGAGTAAAAATGAGCGGTTAGATTTTTTAAAAGAACATTTATTGGGAGGTGATCTCTCCAAAAACACATTTTTAAAGGTGTGCAGCTGTGATGGATTGTGTTCAAATAATACGGTGTCAGAATGATAAACATTTATACTTCTCATCCAACCACAATTAAAACTGATTCATTTAGATTTATTGTAGATCAGAGTCACATTATTCTGATGGATAAAAGAATAAAAAATTACATTTTCAGGTCAAGATTTGTTTAAAATGACAGAATTACAAAATAAATGTATTTTATTTAAAAGTAAAAAGTGTGTTTTAATAATTGTTGTCTTTCAAACCTGATATCCTCTCATCAGCCACTTTATTATAACCACTTCTTTAACATCTCATCAGAGGTGGGTAACTAGTTACATTGAGTAACATGTTGGAAAAAATATACTTTTAGGAGTATTTTTACTACGCTGTACTTTTTACTTGATTCATTTTATTTTGAATTATCGCTTCTCTTGAGTAAAATTTAAATTTAAATGACTCTACTCGCTGGATTTGTAATTTTACCGAGTATTTATTCAAATTGTTTCTTTTATTTTTATTTAATTTAAAACCTAAAACTGATACCTTTACTTCTTTATTTTAAAATGGAGAACCTAGTTACTCGTTACAAAAGTAAATGTGTCTGAAGTCATCATGAGAGGAGCTGTTTCTGCACTAAAAAAAATAAAGTGTTGAATTTACTCAACAAGTCATGTCAGGTGGTTCCACTAAACCTAGAAGACCAGGACTTTAAACTGCTCCGGGGGCCACAGTTACTGCAGGGCCACGGCTCAGGGGCCAAACATCCAGAAAATAAAGTTATTATGTAAATAAAGATCTGTTACCTTTGAATTAGTTTATTTGGCTGCATTTATTCATGAATATAACATACAGAACCCAGTGTAATAAAAGTGTAATAAAAGAAGTGATATTAAAACATTATCAGCTCTCTTTGATGTTCATAGAAATGTTTTTTTACCAGCTTCTAGTCAAGATTCTGATGATTCTGTAGATCCTACACGTCTGTGTCCAAATAAAAGAACTTACAGTAATTAAAGTAGAAAACCGGGAAAATCAGGAAAGTAAAAGTACT
Organism: Cynodonichthys magdalenae; assembly: GCA_031762555.1. Classification (NCBI taxonomy): domain Eukaryota; kingdom Metazoa; phylum Chordata; class Actinopteri; order Cyprinodontiformes; family Rivulidae; genus Cynodonichthys; species Cynodonichthys magdalenae. Next base: position 3,626,570 of record JARVJO010000111.1, read on the forward strand.
TTACTTTCCTGATTTTTGTGAACAGTTTTATGATTTTTACTGAAGTACTTTTAAGGTATTTTTACTTTTACTTAGTTGTTTTTTCAAGTACTTATAGATCTTTTACTTGAGTATAAATATGTTGAAGTAGTGCTACTTTTAATTGAGTACAATCTATGGGTACTTTACCCACCTCAGCATCCAATCAGCCAATCACATCAGGAGGAGACAGGAAGTGACCTAAGCAGTGTTTTATCAGTTGATATCTGCCTCCTCCAGCCTTCCAGATACAATCAGTGACCCTGACCATCCAGCCCGGGTCTGAGGTGCGGCGAAACACCAACGTGACCCTGAGATGTCAGGCGAAGGTGATGGTCGTGCATCCGGAGCTGCCGCTGAGCCGCGAGTACATCATGTACAATGGCGAGCAGGTGGTCTACAGAAAGTCCACCAGCTCCATGGAGGATTTTGTGTACCCCCTGTCTGATGCCAGAGTGTCCAACACCGGCAAGTACAAGTGCAGCATCCAGATCCAGGATCAGCTGAGGACCAGTGACACTCAGAAGCTCACGGTGACAGGTGGGTTCTGGTTCCTCCCGTCGGCTCAGAGTTTGATTTAGTTTGTAAATCTCATGTTTCTCCAGGCCTGTCGCTGCCCCTCATCCACCTCAACAAGACCACCGTCACGGAGGGCGAGGACGTGACGGCCACCTGCGAGGCTCCGGGAGAGACGGGCTCCTTCTACTTCCACTTCTTCGACAGCTCCAGGGAGCTCCACGAGAAGCGCGTCGGCTCCAACCGGGTGGAGGCGAAGCTCCGCCTGAAAACTGTGGGCGGACACGGGATCCACTGCAACTACACCGTGGTCATCATGCCCAAGCCTGTGGACTCGGGGAACAGCATCACGTATAACGTTACGGTCAAAAGTACGCTGGTTTGCTTTAGTCTGTAACCTTTTCAACTTCTGTGTCCAGATGATGAATCCGTTGTTTGAGCAAAAGAAATGTTGAGAGAAAAGGAATTTTGAGTTTTATGACAGCAGCACATCTCTTAAAAACGTTCAGGTCCACGTTTCCCATCATCCCCTCCTCCTTTAACAACGCTCTAAAGGACCAGAGACCAGTTCTGCAGGTTTTGCAGGATTCCAGCTTTTCTACAGCCCAGCAGATGTCTGTCCAGATGTGTCAGCTGCCTGTTACTGAGGCACTGATGCACCCCCATACCAACAGAGAGACAGTTTTTAGAGCTGCTGCTAAAAGGCTGATGGTTCCTCTCCTCTTAGTCTGGAGGATCTGGTTCCCTGAAGGAATTTCAGATTGGATCCGTCTGGCCACAGAACAGTTCTTCACTTTGGTTCAGAGAACACTGCAGCGGTTCTGGATGGTGATTCCTCTTTGCCTGGTAGAGCTTTATGCAGCAATACTGTGAACTGTGTTTACAGATGCTGTTTGGATTCTGAGTCCAGAATCAGAATCATCTAATCCTGACTTTCAGCCTTTTAGCTCACAGATTAAAACAGATTATAAAACTCAGTCGATGAGATTATTTTTATTCTGAAATTCTATTTTTTCTTGCCTCGGTCCAAATTCTTTTTTTTTTATGTTGCTGCCATTAAATTCTAAAATTACCTTCATTTTTCATTAAAATGAAACCTTAGTTTTAGTCTTTGTGTTTCCTGTGTTCCAGTGTGAATAAATTAGTTTTTTCTGTGTTTAATTTGGACTGGTTTGGGTTCAACAGAACTTTCCATCGCGCCGGTTCTGGACATTTCCCCTCTGGATAACGTTTACGAAGGAGACAATCTGACCATCAGGTGCTTGTCTAAGTCGGATGAGAGTTTTAAAACAGTCAGCCTCAGCCTGAGCCAGGGCACCAAGCTGCTGAGCAGCAGGAACTCTTCCTCTCCCATAGAGCACCACACGAAGGCCACGTCCCCGACGCTGACCTTCGAGTGCACGCTGATGGTGGAAAACGTGGTGAAAGTCGCCACGCAAAACGTCTCTGTGATGGGTGAGTGGATGAAATCCTTCCTCACGTGTTCTGCCGTGAGTCTGGAGGATGATTTGTGTCTTCTGCTCCTGTCCACAGACTTGTTCTCTGTCCCGACGCTCATCATGTCTCCACCTGAAGTCTTCCAGGAAGAACTGATGAGCCTGATCTGCAAGAGTGAGAGGGTGGCCCCCGAGAGACTGGGCAGACAAGACCTGGTTTACAGTCTGCATCCAGCAGAACACTTTGTTACCTCAGCAGAACCCGGAGTGTTTTCTCGCACGGCCATGAAAAGCGACTTCAGCTACACGTGCACAGCTGAGGCCAAAGGCATCAAGAAGCACAGCAAAACCCTGACTGTGCGTCCTAAAGGTCCGTTTAGATGTTGGTTTTACAAAAATAAAGATAACTTATTAATAACTTATAATATCCTCTGGACATAAAATCCTAAAAACGTAATTTTCAGATACTTTATCTGCTGCAGATGGTTGTTTTTGTTTATTTTACTCAAGTCAAAGTTTTTGAAGACTTTGCCTGTTTTTTTAAATGCTAACTTCTGAAATATGAAATATATTCATGAGTTATAAGTGAGTCTGTTGCAGGGTATACACCTTACAAAACTAAAACAAATGCATTTCATTGAATTTGTTGTTTTGGGTCAAAATGGGATAAAAAACAATTTAACCCTTTTGCTTTGTGTTTTTTACAGTTACATTCAGTGAATAAAACTTTGTTTGCATTTTGTAAGAAACGTACACAATCTCCACGATTTCTGTCCCTTCAGTTCACGTCTCGGTTCCAGAGATCTGGGTGAATGACAAGGTGATCTTGGGGAAATCCTTCTACATCTACTGTGAATCTAAATCAGGCAGCCTGCCCATCGTCTACACCCTGTTGAAGGGCACCAACCGTATCAAGACCTTCAACGTGGACCTGATGGGGCAACAGGCTTATTTCCGCGTCACCATCAACCACACTGAAGAAATCAGCATGTACGAGTGTGAGGCGAGCAACGGTGGCAAGAAGATCCAGCGAAGTGACACACTTAATATAACCGCCATAGGTAAATATTCAAACATGAATTAGAAGATTTAGTTTTAATGGGTCAACCAGTACTCACTGTCTTTACCGGCTATATACCAAGTATGTATTAGGTACTTACAGGATACCAACAGAGATTGGGCTGTCTTATGAAGTGACTTGGTATGTAACTTGTTAGGGACCTGGTACTTCACTTGTTCAGTACCAGGTATGTAACTTGTTCAGTACTAGGTATGTAGCTTTTTAAGTAGCAGGTGTGTAACTTGTTAAGTAGCAGATTTATAACTTGTTAAGTATCAGGTATGTAACTTGTTCAGTACTAGGTATGTAACTTTTTAAGTAGCAGGTATGTAACTTGTTCAGTACCAGGTATGTAACTTTTTAAGTAGCAGGTGTGTAACTTGTTAAGTAGCAGATTTATAACCTGTTACGTATCAGGTAGGTAACTTGTTCAGTACCAGGTATGTAACTTTTTAAGTAGCAGGTATGTAACTTGTTAAGTAGCAGATTTATAACTTGTTAAGTATCAGGTATGTAACTTGTTCAGTACTAGGTATATAACTTTTTAAGTAGCAGGTGTGTAACTTGTTAAATAGCAGATTTATAACTTAAGTATCAGGTATGGAACTTGTTCAGTACCAGGTATGTAACTTTTTAAGTAGCAGGTATGTAACTTGTTCAGTACTAGGTATGTCACTTTTTAGGTAGCAGGTGTGTAACTTGTTAAGTAGCAGATTTATAACTTGTTAAGTATCAGGTATGTAACTTGTTCAGTACCAGGTATGTAACTTGTTCAGTACCAGGTATGTAACTTGTTCAGTACCAGTTATGTAACTTGTTCAGTACCAGGTTTGTAACTTGTTTAGTACCAGGTATGTAACTTGTTAAGTAGCAGATTTATAACTTGTTAAGTATCAGGTATGTAACTTGTTAAGTGCCAGGTATGTAACTTGTTCAGTACCAGATATGTAACTTGTTCAGTACCAGGTATGTAACTTGTTTAGTACCAGGTATGTAACTTGTTAAGTAGCAGATTTATAACTTGTTAAGTATCAGGTATGTAACTTGTTCAGTGCCAGGTATGTAACTTGTTCAGTACCAGATATGTAACTTGTTCAGTACCAGGTATGTAACTTGTTTAGTATCAGGTATGTAACTTGTTCAGTACTGGGTATGTAACTTTTTAAGTAGCAGGTGTGTAACTTGTTAAGTAGCAGATTTATAACTTGTTAAGTATCAGGTATGGAACTTGTTCAGTACTAGGTATGTAACTTTTTAAATAGCAGGTATGTAACTTGTTCAGTGCCAGGTATGTAACTTTTTAGGTAGCAGGTGTGTAACTTGTTAAGTAGCAGATTTATAACTTTTTAAGTATCAAGTGTGTATCTTGTTCAGTACCAGGTACAGTATGTAACTTGTTTAAAACCAGGTATGTTACTTGTTCAGTACCAGATATGTAACTTGTTCAGTACCAGGTATGTAACTTGTTCAGTACCAGGTATGTAACTTTTTAAGTAGCAGGTGTGTAACTTGTTAAGTAGCAGATTTATAACCTGTTAAGTATCAGTTATGTAACTTGTTCAGTACTAGGTATGTAACTTGTTCAGTACTAGGTATATAACTTTTTAAGTATCAGGTATGTAACTTGTTCAGTACTAGGTATGTAACTTGTTCAGTACTAGGTATGTAACTTTTTTAAGTACCAGGTATGTAACTTGTTCAGTAATATATATATAACTTGTTCAGCACTAGGTATGTAACTTTTTAAGCAGCAGGTATGTAACTTGTTAAGTAGCAGATTTATAACTTGTTAAGTATCAGGTATGTAACTTGTTCAGTACTAGGTATGTAACTTGTTCACTACTAGGTATGTAACTTTTTAAGTACCAGGTATGTAACTTGTTAAGTAGCAGGTATGTAAATTTATAAGTATTAGGTATGTAACTTGTTAAGTACCAGGTATGTAACTTGTTAAGTAGCAGGTATGTAAATTTATAAGTATTAGGTATGTAACTTGTTAAGTAC
>JARVJO010000111.1:3636864-3660677 GCA_031762555.1 Cynodonichthys magdalenae
AGAACTTATTGGAAACTCAAGACAGCCATGACATCATGTTTTTTACAAGTGTATGTAAACTTTTGACCACAACTGTAAGTACCCAAATACTAGACTGTGATTAAATGAAAGTTACTGCAACAAATGTAGTACAACACAATATCAAGAAAGTTCTTTTAATTGATACAATATATACAAAAACCAAAAAGTTGGAAGGTAATCTGTTCTTTAAAACATACAGTATAAGTGTAAACGCCACAATCAATCTGTCTTCCATTTTGTTTTGACAGAACCCGTGGACAAACCCAACCTGCTGGTGGTACCTGACCTCGCAGATGTCTCTGAGGGAAGTGATCTCCACCTCATATGTAGCGTACAAGGCACTCCGCCCATCACGTTCTGGTGGTACCGAGAAGGACAAAAAGAACCGCTGGGATCCTCCACCTCCGATCAAAACCACGCCAACTTCCATTTCACCGTGTCGTCCAAAGAGCAGAGTGGCAAGTACTACTGCATGATGGAGAACCGTGCCGACAACGCAGTGGAAAGTAACCGGGTGGACATCGAGGGTGAGACAGACTTCAGCTCCAGACTTTCCTGGTGTTTTGCTTTTTTTTTCCTTGAACTCCCTTTCTTTCCGTGTCTCTCGTCACAGTACGCATGGCGTTATGGAAGAAAGCTCTGATCGGCGGCTTCCTCCTGCTGCTGGCATCCCTCATCATCCTGGTGGGCTGTGTGTTGTACTTCAAAAGCAAGAGAGGTAGACAAACCTACAGTCCTCCAGAAACTCGGGCCTCCTATGTCCCCCCTCCTCTTCTTACTGCACCTCCCTCTCGACTCACTCCTCCTTTTTCACTGTAGGTAAAAGAGAAATGGCTTCTGAGCTGTCAGTGTGAGTTGGTTTGACTCTTTGTTTCTCATGAATTTGACAATTGTTTAGTTTTATCAGGTGTTGGGTTTAGTTATTTATACACTTTTGTGAACTTTACTGGTTGTTTTGCATGTTGGTACTGCTAAAAATAAAATAGTTTTTAGTACAAATCATCCCTCGTTTCTTTACATTCTGCTTCCAAGCAGCCAGATTCTTTAATGACTTGATGAACTATTCAACAGACACTTTTCTTTGAACATTTGCTGCTTTTTCACTCAGTTTTAGTCGTTGTTTGTCCATTTTCAAAGAAATGTGTTTTTTACTATGATGTATGAATCGTTCAGAAATATAAAGCTGCTAAACTTTGAACTAGAAAAATCTGACTCTTTGGAAGCCAAATATAAAGAAATGTTGGGTTCAGACCTTTGCAGAAGATTTGTCAGAGTTTAAAAATGTTTTGCTGCTCCGTTGCCCGAGTTGACTTTATTTTCACCGTTTCTCAGAAAGCCTGCGAGCCCTAAATCAGATGACTCTTTAACAGTGACTCTAACTCACGACACAGAAGTTTTTCACACAGCTGCAGGTAGCTGGTTTTACTCTTGTCCTGTCCGTCACTAACAGAACTCTGTAGCTCAGGTTCTCACTGGGCTGTGACCCGAGGTCCAGCAGCCGTCACCAGGAGGTCCCAAAGGGTCTGGAAACGGTTCTGACTCCTTCACAGATTTCAGACGCTTGAGTTTTGAACAAGTTAAAGAGTTTTAGACATTTTAGTGCCCCGGAGCTGAATTTGACACCTTTACAGCCGAGTAGGTAAAAAGCTAAAAGTCATCTAAAAAGCTAATTAAAAGCTAAATGTAGATAAACCTTAGCTAAAAGCAGCAAAGGGTTACCTAAAAGCTAAAAGTACCAAAGGCTGACTAAAAGCCAAAAATAGCTAAAAGCTAGAAGTAGCAGAGCGGTAGCTGAAAGCTAAAAGTAGCAAAGAGCAAAAAGCAGCACAAGGTTAGATAAGGTTAGATAAAAGTATTAAGTACCAAAAAAGTTAGCTAGTAGCTTAATGATAGCTAAAGGCTAAAGTAGCAAAGTGGTTGGTAAAAAGCTAAAAGTGGCAAAACTGGTTAAAATAAACATAGCAGGAGGTCACTGAAAACCTCAAAGTAGCTGAGTGGTAGCTAAAAGATCAAAACAGCAAAAGGCTATCTAAAGTAGCATAAAGGTAGCTAAAAGCTCTTATAAATGAATGGACGATTAGTTAAATTGGAAAAATAAAAACCAGGAGAACAAAGTGAAAGTGAAGAGAACTTTCACATTATCATTACAAGCTGGTCCAAATCTGCTTCTCCTCAACTCCAAGTTGTCCTCCAGGAGGTGAAATGGTGAACGTTTGTAATGAGGGTGAAGGTGTGCAACAAAGTACTGATCTCGGCCCAGAATAGTTCTGCCTGGTTTCAAACTCTCTTCACCTGTTTCCCTCCATCAGCTGCAGCCCAGTGAGATCCAGAGTTTAGTTTTCATCATTTATTAATCATCTAAACCCTCCTAACACACACATCCTGTTGCTTTAATCACTCTCACACAAGAATCCAGCTTTAATAAGCCTGCCGAGGTCAGAGGAAGTGTTTGTGGTGTGTGTGCATGCAGAATGTGTGCGTTGATGCATTTTCATTTGTTTCCAGTGTTGCACGCTGTTCCACATCTCAGCGTGTGTCACGGTTGCACAAAAAGTAGGATTCTGATAACAGGAAGTAGTTTAGGTTTGTTGTTATTTTAATTTATTTTCTGCCTCCTGCTCAGAGCGGCCATTATCATCTTCTTCCAGACGCAGCGTCGTTCTATGACGACAAGGAGGGGAGAGTGACCAATGGGACGCGAGATAGCGTGGCGTCGCTGCCTGCTGACATCAGCAACAGGAGCAGCTTCGGCGCCCCCGCTGTAGTCTTCATGTCCCAATGAGACTACCTGAATGAATAAAAGACAAAAAATTAAACAGCGTAGAGACCGAGCGCAGGGGGAGGGGCTTCATTTCTCTATTTCTGAGGAGAAAACAACTCTCAAAGACTTTTGGAAAGAAATCTTTTTTATGAAGGGCTGGAACATTTGGACTCTTTTTTTATATCTTTTCAGATAATTGATTTTATTTTTATTTTTGTAGAAATAAACCAGGACCCACTGCTCCCTCTCCCCTCCCGTCCTGACTTCGCTGTCTGTAACCGAGCGGCGTGTTTTTCTCACCTGCGTGTTTGTAAAGTGGATCTGATGACCCTGATCTGTACGCTCCGCCACAGGAAATGTTTGTATATAATTTTGTTTGTCCCTGAAATGATTCTGGGTGAGAGTCTTGTAGAATAAAGATGTTGGTTTTATTTAGAGGCGTGTCAGAGCCTTTCATTCATTCTTTCTTTCACTTTCCTCCTCTTTTCTTCCAACTGTGGCTGGATTCATTTACACCCTCAATTACAGGAACGTTGGGAAGTTGTGTAAAATATATTTGTAATGAAACAGAGTAAACTTCTCAAATATTGAAACTATGAAATCGTATTTTATTTTGAATTTTATAGCAGTAATTTGGCTTTAAAAAGCTGGCACACCATGAGTTTATGCAGGATTTTATGCTGAATCCTGGAGCCTTTCCAGGCATGCAGGCTGCCATGTCCAGTGCACTAATGCAACCCCATACCATCAGCGAGGCAGAGAGGTGTTGACAGACTGGTAAACCCTCTGCCCATCTTTGCTCCTGGGAGATTCAGCGTCTAAAATGCTTTTTATATCAGTTCCTCTTACTAACTTATAGCTAATTAAAATAATTTTATTCACACCGCTAGTTTTACAGCTGTTTGTTGCTCCTTTAGATGTGTTGCTACCATAAAATTCAAAATAACCTTATTGTTTCTGAAAAACAGGGCATTTTTGTGTTTACTGTTTTTCAAGAATTTAAATAAATGGGTTTCTGAGATTTGCAAATCATTACTTTCTGTTTTTGTTTACTTATTTACACCCTAACATTTCCTATCTATTTGTTTATGATGTATTTTTGATTTGTTTTTTGCTGTTTTCTTAATTCTCAGTTCAAATCTGAGACGAGAATAACTACAAAACATGAATTCACTTCCTGAACAAGAAGCACAGCAGAGGCTTCCTTGAAAAGTTGGAACAATGGAATCCGAGCAGTATTTCCTACGCGGGCATGTCGGCTTTGTTTTGTTTTGGGCCCAGCTTCTTTGAATGCCTGCAGCAGAGAGAGGAAATTAGTCACCGCAGCCTCAGTCGGGTCGAGTGTGAGATTACATTACTAACTGGAAGCTGTCTGTGCCAGAGTTTGTTGTGCAGCCGCTGCCGAATTACCAACCTGTTGTGTTCATTTGAGCTGAGGAATTCCGTTTACGCAGCCGAAGACGTAACATCTGCTTATTTGACGCTGCTATTGTTTCAGCCATAAAGACTGGGGACACCATGTCTCCAGTCCGTCGCAGGGACACATAAAGACAATTAAGACACACATAAGATGTGTGATTTTGATCTGCGGGAGGAAACAGCGTCCACGGGGAGAACACGTAAACTCCGCCCCTTCAGCAAGCAACTAATTATTCTGATAATCCCCCCAGACACGTCCAGGAGTCCTCGGTCCAGACCCTGCGGTCCAGAAGGATCCATTATCAATGAAGTCACGTTAAACATGATTCCTCGCCGATAGTCTTCACTCCTGCAGCTCACTGAGAGAAAACAGTTTTCTCTTTCTGTCACCGTTGATGTGTCAGATTTAAGCATCCCATCCTTAAGAGACAGCTGAGTCCTAATCTGGAGACAGGATCTGGTAATAATGAGATTAGGTCTAATAAGAGCTCATAATAATTAACTTTTTCAGCATAAATTGGTGATAGTAACCGAGAGCCACATGAGCATCCTGGTTCTAATTCACTTTGTTTTGTGTTTAAACTAAAAACACAAAACGTCAACAATAACTGAGCTCTACATGATATTTCCTGCATAGAAACAGCGTTTTATAAACACTGAAAAGTACTGTGTATAACTTACTGTGAAATAAAAAACACAAATACTATTAAAAGTAAGAGTTTCACTCTGTTGAACTGTGGTGAGTAGCTGCCATGTTGAATTCTAAACTTTCCAACAGGGAATTCCCACTGAAGTGACGTTACAGTTTAAATTTATGACTTGTAAGTGGGAAATTCCCACTTCCCAGTACAACTGGGCTACAACAAATAGCCAATGAAAATGCTTTGAATGCTTCAAGCTTTTGAATGTGACAGTTTCTGGCTTAAAGCATCTTTGAAGCTGTCGCGGGCCGCATAAAATACTGTGGTGGACCACATTTGGCCCACAGGCCTGAAGTTTGACACGTGACTTAGAAGATGATTTATCTAATCAGAGTGAAAGAAATGGGCTTTTTTGGTGGTAGATAAAATTTTAGATGAATGCACAGATAACTGAAGCTGCTGTATTATATAAAATCTTATTTTTCTAGAAATTTGTACGATTTAGCTGCTAGTTTTAAAATGAATAATCTGATGTGTTTCTGTGTTTCAGGGCCAGTGGTTGGAGCTGTGGAAAGTGTGTGGAGTCATAGAAAACCTGAATCTGGTGAGACTTTCACATCGGTGTGAAGATGTTTTAATCTGAAGTTTCAGATTAAAGTATTGTTTTTCTGCTGCAGAAATGGACGATGAGTTCAGCACCGTGTCCAACGAGCCCGAGGTGGAGTACACAGAGGTGGTTCATCCACGGTCAGCTGGTCCAACCAGAGGTAACCGTTGGTCTCTGCCTCCATCACATTCCTTCAGAGCTGATAAGACAGAGCAGCACTTCCTGGGAGGGGCCTAATTACCTTTAATTAACACACCTCCATCTGCATGGATGGCTGCTGGGATTTCCAGTCCTCATAAACAGGAAGGGCTGAGATAAATACTGAGCTGGGTTTGATGCTGGCTCCTTCATCTTCACGGTCTTTGGCTCGGGGTCCCATCGGGGGTCTGCAGATGACCGTCAGTGGGACGCGGCCTCTTCCTATTTTTAGGAGTTCGTTTGAAACAAGACAATATCAGCCGAAGTTTGTTTAATGTTCTGTGTTTGTTGCCTTTAGCGGCTCCTCCGAGGAAAGGAACGGACACGGTTTACAGCGAGCTGCAGAACTCTGCTCATGGTGAGTTAAAAACTCACTGATGATGATGACTCTCAGCTACTACCAAGCTGAAGTTTAGCTCTGTTGATAAGATGACTCTCAGCTACTACCAAGCTGAAGATTAACTCTGTTGATAAGATGACTCTCAGCTACTACCAAGCTGAAGTTTAGCTCTGTTGATAAGATGACTCTCAGCTACTACCAAGCTGAAGTTTAGCACTGTTGATAAGATGACTCTCAGCTACTACCATGTAAAACAATAGCTAAATGCTTGATTGTAGCTTAAAGCAAAAATTTTTCAATCCTGTAATTCACAAAAACTGAAGCTAAAAGCTAAATGTAGTAAAATCAGAGCCAATATTTGAAATTAGAAAAACAATAGTAGCTAAAGCTAAACATAACAAAATAGTAGCTAAAAGCTAAGCTCGGCCAAACTGTGACTAAAATAAGCTTAAACTATAGCTAAAAATTAAAATCATGCTAACTGCAGCTAAAAGCTAAAATGAACATTAACTGTAGCTGAAAGTTCCTTGTAGCAAAAGCCATAGCTAAAAGTTAAAATTAGCAAAACTGAACCTAAAAGCTAAATGTAGTAAAAATGTAGCCAAAAACTAGAGAACAGTAGCTAAATGCTAAATTGTAGCTCAAAGCAAAAATGAGCAGAATGTGTGGCTAAAATCTTAAACCCCCCAGAAATGAAGCTGAAATCTAAATGTTGTAAAACCAGAGCTAAAAGCTAAAATGTGTAAGAAGCTATAAAGGAAGAGAACAAAAACTGTTTGATGTTTAACTGCTGCTGCTTCTTCCTGCAGGTGCTGCTGATCATCATGACTATGTGAGTAAAACTCGTACATGTTTTCCCTCCTCTCTCACAGGAATTAACGCTCCATCAAGTTTCCCTTTAGATTAATTTATTTTGGTCCTGAACAAATGAAAAATGTTTTTTTTAAAAAGGACCTGTGATCATCACAGTTTGACAGAAATCAGGAGTTTGGCTCCGAGATTCTTGCAGCGATGATCATCTGAAGGACGACGGGTCTGTCCCGGGTCGGGTCCTGTCTGCCCCTCCTGGTCTTAGTAATCCAGATCGGGAGGGAAGCTGCCGTCACAGTTTCCAGACGTGAACAAAGGCGTTTGGGCCGAAGCTTCCTTCCCTATCAGCTGCTCAGATCAGAGCTGCGGTCCAGTCAAACCCATCTCAGCCCTCATGCTGTCTCCCAGTAATCACTCCTCTGGAGGCTCTTTGTCCCTACATGGTGTTACGGGCAGCCCAGGCAAGGATCTGAAATAATAAACAGGAAGTGACATCAGGAACTGAAAGAGGGTCGCTTTGACTGTTTATCTCCAAGAAAATGTCTCAAATAATCAACAATTATCACAGTAAATATGTGTCACCATGTTTGTTCTGTTGTCTGATGGTTCTGATTCATCCGCAGGGTTCAGTGAAGTACACCGAGGTGAACGGTGAACAGCCCGAGATCAATCAGAACCACTCGGAGGGCAACAACTACTCAGACCTGCCGGTGCTGGTGGATTAACCAAGAAAACTGAAAGTACTGCTTATAAGGCTCAGTTTACCTGTAACTCCTCAGACTGAAGATGTCTCTTGGAGAAGAAGAAACCATCCAGAGGAAATACTCAACTTTTTTTAGATTAACAAAGAACTTCTCCTGCTTTGATGTTTTTATTTTCCCTCTCGTTCACTCCATCCCTACAGGCTGCAGAACAGATGTAAATATTTTTCACATTAAATAAAAACCCTGAAACCCTTTTTTGAACTGAGGTCATCTTTATGTTGAGGAAAAGATCATTCTTAGGAGAAAAATAAACCTGAAGTGATGTTTTTAGATTGTGTTCCTACAAACAGATAGTGCAGAGTTGTAAATTAATGAAATCAGCTTAATCTGCACCCTGAAAAGTCAAACATGTATATAAAATAAACCTGCTGCATCTTGTCCAGCATGATGAAAACAACCGGCTGCGTTTCTGTGTTTTCACCACTAGAGGGCGCCATTTTAGCAGAATCAGACATCAGAGGTTTCTTTTATTTTTCCTCGTTTTTTACTCTTTACTCCATCCTGTGGCAAAAATGATTCAACGCACAAAACCAGTTGTCTGTGACAGTAAGTAATTAAAATGTGAAATATATTTTTTTCTGATATCTGAAGGAGTCAAAGGAACAAACAACAAAGGAAGTGAAGACTTTTTTTAATTTGTCATACCTCCTACATTAAACTACTGTTGTTTGTGCCTATTTCTGCCTCTTTTAAGGTTTAAATCAGGGAGTGAGAGACTGGTATTACCATGGTGACCATAATGATGCTTTCCTTCCCATTCTTAAATTGTCTTTTTTTTTGTTTGCTAATATTGCAAAGTTAATGTTGTTTTGAACAGCGGCTGCAATATTTTAAGGTTTTAGTGGATGATTTTACCAAACAAAAACTCTCCATCTATTTTATTTATTTATTTTTATTTTTACTCATTAATGATGCAGTTGAAGAAAATGGGTTAAAAGGGAAACCGTTAGATGATTTTTTCTCTAATGAAGCTTTTGTGGAGCCAAAGAGGAAGCTAATACTGTTGAGTCACACTCATGAAAGCACACTGAAGAAATTGAAGCTGAGGCTCGCAGAAATGGTTCAGTAATTTGTGAGGTGATGGTGTTTCTGCACAGCGGGAACATGCATGTGACTGGATGAATTTAACAGCATCACAAAATGTACTTTTCTGCTTGTTTGCATCAGCTAGAGTCTTGGATCTAAACATGGTTCAGATTTAAAACACAGGCTGACTCATTCAACATGGAATAAAAATGTCTAAAAAGTGATGAATTTTTATCGACTCATTTTCCTCTAACCTGCTGCATAATAAGAGTGGGCCTTCATAATTTTGACCAGGACATCAGTGTAATTCATTAAAAACCTGCGTCACATCGTGACCAAACGTCCTCTGATCACCTCAAGGACTGCAGGGCCCTGCAGCTGGAGGTGTCGGCATGGCAACCGCTCCTAGACTTTACTTTATTAAAGGCTCATCTCCCCGTCTCCATACATGAGTCGTTGAACACTTGAATTACTCTGTCCTCCGTCCATCCTCTCTGTTGTTGGACTTCCTGCTGCACTCTGTCTCAGTCAGAAGGACAATTTGATTTATTTCTCTCCGTCTTTCTGATTTAGAGGCAGAGAAAGCAGATTAAAGGGTTATTTTAATGTAGGATGTCTGTGACAGAGGCATTAATGCAACCTCATACCATCAGAGAGGCACATTTTCAAAGACCTCACCTGAAAAAGGCCTTGTCTGTTTGAGAGCCTAGCTTGTTCAAAAACCTGATAATGATTTGGCATAAATCTAAATTAACAGGTGAAATAAAACTGATGAGATGAAGTATCAAATTTGTGTTTTAGTAAAAGTTAAATCTTTGAATTTCCTTTAATTTATCTCTCAGAGCTTTTTGGAAACATCAGATTAGTTGGATAATAGAATAAAATACAATTTGCGTACTAAACAATATTGGTTGCATTGATTCAGACCTCTGATGTGGCAATGAACTCTGGACTCTAATGACTCAGAAGATTTTACCAACGCCCAAATAACACACATTTAACTTAACATTTTGGTAACTTATATTTAATTTAATATTTGTTTTCCATAAACTGTTTTCTATAACCAGGATTGGCATATCCAAATTTAACCCAGTGATGGGTTACAAATTGGACGATTTTTAACCCAGCCGTTTTTAGTGTGTGTAGTTTGGTGTTTTAACGCAGAATTTGTTCTTCCTTATACATATATAAATAAATATTTGGTTAACATTGAACGCGGCTCTCAGTTTTGTTGTATTTTTAATGATTTAATGCAGATCTGCTGTGCTTTTCGACGCCTCTGTTTCACTTCCAGGTGGCGCGCGCTGCGGTCCAGTCACATTTCAACACGAACAGCTTTCAGCCTCATAAATGCGCATGCGCACTGCAGCTGACCCCTCCGGTTTCTCCGTGCACTGCCACGTTAGTAGCGGTAGACACAAAATTTACCAGCTACTCGCCCGAACCCCCTAAACAAGAGAAATAAATATATATTAAAAAAAGAATTTGTTCACTTCTCCGCGGCTAACCGTGCGTGCGACCCTCCTCTTCCTGTCCGGATAAAAAACTCGACGGTAACAATGATGAAGTTTTGGCTCCTGTGCACCCTGGCTGTAGCCTGCCGAGCTGAGATCGCAGAAGAAGAAGATGTTCTGGTGCTGAAGAAAAGTAACTTCGATGAGGCTCTTCAAGCTCACCCCAACATTTTGGTGGAGTTCTGTAAGTAGAGCCGTCTGTTAGCTAAGGCTAGCTTTCTCCATGGTTTGTGTTGAACTTTATCGGCTGCTGGTAGCCGCTAACAGAGGACCAAACTAGTCCGTACACACGGTGGCCTTTTTATTTCTTTGTATAAACAAACAAAACCATTTAAACAGTGAGCTTGCTACTTCTTTTGAACTATTTTGCGCTACATTCGATTAGCTAGCACCAAAAAGTTAGCTTCGGTTTAGCCAATGTAATGAAATGATCAAAATCTCCGGGGTGTTGTGAAGAATTTCGTTCTCAAGATATTTTTGGGCACGAGCTTCGTTTTTAGCTACTGTTTAAATCTGTACCGAGAAAAGACAAAGTTTCGATTGCCTCCAGCTGTCTCTTTGAGGTAACTTTCACTTTTGTGTCCACACCAGACGAGCCGTGTTTCCTGTAGTTATTATTGTAATTTCTTTATTTCAGGTTATGTTTTGCATTTTAAAGCCGCGGGGTACAGGTTTTATTCAACACTTTAAGAGTACTATTTGGGGCCCATCCCGCTACTCTTTTTGTCAGATTTTGATCCGCCCACATATTTGAGTGACAGCTGTCTGGACCAATCAAAAGTGTCCGTGTGAAGGGAGAAGCTCCACATTTTTCAGACCTGGAGGGGGATGAAAGCCTGGTTGTGTGTCAGCTGGGCGTGTTCTGGGCTGGAGGTTGGAGCTGGGTTGACGTGTACTTAAGTTTTACAGAAGTTCCCGCACGTTTACATGGACTGGACTTGAACAAGGAAGTTTTAGTTCTTTGTGTAGGTGATGCAATGCTGATCACTTTATTTGACGTGTCACTTCTGATTTGGTGCATGATCAAATGCTCAGAAATAAAAGTTACAAAAGAGTCAGACTTTCTTTTCTGAATCTAGTGAAGCTTTAACTTCACTTAATATTTGATCTACTTTTTACAGTTCAGGCTTTTATGAAAAATGTTGAATAACAAGTTAAATCACCACTGATTCTATTAAAATCTACATGAAAGTATCTAAAATGTACAATCAGTTTTCTCATTTTGAGCAGATGCAAACCTCTGATTCTGCTCCACAGATGCACCATGGTGCGGTCACTGCAAGGCCCTGGCTCCAGAGTACGCCAAGGCCGCCGGCTTGCTGAAGGCCCAGAGTTCGGACATCCGCCTGGGCAAAGTGGACGCCACCGAGGAGACAGAGCTGGCGCAGGAGTACGGCGTCCGAGGATATCCCACCATCAAGTTCTTCAAGGGCGGAGATAAAGAGTCTCCCAAAGAGTATTCTGGTGAGACAGCGACATGTTTACATCAAATGACCTTTGTTCAGGAACATTACTGATAATACCAAAGTAAGATTCTGGTTAAATGCATGTTTAAAGGTTATATTAGGGTTAGAAATAATTAGTTATAATATGTATATATACTTTTTTGTTAAACGGGAGCAGATGTTATAAGATTTTTCTTTCTGCTCATTTTCATTTTTTTATTTTTTTTGTGTTGTGTGAAATTTGTTAAATGAAATAATTAAATTTAAAAGTTTAATTTCTCTAACTTTAAGTGATGTAATCTGTGTGACTGTAGTTCTCTAAACCCATTCTATCAACTGTATTGTGGATGGCCCATTGAGTCTTTTCATGATGGTAATCTGATCTGCACAGCAGCAAAAAAAAATAAATACGATCCAGCCAATCCGCTTTCAACACCACCTACTAGGAAGAAAATGGGTGTGGCCTCCTCGGCACGTTCCCCTCACGCGGAAGCTGAGTCGGAGCAGACGTATGTGCATTTCTTCACGTCTCCTCTCTGCTGGCCTGAGCCTGACTCTGTGCGAAGGGGAGGTGGAGTGGGTTTGGAAGTGGTTTTGTGGAAACGACTAGTTGGGAGTTAAATCCAGCTTCTTGAAGCACCCACCTCCTGCGTGCTGCCCGAGGCCACGGCTGCATCAACATGTGTTTCATCAAAGAAATTTCCACCGTGTTTCATCACCTGTGTAACTCATCAGTCAGGCCTGTTTTAAGGCTGCAGAAGCCTCGCTTCAAAGACAGAAACAAGATTTTATTGGCCTTGATTTATTCTTTATCTTTGATACAACAAAGTAAGGATTTGGGGGTTAATGCCTGAGTGCGAGAGTTGAATTAACGAGGCCAAATGATTGGAGGAGTTTCTAAAAGTAAACTTCTTTCCCCTTAGAAGCTTCCACATCCCTGTATTTGAGCATCAGCTGATGGTTTGGACCTATTGTGTTTTGTTTGTCTGCAGCTGGCAGGCAGGCCGATGACATCGTCAACTGGCTGAAGAAGCGAACCGGGCCCGCCGTCACCACCCTGAGCGAGGTCACCCAGGCGGAGGCTCTGATAGCCGACAACGAGGTGGCGGTCATCGGGTTCTTCAAGGTACAAGTCCCTCCGTTTCACTACTTAGAATAATCAACGTCTTACTGCTGGGTGTTTTGGTGAACTGTTTTTCTTTTCAGGATGCTGAGTCTGAAGGTGCCAAAGCTTTAGAAAAAGCGGCTGAAGCTGTGGATGACATCCCCTTCGCCATGACCTCCAGTGACGACATTTACTCCAAGTTTGAAGTGTCCAAGGACGGCATCATCCTCTTTAAGAAGGTGACCTGAAGTTTTAATTATGTCTTTTTATATTTTAACCCATGACTAACATTTCTTTCTGTAAGTAAAATATAAAAGGGTTATTTGTGCTCTTATTTCTCATGACACAAACGTGCTGCTGAAGGCTCCCTGCTGTGTTTTTGATCTACACCTTCTGTAACCTGATGCTGCAGACATTGCACTATCCTCTGTTCGTTTCTAAACTTGGCTCATCTGATGTCACTCTGCGTTTTAAACATTTGTTGGCCTCTGGTTCTGCAGCCTGATCTGACGAGTGAATGACTCGGTGCGTGGAGCTACAGGTGCTGAGTAAACGAGCTACATTAGGTTGTGCTCTGCTGTTTTCTCCATGTAGCTCCTGTTAGCTAAGAGCAGAGCAGGAGGATGAAGCTGAATATATTTATGGTATTTGAAAGGTTTTGAATTTTCATCTGTAAAGCTTTATTAGAGCAGGTCATGTTCAAGATGACCCAACAAAGGCGATGGTTTTAGATCGCTGCAAAGGTTTTCATCCACATAAATCAGCCTGCTTCCCCACATAAATCTAAATTTTAATTTGACGCCAACGCTCTATTATCTAGGTTTTGCTTGCTGAGATAAGTGGCTCTTGTGGTTTCCTAAACTTGCTTTGAAACGTGTCCAGCTTTATCAGAACTGTCGGTGTGACTTGTCAAACTGGGTCAAAGTCCAGCGTGTTGGAGCGTCCTCTTCCAGCTGCACATGTCTCGTCCTTTAGAGCTGATGGGACCAGAACCTTCCTGCAGATTCCTGCTGGTAACTTTACTCTGTCAACACCGCCAACATGTGGGCTGCAGATAAGCAAACCCACCGTAAGCAGGGGGCTACATTAGGATAAACAGCAGGTTTGACTTGTTTACTGCAGCTGAGATTTAAGTATTGTGTTTCAATGCTCGGAAGGGGCTCGTCTTTGTGTGCCAGGAAAAAAAGAGCAGCTTGGCAGAGAAGTGACTCCTATTATTGATGCCCAATAAAAGCAGCTTTGATCCGGAGAGTTTAAAGTAGTTTGTCCGGTAAATCTAGGTGTGGTGTTCACAAGCAGAGCAGCGGCGGCAGCAGGTGGGTAATATTTCTGTCTGTCTTGGCAGTTTGACGAAGGCCGCAACACCTTCGATGGAGAGCCGACCAAGGAGACGCTCCTGGCGTTTGTGAAGTCCAACCAGCTGCCTCTGGTCATCGAGTTTACAGAGCAGGTAAAGAGGGGAGGGGGCGGGGCACGAGGGTATCTGGTTTTCTGATCCGTTTACTATCATTTCTTGTTTTTTTTAATAGACTGCTCCTAAAATCTTCGGTGGAGACATCAAATCCCACATCCTGATGTTTCTGCCTAAAACTGCTTCAGACTTCCAGGACAAAATGGAGCAGTTTAAAAAAGCTGCTGAAGGCTTCAAGGGTCGGGTACGTAAAGAGTTAACTGCTGCTGATCTTTGAACAGTCCATCTGAGATATTACAACTGTAAAGATGCACATTCTGTGGATGTTCTGAGGCCTGTTGGGTGAAAACATTGCCTTTTTTTTTTTTTTTTTTGTCAGATCCTGTTCATCTTCATCGACAGCGACATCGACGACAACCAGCGCATCCTGGAGTTCTTCGGCCTGAAGAAAGAGGAGTGTCCCGCCATCCGCCTCATCACCCTGGAGGACGAGATGACCAAGTACAAACCAGCGAGCAGCGCCATCACAGCAGAGAGCATCACGGAGTTCTGCAAGCTGTTCACCGAGGGGAAACTGAAGGTGGTGGGATTTAACGTTTGAGTTCCTGGAAGAGAACCAGCTTTAACCCTGTTTTAATGTGGTTTGTCTTCATTTGTCCTGCAGCCACACCTCATGAGCCAGGACGTCCCAGAGGACTGGGACAAGAACCCCGTCAAGGTTTTGGTGGGCAAAAACTTCGAGGAGGTCGCCTTCAACCCTTCAAAGAACGTCTTTGTGGAATTTTGTAAGTTTTTTTTTTTTGTGTGTTTTTTACTTTACAACACGAGTTAAATTTTCAGTTTTAGTGAAGCTCAGCTCCTCGGAGTAGGACCAGGAAGACTTGGCCTTCATCTCAGTCTGAAACCTGCTGATTCATTCTCACCCCACACCCTGCAGTTTAACATGCTGCAGACACTGATCCTGAAAAGATGAAGTTAAATATAGCAGCAGGATTATTTTATAACCATCCAGGTCCAAATGGACTCTATATTTGGAGGGATTTTCCGTGTCCGGCTGGTTGAACGCAGCCAGTCGTGCACGACAGGAAGGCCCTGAAGTCTGACAGATTCCTAAAGGTTCTTACTAAACCGTGAAGCTGAAGTACACGTGACCTGGAGTTTTCTAACTTTGTTTCTCCTCGTGATGTTCTAGATGCACCGTGGTGTGGACACTGCAAACAGCTGACCCCCATCTGGGAACAGCTGGGAGAAAAATACAAGGACAGCGCCGACGTCATCGTGGCCAAGATGGACTCCACAGCCAACGAGATCGAGTCCGTTAAAGTCCACAGCTTCCCCACGCTGAAGTTCTTCCCTGCAGGAGAGGAGCACAAGGTGAACGCTTCAGAACTCCTTTTAGCTAAGCTGCAGCACTTGGTGGGTCAGAAATGAGACGAGTGAAATTATTCTGTTTTATTTGTTACAAAAGGTAAAAACTCAAACTGTTTCCTGATTTTCAGCAAACACACAAACTGGTCAGTTTTGCAAATGTTGAGTCTGATAGAAGCTCAGTGTCTGCATCAACACATCTTTGTTCACACTGTATTTAGTAAAGTGGAAACATTCTGCTCTCAGCACTCGATGTTATCGTCTCCAGAGTCAGTGGAGCTAAATGTTTTAATTCCTCGTCAACAGGTGATCGATTATAACGGAGAGAGGACGTTGGAGGGATTCACCAAATTTCTGGAGAGCGGAGGTAAAGAGGGCGGAGCCCCTGCAGGAGACGAAGACGAGGGAGAAGCAGAGGTGAGTCCGACTCAGACCTGTGATATCCAAGTTTTTTCTCAAACTCCATGTTTTATTTGAGGAATCAACTGAACTGGACCTTCCTGTGTACAAGACTGAAACTGTGGTAAACATTAGCATGGAGGGGGTTCCTCCAACACCTTCACACTCCTCCTCAGTCAGCTGCAGATCTCTAATCCTCCCTGCAGCTGTCGCAGCTGTTTACTGAGCTTCACTGCAGACCAGAGCCTCCTGATAAAAGCTGCCACAGAACTCTGCACATTCAAGGTTTAATGAGTGTGAGGTGGTCTCAAGTGTCAACGTTCAGTTCCTGTGAATTCAAGCCCAATGTCTCGGTCAAACCAGCAAAGATAAACGTTCATCAGAACTGAGCAGCAGCTCTAGATGAGACCGGTTTATTGTGCAACATTGGGGCTGCAGGATGCTGAGAAAATGACAATGATGTGAATAACCTGTTAGCTTCTGCTGCCATCTTTTATTTTGATCCTTTTTTCATTGTGCTGGGCCCTGAGGTTTCCTTTTGTGCAAAAACTACTTTTTACCACCTTTATGTGTTTCCTTAGTTTTCCATTAATATTAGCATTCATGCTAACGTGTTTTACCTCTCTTCCTCCGGTTCTTTGAATTTGCTCATTTTCTTAAAGATCCTCAACTTCCTCCAGCTGGAGAATTCAGCAACACTTCTCTAAACTTGATTGTTCCAGAAGTTTCACAAAATGATCAACTAAATGAAAGTTTTAGCTTTTTTTTTTTTTTTTTTTTTTTTGACAAAGCAGCCCATCAAAATAAAAGCCCTAATACACGACTGTTTAGTGGTTTAGTCCTGAAAGGACATTGTTGTTTTAATAAATTTAACATTCGGCTCATTTTTGAACATCTCAGCTTTTGGGTCCAGTTCTGACGTGTTTCTGTTCCTCAGGGTTTGGAAGACGTTGAGTCGGACGTCGAGGACGGCAGCGACGACGATGGAGATGACGGACACGACGAGTTGTAAAAAGCTGCAGGAGGGAAGAGGAGACCCCCACCCACCCCCCACAACCTTTTCAGTCACCACCTTGAGCTCGTGGCCCTTCCTGTCCTGTGAACATTAACTTTTTTTTTTTTAAACTGAACCAGCTGCTCCTCCATCAGTGGCTGTTGAGCAGTTTCTCCACCAGCTACATCCTCATCCTCTGTTTCTGATCAGACTGGTCTTGTCCCTCCTGGGAGAGGGGGGTGAGGGTGATATTTGGAACAGCGCACCACCTCTGTGGGGAACCAACGCCTCGTCCTCGAGGCTCCATATCAGCTGTTTGCCTTCAACACTTTAGACCAAATATTTAAAAAATGTCATCTAGTTTTGAAGTTAAATTTCCACGTTTGCTTCTGTTCTGTAAGGGGGGGGCGGGGGTCTGCCAGTGTTCTTCTCCCTCTTAAACAAAATGGACCAGTGTTTGGTTTTTAAGGACCGATCTCAGGGGACGTGGGGCCATTCTGTAATTATTTAAACCATGTCTTTGTTAAAAAGCAGTTTATTCATCGTAGCACAAAGAGCCTCCTCCCTACATTTATCTATACAGACCAGTTACTTTTATTTTTTTATCAGCGGGGGGGTCATTTACTCCATTTTATATCTTCATTCCCAAACGTTTCAGCTACTGACTCGTTTTTATTTAATTGCTGTTGCAGTGAGGTTTTTGTTTAATTGCAGCTTTACCCCCTTTTTTTTTGTATTTGTGCCCAGTTGTTGGGGCAGATTTAAACCCCGCCCCTCCAGACTTTCTCAGACCTGGGTGGTGTCTGCTGCCAGTTCTGATGGGTCGCACTGCGTTCATGCCTAATCGGAGATTCACTGTGGTTTACTGAAGCAGAGGGGAGGGAACAGTTGCACAGCCCCGCCCCTCATCCCTTTTGGCTATTCCCAGCACCCTTGTGTGTGTGTGTGTGTGGGGGGGGGGGGGGGGGGTGGGTGGGGGTGTGTGTGTGTGTGGGGGGAGAGAGAGAGTGTGTGTGTGTGTGTGTGTGTGTGTGTGTGTGTCACTGCGTGTCACTGCGTGTGTTTGGCAAACAAGGGGAGCTGTGAGCAGAGCAGGGTGTCGGTCTATCAGTGGGGGGGGAGAAACTAACACATTCCATCATTGTTCAAACTAATGTGGAAAATGTAAATTGGTGGCCAATAAAAACAGAAAAAACATCTTGTTTTGTTTTTTTGTGAAATGTAAACTAATGGAAACATTAAAATTTAAAAAAACTTAACGGCTACATTTAAGTTCCATTTATTTTGATGGAGATTTTCACAGCATCCTGGTCAGAATGAGCAAAATCTGCAGGAAAAGGAAAATTGTTTTGCAGGAAACAGATTTGTGTAAAAACGATCCCAGAAACCAACATGGTATATATTTTAATCTTATTTAAAACCTGTTTTCAAACGGGTCATCTTCAGAGAAAATTTTCCTTTTAAAATTCCTTCTCTTTACTAGTTTGCTGTAAGATCAAATTGAAAAACTTAATTTGAATTCTGTTTTCTCATGGTTTGAACTCTTGTACCAAGAGTGATTTCAGTAAAAAAATAGACTGATCTCATGGGCGGAGCCAGAGAGGTGGCCGGCCAGGGTCCTGGCCCCACCCACCCTCAGAGCCTGGCCCCCCCAGATGCCACCTCTGTAATAAAAATCTCAGTCCAGCTCTGTTTAAACTGCAGGTCTTTATGAATAATTTGCAGTTGGTGTTTAAATGTTAATGTATCGTCACCTTGAGTATTTGACTAAACCTAAATAAATCATTTTAAACTTTATGGTGTCTAAACATCTTAGGGTTTTACATGAATACGGGGAAAATAAATGGTTTATTTGAACTTTCAGTTCATAAATGGACTAATTTTAATACAAATTAACCCTAAAAACAAAAGCTTATCCTATTTTAAAACTGATTTCCTTCACTAAAGATGATGCAACTGTTTTAGAAATCAGCCTCCTTTATTTACAGGATGACTCTGTTCTGGTATCTGAAGTTCCCCCCGTAAACCAGGTCCATTCTGCCTGTTTACCAGAAGTCCCCAACAAGTGGACATCTAGTTGTTGACCCGTATTCAGGAGGTCACTGAATGTTGTCTGGAAAGGTGAGCTGCCCACCCACAGCCTCATGCTCAGTGGGTGGACTCCGGCCTACTCGCCTTGAGACTTGTCATCGGATCTGAGGGGTCCTAAAATAGGCCTGCTGAGTATAAAAGACCCTCTGGGGCGGGTCGGAGAGTCAAAGGAGCGGCTGATACTTGCAGAAGAGCCACATTGAGAAGATGAAGTACTACGAGTCCCCGGAGTCCCGGTCCATCAGCATCCAGGCTTACAGCCAGGACTGCCAGGTTCCCCTCGCCTGCAGGAGGGCCGCCTCGCTGAAGCCGGTCCGGAGCGTCCACTTCCCCAACGACATCGTTTTCCAGGACTACGTGAAACACGGCGAGCTGGAGAGGATCGGACGCTTCATCCGGACCAGGCGAGTGGAACTGGACACCATCTACACCTCGGGTAAGAACGTGCAGAGAGCTGCCGTCGTCTGGTTTGTCTAAAAACGTCACTGACAGTCTTCCTGTCCAAACACAAGGCATGGCAGCCATCCACGAGGCCGTCCTGTCCGGGAACCTGGACTGTGTGAAGCTGCTGGTCTACTACGGAGCCGACATCCACCAGAGAGACGAGGAGGGCTGGACCCCGCTGCACATGGCCTGCAGCGACGGGTTCCCCCACATCGCACGGTACGCTCTGGCCGCTCCTGACCTGAGCTCCACAACTGACAGTCAGGGAGTGTGGTTACCATGGTGACATGATTCTGGATGTTGACTCTCTACGTGTTCTGGTCTTTTCAGGTACCTGCTGTCGCTCGGAGCCGACCCGGAGCTGGAGAACGACTGCGGCGAGAAGCCGGCCGACCTCATCGAGCCGGACAACAAGGAGCTGCTGGAGCTCTTTGGGCTGGAGGCCAACGACTGAGCCCAGCGCGCCTCTGGAGCTTCACACTCGTCTTAAAGCTGTAGCAGCCGGGCCGAGCCGAGCCGAGCCGAACCAGCCCTCTGCAGCAGGCAGACCACATCGGTCTGGGCTCCTGGATTTAGGAGTCTGCAGAGCCCCTCTGATTGGAGGGAAGATACTCAGGATTCTCCAGCAGCATGACTCAGTTGAATCCTGTCAGGTGGTTTAATTTTATTTTAAGAAACAGAAAGCTGAGTCAGCGTTCACACTACTCTTTTCCTGTTTTTGTACATTTTTTAGCAAATACTTTATTATACTTTGTACTTTTAAAACATCTGTTTGAAATGATCACTTCTTATTCTAATGCTAATTATTAATGCCAATACTGATGCTAATATTGTAGGTAAAAACTAACATACTGCTCAATTTAAGCTAGCCTTTTGCTATTTTCAGTTTTTCTCTGGGGGGGTTTTAGTACTTTTAGCATTTGGATACATTAAGCTTTCAGTTGTATTTTCACAGAAAATGTGATTTCTCTTGTTTGAAAAGCTTAACAGATTTGTTTTTACAGCTTGTAAAGTTTTATGTTTTATTTTTGATAATAGTGCTATTTACTTGTTTTATGTATTTTTTTACTTAATAAAGAACATCTTTTTTTTCCTGTTGCTTTATTCCAAATTAAAACAGAACAAGTCCAAAATGCGCCTAAAGTTTTGATATTTCTACTGCAACTTAAATACAAAAACTATATAAAAGTGAGATTTGAAGAGATTCACTCCTTGAACTTCCACTCCTGTCGACACATGGGGCACTGCTGCTGGACCTGCTGGGAGTTCAGCCACTTCAGGATGCAGTGCATGTGGAAACAGTGGGAGCACTGACCCCAGACCAGAGGGCAGTCGTCTCCAGGTACTTTACCTGCAAAACAAAACACACAATTGCCACCTTGAGAAGCTTCCTGTGGGTTTTCAATTATGTTCAGAAGGCCTGAGCTAAACAAGTTTTACATTGTTTTTCACCAGGTTGACCTGTTTTCAGAGGTAAACTAATGGTAATGTTTATTTAGCTGGTCAAAATGATCTTGAGCCTGTTTCTGAGACCTGACACTCGAAGTTGAGATGCTGAGACTTGATACCATATTGTTCGACAATGTCCAAAACCGCAAAAACAGCCCGGTTCGGTCAGTTCTGGCACTCACATTCCGGACAGCATCCATTGAAGGCCATCCTGCAGATCCCGCAGCTCTCATCGTTAGCCACCCACAACCAGGAGGCCACTCCATTCCACTGACGGATTTTCACCTTCATCCTCCTCCGAGACTCAAACCGAACTTTAACCGATGGGGAAGTCCAGTCTCTGTCTTCTGCTAATGAGGTGAAATTAAAGATATCCTTCACCAACTTGGCGCCGATCGGCTGTCTTCAGTTAGCGGTTAGCATATCATCTTCCAGGAGCATTCCCGCCTCAAACCGAACTTTTCCCAAACTAAATGTTCACCACAACTCATTAATTAAATTCCGATATGTCCTTCTGATATCCAACACAAGCAGTGTTACACTTTCTTTGCAATTAACAACTATTTTTGGACTCAATTACGACTCAGCCACCTTCAGCTGTATTAGCTTACTTCTTCTTCTGTTGTTAAATGGCGGTTGGCAAACCACGTTTAGGTGCATTACCGCCACCTTCCGGAATGGAGTGTCAGCCAAAAGACCCAAACCCCCTCTAATCCTAACGAATGAACCCGTGGTTTAAAAAATCCAACTACAGCATTGAAAACAATTTCTAAAGAATTTCCATGCAATATCTCCCTAATAGAAAACGGGAGATTTTGTTGTAAAACCTTGTCCTTCTATGCTCTCTTCTGATGTTTATATTTACTACAACATATGATCACATGCTACACTGTCTCTGATTGTGCACAATAATCAGTTTCCACTTTCATGCTCTCTAGATATAAACATTTCTCAAGAAGCCTATTTTATGCTTTTCTTTCAGCTACTGTTAGCTTAAAAACAGTTTTCTCCTGTAATGTTTTTGTTACATTTATCTACTACTTTTTGCATCATACGCCTTTTCTAGTTTATAAAACACAGTTACAACACTTTCTTTATTAATTTGAGCTTTCGTGATTTCCTTTTTCCAGACACAAAAGTAGATCCATCGTATTCCTTTGAGGGGGCGTGTTTTACTGCTCGGTGCGTTCACGGGCGCGCGAATACGTGTTCACGCCAGCGACCGGTGCTTTGCACTCTCGCCATTAATGCGGTGTTTATGATTGACTTTTGCGCTCGTCGTATTTATAACAGGCTCGTCGGATTTAATGATATGCGTGACGTCATGAGAGAAGGTCCGAATACTCTTTAAGCCCCGCCCATTTAAGAGATTTTTTTGGGGGGTTGACGTCACTCTGACATTACAGTTCTGTCAACAGAATTCAGCAGTGACAGAAGGATTTACTAGTCTTAAACTAGACATCGTTCGCGTTTTGATAGATTCACGAGGAAATCAGCAGCTGAAAACCTTTTTAATCACAGAATTCTTATTTGAGAAGGAATTATGAATGGTTTTATAGAAAATTTTGGCAAAAAAGTTCAGAAATCCAAACGATACCAGAATACGAAACCTCTCCCAAAGGCTATTATGGCATCTATTTCTAAGGAATATTCTTCAATGAGTTTTAATCAATCATTTAAAGCAACAGATCTCCAAGATATTTTGAATAATATTAACATTCTTCATAACCATTTCGAAGTATTAACCGAACCAGAAATGCATATTTCACGAGGAATGCAAGAGATACTTCTGTATAATGATGAGTTTATTTTATTTCGAGAGAGAAAAAGAAGTAATAAGCGAGTTAGACCTGAACGACAGAAACCAAAATGTATGGATAACAATACGTTAATGTTAAAAATATTATATATTAAATATTGTACTAAAAAGAAAATTAGAGACGATACAACACTGACACTAGACTTTATAGCTGACCTGTTGAACTTTGGACACAGTGATCATTTTTCGAAAATTTTAAAAGAAACTATACTTTCTTACAAAAAGATGGAATCAAACCATGAAACATTTGTTAGTGGTGAAATCTATCAATCTTTAGATGAAAAAGAAAAGTTGCTTCTAAAGAAAAAAATGGAAGAAGCCAATAAAGAGCGTTTGTTTTTAGAAAATCTCATAACCCTTGCTAAACTAAGCGTAACAACTAACGAATGTTTTGGTAAAAAGTCATATTCCAAAGAGGTATTTTTAGAATTTAGAGAAGCCAGTAGAGAAATGCTAAAACAAGCAGAGTTGTGTAACAAACTTTATTTTGATATCAAAGTGAGTAGCTCTACAGAGACCCCACGTATGTAGACGCCACGTATCGAGACGCCACGTATGTAGACGCCACGTATGTAGACGCCACGTACCGAGACGCCACGTGTCGAGACGCCAGGTATGTAGACGCCACGTATGTAGACGCCACGTACCGAGACGCCACGTATGGAGACGCCACGTATGTAGACGCCACGTACCGAGACTCCACGTATCGAGACGCCACGTATGTAGACGCCACGTATGTAGACGCCACGTATGTAGACGCCACATATGGAGAGGCCAATGAAAAATACAGAGAAATCTGCTGGAAAAGTCCATCGTAGTTTAGCAATTATCTATCTTACAGAAATACCCAATTAGACTCACTAACAGACTGACACAGACACACAAACACTCTTAGACAAACACACAGACAGACTGACACAGATACACAAACACACAGACAAACTCACAGACAGACTGACACAGACACACAAACACACAGACGGTTACACAGACAGACTCAGATAGACTGACACGACACACAAACACTCTTACACAAATACACTAACAGACTCACAGACAGACTGACACAGACACACAAACACTCTTACACAAATACACTAACAGACTCACAGACAGACTGACACAGACACACAAACACTCTTACACAAATACACTAACAGACTCACAGACAGACTGACACAGATACA
>JARVJO010000111.1:3660777-3677799 GCA_031762555.1 Cynodonichthys magdalenae
TGTCCATCTCGTCATCTCTGCGCTGTCATTAACACTTTGCGTTCCTGTACCTTATGATTTACAAATTAAGCACTGGACAGGACCTTTACAAAGTCTGACCTTCAGGGTGAATTTGGCAGCCATCTTAAATGTTCCCTACTCATTAATCTTTCTCAGATGGACTAAATGACCTTTGACCCTTCCCAGTTGATGGGCAGCTGGGCGTTGTGTTCACACACCTGTAGCTGCAGGTATCAGTTAATCACCCTGAAGCTGGATTTATTTTTCACTCTTTCTGTATTTTGTTTGAGTTTTTGTTAAATAAACACGACGTAATGTTTTCTGACGGTGAGAATCAGAATCTAACATACCGACCGCAGCCGTTAAACGTTACTGACCTTCGACCTTTGACACGAAGCCCAGGCTCTTCTTCAGGTCGGAGCAGATGCTGTGGAGGCACCAGCGGAACTTGGAGTCGCAGCGATACTTGTTGGAGCCGCAGGTGTCGTAACACATGTCCAGCTGGTTACAGCACTTGGTCATAGCAGGGATACCCACGTCCATCTGACACAAAAAATGTGACATTTCATTCAATATGGCCGACTTTCTGTAGGTTTTAGAATATAGTTCAAATAAACTTTTCTGTAGGGCCTGAACCTGTGTACATATGTACCAGATTTCATACATGTATGTTAAAGTAGTCAGAGGGGCTGCAATCAACATGGTGCTAATGAGACAGTTAGCCACGCCCACATCTGGATATCTGCATCTCCCCATTTTTACAATAGATCTAAATAACTGTCGGGTTTCACAAGGCTCGGCTCTCTAACACAGTGACGAGTAGAACAATCAGGTCAAAAGCAGGTACAGGAAGTGGATAAAGTAAATAAAGCTACCCCTTCTGGAACAGGAAGACCAAAGAAGTACGAGCTGCATCCATCAGGCTCGGGCGCCTTGTATCCTTGACGAGGAAGAGGAGCTTTACCTGTAAAAAACACACAGTAAAACTAATTTAACACATTTTTACATCAACCAAAGTGTTTCACAGAGAAACAAACTCCAACATGATTACATTTGTTGTCACAGCAAGGCCACAGTTCATTCCCTACACCTGATAAGACGAGGAAATTACAATAAAATCTAAATAAATTCACCTTTTTTAGTGAGCAGAGGGTTTGAGATTAGAACAGCTTCTAAATGGAGACTTAAAAAACTTTTATTTATAATAAATTTGACTCTTCATATCTTTAGATGATAGAAGTTTGCAGGTTCCTCTAAACTAAAAGTGTATTTAGCTGTATTTTAATCAGAATTTAAAGAGTCAGCTGATGTTCTGTGTGAAGTTCAGTCGAACACGTTGGGTCTTATTTTGGACCTGAGACTCACCGTATCTGCAGCGGTACTGGCACACGCCGTCCCGTCCGCCCATAAACTCCAGCATGGAGTCAAAGTATCCGCTGACCGCTTCGAAGCTGCCTCTGAGGGAGTTCATCCCCCACTCCTGGTCCTCCTCATCCTCGCCCCCCCGGGTGCCGTCCGAGGTTTCGCCCGACAGGGGCGGCGCTGGCGGGGGCGTTCCAGGGTCCCCGGCCTCCTGACCGGCGGCTCTCGGGACAAACAGGCCCAGGAGGAGGAGGGGAAGTAGCAGGGCCCGGCGGGTCATGGTTCTGGTGGCTCAGTCTGCGCGCGGTTTGGTCTTTAAAGAGGTGATTCTGAAACTGACGGCGTGACCTGAACTTTGAGCCAAACTCAGGGCCGGACTCACATGTGGAGGAACAAAGTCCAGCTTCTATCTCTACTTTTTTTTTTTTAATCTTTCCTGCTGATTGATGAGCTCTCTGTTCAGATCAATTCATTTATTCTCATTTACTGACTCAGAAACCTTGAAATTATGTCTGTAAATGTTTTAGTGTAACAAATGATTCAGTAAAAATATGTGACGTTATACAGAAAAACTTAAAAATCAGGTCAAAACCTTTTACAACTTATTAAATTAAACTGATTTTTTAAAAATGTGTTTCTGTTTGAGCCTGTCAAATACATCTTTACCATGTAAAACATTGTTTATTTTGTTATTAAACACTTGTCACATATACGAATGTAAAAGAATGAAACATTTCTCATCAGACTGAGTTGGAGTTTATTAAATCTTCAAATTATTTGACATGATTGACTTTATTGTAAAATGTCGACGACTTCAAACAAATCCTGTTTTCTAAAACAGCTCAACCCTGAACTTTAAGAAGAAAAGTGTCAAACATGACGGAGAACTTTGAGGGAAATGAAAGAATCGAGCTGTTTTCAGACATTCTGTCAGTTTGTTTCTATTGAACTATGAAATATAAAATGAGTTTTCTGTTTCATCCTGTCAGTTCTCACTTCTCTTAAACAGGAACATATTCTTTACGTCAGTATTAAAAAGCTTTCCTCCTCCTTTCATTCTGTGGGGACCAGAAGCTCCACGTTTAAAGTTCTGTTCAATGTATTTACTAAAGTTTTATAAAGATTAAAAGAAAAGAATTTTTAAAAAAAAGAAGAAAAGTGTCATGACGTCTGGAGTCAAAGTTCTGCGTCTGAGACCAAGAAGAGATTATAAATGTTTGACCTAGAAAGGTGTGTCCAAAAACACCCTTTAGATCAGAATCTGCATTTTCTGAGCATTTAGACAACATATAGAACTTCTACAGTGAGATTTAGTGACAAAAAAAGGTTTTTCTTTCAGGAGATCAAGTTTCAGATGTAAAGCACGGTAGTGGAGGTTTCATGGTTCTGACTTTGTTTCCTGCATCAAATAATCATTTTAATACAATGATTAATCTGAAAAAAAAAAAACGATTACCTGAAACACTAACAAATGACCCAAACAGAAAAAATGAACAATTATTGAAAGGTCCAGTTTCTGCTTTATGTAAATAAAAGATATGTAAAAAGGAATCAATAGTCAAAATGTTTACGTCTAGAATGGGTGAACAAATATTCAAAGTTCTCCTAAAGTCATGGATAATTTTTATTGGCAGTTTGTTGTCTTTAGAACTCAATTTGCTCCCATTTTTTTAGTTAAATTAAAAAAAAAACATAAAATAAACTGTCAAAAATACCAAGTGATTCTCAAAGAGCAAGGCCGTTATTTAGCTGAAGATCGGGTTCTGAGTCGGGGCTTTGTTGCATTTTTATAAAAAATATGTTTAAAGCTGTCTTAAAAACTAATAAAAGACATGTCATGCTTAGGAATAAAAATCTAAATAAATGAGTCTTTACACCATGTTTGTTTAACCTGCAGCGTGTTATTCATATTCCGCTGCAGCAGGTGGCGCTGTGGCTGTTTTCAACTTCCCGTTAATCAAGGAGACGCAGCATTTTCAGCAGATACGAGAAGCTTAGTTTGCTAAATTTATTGGTTAAACTGAAACAGTTTCAGTCTATAAGTTAAAGCAGGTATTATTTTAACAAAATAACAGTTTATTTCCGTTACGGAGTGTTTCATAGCTAGCATAGCGTTAGAGTCGCTGCCGCGTGCCGCCGCTAAGCTAAAGTTTGTTTACTTCTTGTATCTCGTCTTGTAAGCTACGAATCATGAGTATAAAATCTTCTTTTTCAAACTTGTTCTCCAAACTGTCTGCTATGGGTGAGGATGTGAGGATTCCTGATCGATCAGGCTTCACGTTTAGGTAAAAAAATAAATTTTAAGTTGAAATCAAATATGGTTGATTTATTCACGCGTTACATTTTGTGTTTTAGGAACCAAACTGAGAATCATGTTGGTACAAGAGGCAGAAAGAGGGAATCACAGGGTGAACAACACGGCTCCTACTTAAAGGTATGATGGGATATATCAAAAGATAACTTCTCTGAGTTTCCTTTACCAATATGGTTGTTTTTATACAGAAGAGATGTCATCAGTCTCAGAACACTACAGCTTCTGATGCCTTCAGAGACGATAACTCACAGACCAAACATCACCAGAAACCCAGCGATTATCCCTCTGGAGGCCGAGCTGAAGAAACAAGAACTAATCACAAATCTAAACCCGATTACAACAACAAACGGAGCCATGGTCAGAATTACAGACCGAACTGTAATGTGAAAAAGAAGAATCGGAGAAAGAAAACAGAAAAATATGAGCAGCGCTACAGTAACAGAAGATATGAGAACAGACATGGGAGACGAGAAGAAACAAAGCAGGTGAGCAAGTCCTAGCTCTGTAAGGTAACACTAAACGCTTTGTTGAAATGTATTTCTGCTCATCTTTCCTCTTGTGACACTCAGGATAAACCAAGATTCATGAGTCAGGACTTTAAGGACCAGAATGCTTTGCTGGTTGACGGACAGTTAGTGTGTCGACATTTTCTTAACAGACGATGCATCAAGGCAGGTTAAACTAAAGCTTTACTTCCAGAATCGTGGTTGGGTGTTCCTTACGTTGGTTTATTTCCTTTGTTTGTCCGCAGGAAGACAGTTGTCAGCTGTTACATATTCAGGGTTACAACGGTCTGATTAAAGAACCCTGCAAGTTCTACATCCAAGGATTCTGCCAGAACGGAGAGAGCTGTATATTCATGCACGATATCCTTTAACTTAGCGTCAGCACTGAAGTCACTGCACTGAGTCCTGTTTGCTTTTCTTTTACCGAGCTGCACAGTCGTTTCCTTGCAAGTTTTTCCACAGAAAAGGGAAATGTTTGCAAGAAGAAAACTGCAGGTTTTCTCACGATCCGCTCAACGACGTCACAGAAAAACTGCTGGATGAGGTTTGTCAGAAGCTCTGTGTGTTTTATGACTGTCTAATCCTGTGGACTAAGAGTACCTGTTTTTGTTTTTTCACTGTGTTAAAGCAAGAAGAAAGCTATGGCATAATAAAAGAAGGTAAAGAGGAAGATGAGACGGAAACAAAGAAGGACCCTGATCTTCTCACTGAAGCACTCAGGTAAGGTTTAAGTTTCTTTTGTTTGGCTGAGCAGGCCAGGAATTAGAGATGGGTCATACGGCTCTTTTAGGTGAATCAGGGCCCATTTTTATCAAACTTGTTAGAATTGCTCTTTAAGAATGCTGTTAAGAATGAACTTAAGTGTAAAAAATAAAGAATCTGACCTAAAAGCTGAGACTAAAAGTCAGTTATGAAGCGTCTCAGTCTCATTTTAAGCAAAGTGTCAGAGTAAATCTTAAGTTTCAGTCTTAGAGCAGATTTACGACACTTTGCTGATCCTGGACGACATTGTTAAAGATCCCCGGCATGGACCAATCACTGCATCGGGTTTCATGTTCAAGAAGATTCTCTGAGAAATGTCGAGATAAAACTGAAAATCCTGAGATAAGGTCACTTTCAACAAAATAATGTTCATACATGTCGGGATGTGACCATAAATTACATAAAATGACCTCATTTATATCATGAATACAGAAAATCTTGCAGATTATTTCAAAAACTGCAGCTTGAATTTTTGTTTTTTTTACTTATAAGAACCTGAGGAAATGTTGAACTTGCATTAATCAGGATTAATTGTGGTATTTAGCTGATAACGATTAATTAGACGATTAATCCCATGGAGTTTCTGAACACCCTCATATCCTGGTCACATGACCAATTTAAATCACTCGTGGGAAACATTTGCTTTTAATAAAATCAGTTCCAAGTTGTGTCAAAAGTATAGACTTCAGACTATACATCAATTTTTAAATTGTGTTGATAGACCAAGTTAACTGGAGTTATGATAAATAAATTACAGAACTTTTAATAAAATCGTTGTTGGATTTAAAGCGAAGAGGAGCATCGAGCAGAATGACCGGCATTAATC
The DNA here is from genome assembly GCA_031762555.1 of Cynodonichthys magdalenae. NCBI lineage: Eukaryota > Metazoa > Chordata > Actinopteri > Cyprinodontiformes > Rivulidae > Cynodonichthys > Cynodonichthys magdalenae. The sequence goes on from JARVJO010000111.1 coordinate 3,666,548, forward strand.
GTATGAATCATCAAGTGACAAAAAAAAGAATCGATTCATGTTTTTCAGACGAATAATTGCACACGATACGATTATGCACAACTCTACTCTGGAGCGGTCGTAACTTTTCAGGAGAGCGATTCTTAGACTGAAGAATGTTGATAACTTTTACTCTGAAGTCTGAGAATAGGAGCAGATCTCAGTAATTTTCAGCACTTAAGTGTAAAATTCCACTGTGAGAAGTTTGATAAATACAGGCTCAGATCGGTGAGGTCACCACGTACGACCTGTGGAGAGCATAAACTCACCTGGTTCACATCGTCGCCGTTCAAAACTTTCTGTTGTTTCTGAGCATCGTCTTTATTTTCCCACGTCTTTGTTTTTGCATGAAAGTTTTGTTACAATTCACATACTGCAGAGTTTGGGTTGAACTTGTTTTATTTATTTTTTTTTATTTTCCAGGCCAAATTTTTACAGCAGCATCGACGCCGAGAAGGAAACAAACCCACATCAGACAGAAGCACCTGCACCAAACTTTGCAGACCCTCACAGCTCTCCATCAGACCACCAGAACCACCAGGAGCCGGTCTGTTATTCAGTGGAAGCCGTGCTTGGACCTCAGCTGTCCAGAACTTTCTCCAGTTTCTCTAAAACTCCTGGAAGTGAAAAACCTGATGAAGCTGTGAGCTTTTCAAACCAAAGTGAAGCTCCGTACTCTGTGGATGCCGTCCTCAGGTCGTTTAAATCAGCTTCAGCTACGGTTCTTTATAACCCCAGAGTGGTTTCTGAGGCAGCTGGAGGTCCTCAGAACAAGACTCTGTCAGAGAAAAACCAAGATAAAGAAAACTCCTCTCAGGAGATCATGTTCAAGAGCTTTTTATCTTCTCACAGATCTGAGGAACAAGCTGCAGAAAGAACAAGTCAGGAGGATAAACTGGAGGTGTTTCCTCCTGCCTCTGAGGCAGAAAACACAGATCTGCTCACAGGATCGCTGTGTTTTCCTAAACTTCACTCTAATCTCAGATTTTTATCAGAACCTTCCCCTCCTCCCTCAGATGTTATGGAGCTCACAGAGCGAGCTGCTGCTTCTGTTGAACCCACCACCGCCTCTGGTGAAAAAAGTGTCGCAGCAAACGTCGGCGTTCATCGTTTCGCAGCCAAACAGCTCGTTGACATTCTCCACAACTCCAAGAAGAAACATCTCGTCGTCAAACCTGCCGCTTCTCAAGTCGCCCTGAAGAGTTGGAGCAAAACGACGAACGCAGTCGAACCAACCCAAACCCAGAACGGACCCCTCGCTGCCCGCGTGGCTCCTGCTGGTTCTGAGGGCTCCTCCTCCTTCCTCGCTCTTTTTGCCACGCCTCTCGGGGGTTCTGATCCGGGTTTTCAGCCTCAGACATCTCTGGCTGCGACTCGGCTGTCGGCAAAGGAACCTCGACTCCCCCCACAACCCACAGCCTCTGGTTTAGAGCCCACCTCGTCCGGGCTCAGAACTGGATCTCCTGTAACCTCCCAGAGTCTGAGAAGTGCTGCAGTGAAGCAGGAAGTGACTCCAGCTTCCGATCGATGCGGCGAGCAGCGTCCACCTGAGGTTTCATCCCCCACAGGTGAGGAGGCTCTGCCTGAACCCAGTTCATTCAGCTGGAACACTTCAGCTGTTTTACTTTGTGCTCTGCTGCAGAAACATCATCAAACTCTGTCCTGAAAACCCTTTTCCTCCATCTGAAGCCGTACCAGGAGGACGGACAACCTCAGGACTTCATCCGCTCAGGTTTGACCTTCTAAATAAGCCGTCGTTGGCGTCTTTATGCACCTCTTGATTTGATTGGTTTATGTCTGGATTATCAGTTTTGTGAATTAACAGCTGGTTGGAGGATTTATCTCCTGCTGATTTGGTTTCAGGAGGTGAAAAGGAGAAGAGGAGCGCCGAGGCACCAGGAGGGTCGAAGGTCACCTGTCCAGGTCCGACCGACCCTCAGGTGACAGCGCCTCGTCTCGGGCAGCTGAGAGATGACGCCTCGAAGGACGGGGTGGAGGTGAACAGAGACACGGTGACGCCTCTCAGAGACCTTTTTAAGACTTTAGACGCCACAGTTTTCCACAAACTCTGATTCTGAGGTGCAACTTTTACAAACTGCAGGAAGGTTTTGAAGATAAAACCTGAAATTTACTGAAAACTAAAGGTTTTGTTTAAGATTCTTTAAGAATTTTCTCATTTTCTGTCAACCATGTTGCACATTTCCTTCAAATAATAACATGAGCACACCTGTACCCCTAATATATGTATGTAATATTACAGTTTTAGAAATCAGGTTGGTTTTTTTCTTTGTAAAACAAACAATAGAAACAGACAAACCTCATTCTAATCTGCAAGAATTAAGATGACAAACCCAATGTTACTGTGCTGATTAAAATGTACTCATTTCAAATTAAAATGTACTCATTTCTAATTAAAATGTACTCATTTCTAATTAAAATGTACTCATTTCTAATTAAAATGTACTCATTTCAAACTAAAAACTGAACTTCAAAACGTCTTTTTTTCCTGATAAAATCAAAAATGAAAATCCTTTCCTGTTAAAGAAATACAGAAGATGAAGTTTTCATTCCATATATCTCATGTTCTTTTATTTTACTTTGTTTTTCAAAGGTTATAAAATATATTGCAGTTTTACATCTTGTCAATAGGTGGCACTTTAACTCAAAACAAAGTTTTGTGTAAAGAATTAAAACACAGATCTTAAAAGCTTGACAGTTGAACAAAAGATACAAAAATATTTAAATATTTTATTCACAATTACAGCGTTACAGTTTTGTGAGGACTGGAAAATAAAAATGGTTTTATAAAAAGGCTATAAATTTGAAAACTGAATATAAAGAAAAGAAAAAGTGTGCCAACGTTCTACAGGAGAAAGATTTCTACCCAATCTTATTTCTAACAATGAATTTAAACAAGGAAAAAATATAAACTGTGGATGTTTAAATTTACTCTTCGATCATTTAAAGGAGTCATAAAGAAACTTTATTTTTTTACATTTAAAAACTGGTTTCAGAAACTTTTTATCTATTAAATGTGCAAAAATGTTACGTAAACTTTTATGTTCTGTATTAAAACTGCTGCAATGTCACAAACTCATCCAACTATCCATCCAACCAACCAACCATCCATTCAACCAACCAACCATCCATCCATCCATCCATTCATTCAACCATCCATCCATCCATCCATCCATCCATCTATCCATCCAACCAACCAACCATCCATCCATCCATTCAACCAACCAACCATCCATCCATCCATTCATTCAACCAACCAACCATCCATCCATCCATCCATCCATCCATCCATCTATCCATCCAACCAACCATCCATCCATCCATTCAACCAACCATCCAACCATCCATCCATCTATCCATTCATCCATCCATTCAACCAACCAACCAACCAACCATCCATCCAACCAACCAACCAACCAACCATCCATCCATTCAACCAACCAACCATCCATCCATCCATCCATCCATCCATCCATCCATCTATCCATTCAACCATCCATTCAACCAACCATCCATCCTACCAACCAACCGTCCATCCATCCATTCATTCAACCATCCATTCAACCATCCATCCATCCATCCAACCATCCATTCAACCAACCAACCATCCATCCATTCAACCATCCATTCAACCATCTATCCAACCAACCAACCAACCATCCATCTATCCATTCATCCATCCATCCATCCATCCAACCAACCAACCAGAATCTATTGTATAATCTGAAGCATTCATTTTATCAAAAAGAAAAGGTTTAATCCAACATTTCCCATGATTTTATATATATATATATATATATATATTTGCATTAAATAAACATGTACACATGTTTTTGTAACAGCTATTCCATACGTATCTTGCAACGCACTCACCTTGTTATTAACTAGCATTTTTTTAAATCGGTCTGCAACATATCTGATCTTTTTATATATATTTTTTTCACTTGGTTTAAAAATGATTTCAAGAGGGAACCAATAACACTAAGTCAATTTTTGTATTTATTTAATTTGGGATAAATTGCATAAAATTAGAAGTTTTACACAATTTTTTAGTGGACTTAAAATTAGTGGAATCTAATTTAGTAGAAGCTGATTGGTCTGGTAACAGTTGTCAAAGTTAGCATAAAAGCTAATCGAAATGAAATGCTAGTTGTTATTAGAGGATTGGCAGAACTGAACCCACCACTGGATTTTTGTTTAGTTTTTTGCAGACATGGCCGCTTCTTATAAGCATTTCTTCAAGGACTGCTACTTTTATATTTTGCTAAGATTCTTTTTATATTTAAATCAATAAGTATATTTACAGTAAACATCGTCAGAGACTGAGAACAAATGACTTATTCTACTTTATCAGAAGGGCTGAACCCAACACAAGTACAGTTCTTTTGTTGTTTTTAACAGACATGAAGCTCAGTTTTCTGACTGTTTAATAAAAAAAAATTTCGCTGTAGTTTCTTTAAAAATAGTTGCCAGAAAGGTTTAAAACGTTCTCAGTTTTTCATTCTACAATAATTAAGGAAATTCCTCATTCCTGTTCTCCCAATCATGTGGTTGGTTTGTTAAAAAACTTGTCCCACTGACTTTAAATGGATTCAGGTTTTTTCGTGTCAGATTCAAGTTGAGAAACATTTACAGTTTGTAAATCTAGATCTTTTTCTTTGACAGGGCTGCCGTTAGTCTCGCCGTTATCAAGAAGCTTTTTGTCTTCTGGAGCCGGGTCGGACTTCTCATCGGTTTCTGATACGGTCTTCGTCTCGTTGCTTGGCACGGGGGTCATTGCAACGTCATTTTCGTATTGAATGGAATCTCTGTTGGCTTGTTTCTGATAATACTCTGAGGTTTTTCTCTTGAAGCAGCCCATCTTGTGACAGACATTAGAACAGTCATTAGAACAAAGCAACAAATATCATTTGACATAACGGTAGAAACCTCACCTTAAACATGATGACCGTGATGATGATCAGAAGCAACAATCCCAGTACAGCTCCAGTTAAAATGATCAGCAGCTGATTCGGGGGGATTATGAGCTCAATCTGAACATCAGCCTGTTGGCAGAAACAAATTTAATTCTGATTTCAATTTGAAAAATTTTTTGAAGTTGAGTTTTATTGAAGGCAAGCATTGGTACCCATTTCATGGTTGGGTTGTCATCCCTCCACACCTGTTTGACGTGCAGGAAAAAAGGTTTCAAACACAAAAAAGAATAAATCAGATACTTTCAGAGCAGTATTTTACAACAGGCTTTCCTTTGGTCAACTTTAAACCAACCTTATGAGAAGTCAGAACAAACGTTTGTTTGTTGTATTCAACTTTTATAAAACTCCTTAATTGGACTTCTTTGCTATCTCCAGTGTATTGTTTAAAAAAGCTAATATTCTGTAAAGTAAAGCATATAACTTAAAGAAAAATCATGCATACTGCGTATTTTATCTTCCGTTGACAGAATACATACCCTTGCATGTTTTTCGATGTCTTTAAATTGTACTTTTCCCTTCAGCCGAAACTCCACATTTGAGTAATTCTTCAAAATAAAACTGTTACACTTCACGATGACACACTTGTTTTCTGTTGGGCAGGACTGAAACAAAGCAACACTTAATGTTATTTAAGCTCAGTTTGAGTCAGAAGATTTCAATCGGCTGAACTCACCTTAGATACATGGTCGGAAGTCTTCGAGCACTGAGTTTTGTTCTTAAAGGTTTAGAAGCAGAATGGAAATGTTCAAGGTTTGTAGTTAGAAACAGTTGCCATTTAAGTAAGAAAATTAAAAAAATTACCTGCGAAACAAAAATGTTATAATTGATCACTTCAAGGTTGTCGTTCAGTTTAGTTGGGAAGAACAAAGACACGCCAACCGGAAAATCCTTAAAACCAATATTGTCCAACTGTAAATGAGAAGAGAACACATTTACAGTAATATAAAATCCATTCACCATCTTCATTTGCTGATTTAAGGTTGTGTCGTGAAGATTGAGCCTCATCTCAATGCAGAGAAGCAGTTCAGCTTCAAGCTCCTCTCAGATGATCAAGACTTTCATCTAAAGCTGAGCCTGGTCACCCTACGAGGTCATTTCAACCACTTGTATCAAGAATCTTCCTATTCAGTCAAAAACCACACCTCAAAACCAGTTGTGAGAGCTGGAATGCAGAAATTGAATCTTAAGCCTTTGGACTAAAGTCTCTATTTACCATGATCTGTAGGTCCACCTCTCCTTTCACCCTGCCGTCAGTCGTGAATAAAACGCCAAAATAGTTAAACTTCTATACATCTTTTTAAAGGTAAACCTGAGATTGTGGCCCTCCTCTTTACAACTAAACCTACAGATCACCACAAACGGGAGTCTAAATAACTTTAGAACCTATCTCAACCTTGTGCCAAAGATGTAGCCTTAGCTTTTGCTTTGGTTACACAAGGACCAGGTAGCCCAATGCCCTGTACTCCCAAAGCACCGTCCCAAGCAACACCCACCATAATCTTTGGGTGAATTGTGTAAAATACTGAGATGAGAAGCAAAACATTTCCAAGAATTAAATAAGTCCAGTTGACCTGATATACATTTTGCTAGGGCTACCATTCCCTGGACTGAGAAACACCACCAGTATACTTTGTATTTGTAAGTCTTTTCCAGGTTCATTAAACTGGTTTGGACTAGACCACCAAACTCCAATCATCCCCTCAACAACTCTGCAACTGTTAAGCTCTGGTCCGCTGTTCTACACCACAAACAAAAACACATGGCTCCTCCTGGGTCAGAGGTTCAGACATCAGGCTCAGCCTCTGACTAAACCAGGGACTTGTGAGGATCATATGAGTATCCTCTTTGGGCAGCTCCGAAGTAGAGAAGTGTCCAATCCCTGTTCAAGTTTTAGAGCCAACAATGTTTGGAGGTTAGCGCAAATATGTTTACTTGGTATCACTAAACATAAACCAATTTAAGATCCTATTGGTCATCACAGGTCCTAGTAGCCAGCTAGCTTCTTCATTCTTACCCCGTCTGAGCCCCAAGAACCAAGGCTTAACCATGAGGTGAATATATAGTGTCCAGTCTGTCACTGAAGTATTTCACTCCTGAGATCAATGCACCACGAGAAACCTTATTATAGCAGATCATGGGTGGAACAAACTCGTTACATCATCTCATTTAGGTGAAGATTCCATGGACGTGTAAAAATAAACACATTTGCTTTCCTGCTTTGTATTGACAAATTTGCTGGATAATCAAGAGACTCACTTTATAGACGACTGTCATATATTTTTTTGTAGTTTTAAGATCCTCTGTCGAGAAGTTCAAATAGGAAATGGTGTCTTCATTTCTAGAAAGACTATGAGAAAGTTGGAGAGATAAACAGATTATTTCTGGGTTTAATAGAGCAGGTGTGAATTTCAAAATACAATTGTTTGAAAAATTCTACTTGCTTTGTTAAGGCCATTGAGATCTGATATTGAACTGGGATACTTTTGTTCACAGAAACCATGTTGGAATTGTCACTGATGATGCAGAAGACATTGTCAACATTACTTTTTTGTCAGTACATCAATTTTTTCTTCTGATTGTAAAAAAAAACCCAAAACTTCCAGGTACCTAATTCCAGTTACATTCATCGACAGGGTGTCATTCCACAAAAAATCCTTTGAGACGTGGAAAGCAGTGCGGAACATTGCCTTCAAGACCAAGAAACAACATGAGATCCAACTCGAGAAGAAAATGGTTAAACAGTATTCAGACAGCAGCTCTCAGCTCTGATTTGTGAAACCTCTTTCTGTCTGTTAGGATGTGTGGTTTGACTCACAGAGGATCTGCTGCGGTACACTGGAAGACTGATGCCACACACGGTTTTGTCATTAACTCCATCCAGGTCCCAACAGTGGAACAGGGCTGACCTGGTGGACTGGTGGGACAACATAAAACCTGTTACAGTGCTGTAAAGGTCCAGGTTTAAATGCAGAACTGCGTAATAAAATAAATGTTTCAGCCTTTTAGAATGTTTTGTGTTTGTTTAGTGCTGTTGTACAAACTTGGTAAACTGTGGTGTTTAGACACACAAACACACCATCTTAAATAACACTTTGACACCCCACTCCCCAAGGAAAAGCATGAAGGAAACAAAAAAAGTATATGATGTATCATTGTTTTACAATATTTCTCATTTCAAATGAACGGTCCCAAGTGGTAAATAGCCAAGTTGAATGTTTTGTTTTAGTTTGAGGACCATATTTCAATAACTACCACATTTCTCTGCACCAATTTTATTTTATTTATTTTTTAAACATTTATGCTAATCGTTACCAGTTGTTAAACATGATCAACTAAAACACGAAAGCCAAAGTTTGGTGTTTTCCGCATGGAGATTTAAAGCAAACCGGTTTTAGAAAGCGGACCAATGCGCATGCGCGCTCGCGAGTCGCGGCGGTTAAGAGTCAAGTTCCAGGGCTACTGGTGTCCGCCAACCTGTCCTGTCGAATCCTCCAGTGGCTCCAGCCACAAGTCAAGTTTTGTCAAAGTACAGTGAGTAAATATTTCAGTACATATGTATATATATATTTTTTTGTAATTTTTTTTGTTTCACTTTAAATGTTGGACTTAGAGAAAGTTTATATAGGGAAGTGAATGCTAACCCTTTCTTTACCGTTAGCTTGCTACCGTTAGCTAGACTAGTTAGCCTAGCCTCTATGTTCAATTGTGTCCCACTGTCCCTACATCAAAAACATGAAAAATGACGTTTTTAAAATGTCCAAGTAGCAACAAATGTCTGTTTATACAAGACCAAAAATAATTATTTGATTTGTGGAACTGGCATAAGCAAACTAAAATGCAAAATTTATGTTAGGATGATATTTACACTTGTCTTGGCTGCCAAGGTAAATAAATTCAAATTGAGATTTTGTATTTCTGGATTTTTTATATTTTTTTCATGTTTGAACATAGGTAATGTTTCTCTCAAGAAAGGATAAATATTTGTCAGGAGTTGTGTAATTGAGGCCAAATCCAGAAGACTGTCGTTTTGTAAGGTCCCCAAAACTGTTCTTATCTTTTAAAAAATGAGGAAAGATATTCTGTTTTAGTTTTTGATCTGTCTTTTTGGCTTCTATTTCTCTTTTTCCCATAAAACATTCATAAAAATCAGATTAATTTTCTTAAATGATATCTAGACATTTGCCTCCACTCATTTATTAATCAAATTAAAATCTTGATGAAAGCTTATTCTCAGCAACTGGATGTTTCAACAAACTTTTAGTGTTTAAAATTTGATTATAAATTGTTTTGTACTCTTATTGTGTAAATTTAAATGGTCTGACATGATAAAAATAAGTGTTTAAATCACCTTTGTAAGTTTCATCATTGAGTAGGACAGTCCTGGAGGATAGTGCATCGTCAGGGTGGTGTTGTATGAGTCGTCGCCTTTATTTTCCAGTTTTATTGACACGTTGAAGTAGTTACCTTCAGTCACCAGTAATGTTTCAGACCTAAGAGGGTCGGAGGATATGTTACAATCAGCCAGTAGTGATTTTAGTGATATAATGTCTGTTGTGTGTTGACAGAGATGCTCACAGGAAGTTGAAATCCACAACAAGCTGAGCGATGCATGTGTCGTTTTTTATACATTCCTTTTCAAAGGGAACCTGTAAAAAAATAATACCCTGTATTTATGTATCCACAAATTTCTCATGAGACAGCTCATACCTCAGAGACATTCCCATTAAAGTGAAAGCTCAACACCTTGAAAAAACATGTATGGATTCAAGATCATGTGACATTTCAGTTCCCTAGAGCTGGTTTTTGTCATCAGGGATTGGCGCAGTGTTTCAGTCACCGTACCTCAACTACAGCCTCCCTCCTGCTGTCCTCATTCAGAACCAGTCCTGAGGTCTTGGTGTCAGTTTGAGAAAAGTTTAACTTGATGTTGACGGGTGATAATGTGTCTGTCACACATTTCTGCAAAACAAAAAGGGAACATGAATTGATGAAGAGGTTATCCCCCCCAAGTGATGGCATAAAGCAAAAATAATTTTATCTGAGAATGTCTGAATAATTTTCATACTGTCATGTTGATAAGATGATCGACGCAAGTTTTCTTGTTGAGAAGCGTATAGGAGTGAGTAATACTTCTGTTTTTATTCTTATTCTGAATGAAGAATCCTCGATTTGTTTGTCTTGTCTGATCCACATTCAGAGTGTACGAGATGTTCAGTCCTGAGCTTGCTGCCTCTGAAGAATCAAAAGATGGGATTAAAGTACCAATCTGAGAGCAGCTTATGTTGAATGCCCAATCTTTTTAGAGAGACCCGAACCCACTTAATTTTGACTTTGTTGCTTCCACCACTTCAAAGCAGGCTGTTACATTAACCATTGGTAAAATTTCATCTTTGCCATTTACACAGCTGATGTTCTCAGTGCTGATCTCTTTAGGATGAAACGACAGGTGAGCCGTGACGTTAAAGATGGGCTTAGACCTGAACATTGAATAAAAGTGTTTTAAAGTTGATCACGCATGAGGGAATTACTAGTACGTTTAAACTATTTAAATGACATGGATTCTTCTAAACTCTTCAGCATATTGTTGTTAAAATTAAGAATATTTGGTTGAACTGAAGTGAACTGATCGTGAAGTTCATACCTTAAGATAACCGCCGAACCTTGTGATCCAACCACAATATCTGGAAGTCCATCATCTCCGAGGTCGATGTCTCCGTCGATGGATTGTCCGAAGAGTTTTATCCCTGGTTTAAATTTCTCTCCAGTGATTCTCTGGAACAACAAAATGTTTGAAAAGTTTGTACCAATTGTATATGTTTCAGAAGTGTTAGAGGCACAATCAGATACATATTTAAACTTTCATTAGGCACTTTCTGTGATACAGTCTTCCAATGCTCTTTTTTACAATGTTCCATTGTCTTAATATTTTTAATTGTTAGGAAACTTTAAACCTTTCACTGAGAACAGTCAGGATGATTTTACTCATCTTTGGCTCAAAGCAACTAAAACCTGAACGCATTTGTCCACAAAATGCATGTTCAATATATCTTTGTCCATCTGAGAAAGATTTTTTTGTGATAGAATCTTGAATTTTTGTGTCACCTGGCTGAAAGTGCTGCGTATTCCTCTGTTTCTTTCCCCCAGGTAGATGTATACAGCCCCTCTGCTATCATCCTCCAGAGGAGCTCCAACAGCAACATCTCTGAGTTCGTCTCCATTCAGGTCTGAAAGACTGGATAT